>CM038679.1:134720236-135174532 GCA_021605205.1 Aegilops longissima
GCTTAGCTGCAGTCAAGTACTCGCCTAAGTTTGAAAAATCCTACCGAGTGGAGAGCAAGCCTCCCACTCGGGGGCTTAGCTGCAGTCAAGTACTCGCCTAAGTTTGAAAAATCCTACCGAGTGGTGAGCATGCCTCTCACTCGGGGGCTTAGCTGCAGTCAAGTACTCGCCTAAGTTTGAAAAATCCTACCGAGTGGTGAGCAAGCCTCCCACTTGGGGGCTTAGCTGCAGTCAAGTACTTGCCTAAGTTTGAAAAATCCTACCGAGTGGAGAGCAACCTCCCACTCGGGGCTTAGCTGCATCAAGTACTCGCCTAAGTTTGAAAATCCCACCGAGTGGAGAGCAACCTCCCACTCGGGGCTTAGCTGCAGTCAAGTACTCGCCTAAGTTTGAAAATCCCACCGAGTGGAGAGCAACCTCCCACTGGGGCTTAGCTGCAGATCAAGTACTCGCCTAAGTTTGAAAAATCCTACCGAGTGGAGAGCAACCTCCCACTGGGGCTTAGCTGCAGTCAAGTACTCGCCTAAGTTTGAAAATCCCACCGAGTGGAGAGCAACCTCCCACTCGGGGGCTTAGCTGCAGTCAAGCACTCGCCTAAGTTTGAAAAATCCCACCGAGTGGAGAGCAACCTCCCACTCGGGGCTTAGCTGCAGTCAAGTACTCGCCTAAGTTTGAAAAATCCTACCGAGTGGAGAGCAACCCTCCCACTTGGGGGCTTAGCTGTAGTCAAGTACTCGCCTAAGTTTGAAAAATCCTACCGAGTGGAGAGCAACCCTCCCACTCGGGGGCTTAGCTGCAGTCAAGTACTCGCCTAAGTTTGAAAAATCCTACCGAGTGGAGAGCAACCCTCCCACTCGGGGGCTTAGCTGCAATCAAGTACTCGCCTAAGTATGGAAGCCACCCTATCCGCAAGGACGACGAGGTACATGTCGACTGCAACCTTCCCCTTTGGAGCTACGCCACAAGTACAATGTTCGCTCCATCCTTATCCGCAAGGACGACGAGGTGCAGGTCGACTGCAACCTTCCCCCTTTGGAGCTACGCCACAAGTACAACATTCGCTCCATCCCTATCCGCAAGGACGACGAGGTGCAGGTCGACTGCAACCTTCTCCTTCGGAGCTACGCCACAAGTACAACGTTCGCTCCATCCCTACCTGCAAGGACGATGAAGCGCAGGTCGACCGAAATCTCAAACACAAAGATTATTCCGAGTGAAGAAAATTCCACTCGAAGGCAAACGCAAGCATCTTCGAAAATAAACCAAGTTCGGATAAATCCTAAGGTTGCAGACGATGGATCAAAAGTATTCGAGCATCAAGCCCAAAGAAGTTTAACGGTTACACAATCACTCGGCATCTCGAGGCAAATAAAGGTGAAGCTTAATGTTTTTTCGATCACGCATCAGGAGAAGGGCTGGCTGGGTCACAGAAACTGTCAAGGTCAATGTTGTCTGCAATGCGAGTGGCGGCAGCAAGGAAGGTGTCCATGAAAGACTGGAAAGTATGCTTCTTTGTGTTAGCAACCTTGAGCTCTGCCAGCTTGTCTTCTTTGGCATCTTTGCAGTGCACTCGGACCAGAGACAGAGCAACGTCGGCACCACAGCAAGCTGAGGACTTCTTCCATTCTTGCACACGCTCAGGGATTTGATTCAGTCAAGCCATCAGGGACTCGAGATCTTGAGACAGTTCCACCTGAGGCCAAAGTTCTGCATCAACCCGAGTCATTGCAGCTTTCAGACGGGCCAGATAAGCAATTGCACCGTCCATACGAGACTCCAACTGCATCACGTTCATCGCAACATCATCCTTGACTAGACAGTTAATGGGATCAAGACGAGTCTCGACCCGCCCAGTTTCCGCTTCAAAGTCTTGGCAAAATTCTGCACAGTCGAGTGAATGATGAGTCAACGGCAATGATGAGTCGACGACACAATTAGAATAGTTAGTCGACAGAAAAAAGATAGATCAATCAGTACCTTCAAGTTTCAAGACCAGCTTCGCAGCAAGTTGGCTCAGATAAGACTCTAGCTCGCCGTTCTTGACCTTGAGACTTCCAAGTTCGTCGGTCAGTTTCTCCTTGTCCTTCTTCAGTCGCTCGACCTCTTGATTGGCGTCAGAAACAACAGTCTTCCGTTTGGAGTTTTCCTCTTCTAACTTGCCAACTGAAGCAAGCTTCTTGTCAGGAAGCGTTGTCTTCTCGCGCGCCTCCTTCTAAGCTGCAGCTAGGTCCAGATCCTTCTGCTCCAAAACCTACTTCATTTTCTCTAAAGAAATAACATTCTTCAGACGGGCTTGGAGTTGGCGGTTTTCACTGCATACATCTGCTCGAGTGGAGTCGCTCGGTTCAAAAAAATGGAAAGAAAAAGAGCCAGCAGTTGGATAAACAGTCGGTGATTGATTACCTCCCATGGCAGCTACTTCGTCACGAGCGCTCTGGAGATTCTTCTTGGCCAACTCCAGATCAAGGTTGAGACTGATTTGCTGCTTGTTCATTGTAGCGAGCTGAGCCCCAAGATCACAAGATTTCTACAGTCACAAGCCATATCAGTCGACAGACATAAAAAGACATCACAATACTAGATACTCTAAGACTACCACTGAATCGAACATCCAATGGCAGTCTCGGGGACTACCCCCAGTGGGTGCACTTAGCGTTCCCCCACTGATTTTGCAAAAGAGAAGATTCTTAGACCATAGTCGACTACCCGCAGTCACCTATGGTCTCGGGGACTACACCCAGTGGGTGCACTCAGCGTGCCCCCACTGGTTTCGATTCCACTCGGCGTGGTCTGTCCAGCTCGAGTGGTAAAAAAAGAGGAAAAAGAGAGGTTCCCATTCTTAGACCACAGTCGACTGCCTGCAGTCACCTATGGTCTCGGGGACTACACCCAGTGGGTGCACTCAGCGTGCCCCCACTGGTTTCGATTCCACTCGGCGTGGTCTGCCCAGCCCGATTCGAATCGACACAAAGAGACATACAGAATCAAAACAACCACACCCCAGTGGGTGATCAGACAAGAAATACAGTCGATCGGAAAGTCAACTAACCTGGACATTGGCTTGCAGAGCAGCTCCGGCGTTGAAGGCTACCTGACTAGCCTCATGCACCATTTTCATCTGTCCCATCACAAGATTCAACTGAAGAAGAGCTTCCTTGGCAGCAACTGGTGGATCGTCTGGAGTTTGATATGTACTGAAAAGTAATGGAGGAAGAGCAATCGAAGCAACCGCCGGGTCTGAAGCAGAGAGTTGTATCGGCGCAGCAGAGGTCTGAGCAGCTGATCCCGAGGGGCAGTCAGTTGACAGTGGAACAGCGAAGGTGACGTTGGTTCGAGCCGGATCTGTCGAGCGCTCGACCACCGCTCCAGGCGTCACAGTCGGCTGAGGGACTTGGACCTCAGGCGCCTTCCCACCCAGCTCCCTGTCCTTCTTCCTCCTCCCTCTCAGCGGCACCTCTTCATCGTCATCCGGAAGCACAACAACATCTCGTGGATCTTCAAGGAACAGAGAAAGCCATAAGGATAACTGACAAATCGTTCAGTCGACCAGGCGAATTCGAATCGACCTGACTTACGGGCTTTGGAGGTGACGGCGTCAGCTTCCTCGTCAGCTAGAGTCTTATCGATATCCATGTCGGTCGCAGCTGAGGTCGAGCTGCACAAATTCATCGTCCACTCGGTCAGAACAAGAAAGCTGGTTGGAACAGAAAAATTGATCGCAACAAAAGATATGAGAAGAGCGTTGTCACGCCCAATATGCGACCCTATCCAAAAGGAACTCGAAGGTCCCACCAAGGATAGACCCGCATATTGAAACGCTTTTGCAAGGTGGATATCATTACATCAACATTACATAATAGATGGGGATACATACATAAGGCACAAATGCCACAAGAATACATCAACATCAAATACAAGAGATCCACATCCGACTACGGATGAATCATAAACAGAAACTCAAACGACATCCACCCTGCTAGCCCAGGCTGCCGACCTGGAACCTATCCCCTGATCGAAGAAGAAGCAGAAGAAGAACTCCAATACAAGCAAACATCGCTCTTACGTCATGATCATCGCAAACCTGTACCTGCAACTGGTGGTGTAGTAATCTGTGAGCCACGAGGACACAGCAATCCCATTACCATGGGTATCAAGACTAGCAAAGCTTAATGGGTAAGGAAGAGGTAAAGTGGTGAGGTTGCAGCAGCGGCTAAGCATATATGGTGGCTAACATACGCAAATGAGAGCGAGAAGAGAAACAAAGGAACGGTCGTCAACTAGCAATGATCAAGAAGTGATCCTGAACTCCTGCCTACGTCAAACATAACCCAGAAACCGTGTTCTCCTCTCGATCAACCCCAAAAACAGACACTCACGGTTACGCACACGGTTGGTGTATTTTAGAAGAGTTTGCTTCAAGTTTACTACAACCGGATATTAACAAATTCCCATCTGCCACATAACCGCGGGCACGGCTCTCGAAAGTTTATACCCTGCAGGGGTGTCCCAACTTAGCCCGTGATAAGCTCTCGCGATCAACGAAGGATATTCCTTCTCCCCGGGAAGACCCGATCAGTCTCGGAATCCCGGCTACAAGACATTTCGACAGCAATAAAACAAGACCAGCAAAGCCGCCCGATGCACCGACAATCCCGATAGGAGCTGCACATATCTCGTTCTCAGGGGCAACACCGGATGAGACAGGCTACGAGTCAAACCAAGCCTCGAGTTTCCCCGTGGTGGCCCCGCAGGCGGCTCGGTTCGAACCAGCACTTAGAGAAGCACTGGCCCGGGGAGGGTAAAATAAAGATGACCCTTGGGCTCCGGAAACCCAAGGGAAAAAGGGTTGGGTGAGGCAAATGGTAAAACCAATGTTGGGCCTTGCTGGAGGAGTCTTATTCAAAGCGAACTGTCAAGGGGGTCCCATAAATCACCCGACCGCGTTAGGGACGCAAAATCCGGGAACATAATACCGATATGACGGAAACTAGGGCGGCAAGAGTGGAACAAAACACCAGGCATAAGGCCGAGCCTTCCACCCTTTACCAAGTATATAGATGCATTAATTAAACAATAGATATTGTGATATCCCAACAAGTAAACATGTTCCAGCACGGAACAACATCTCCATGTTCCAACAAGGAACAAACTTCATCTTCACCTGCAACTAGCAACGCTATAAGAGGGGCTGAGCAAAGCGGTAACATAGCCAAACAACGGTTTGCTAGGAAGGGTGTCAAAGGTTAGAGGTTCATGGCAAATTGGGATGGCTTGATAAACAGGTAATAGGTAGTGCAGCATAGCGATAGAACGAAGCAACTAGCATAGCAATGATAGTAGTGAGATCCAGGGTAGCGGTCATCTTGCCTGAAATCCTGCTAGGAAGAAGAACGAGTCCATGAAGAAGACGAACGGGTGAAGCCGAACCAAGCGTAAGACGAATGAATCCTCACGATCGCAATGAAACAGAACTAACAAGAAGAAGCACACAACATAGTAAACACACCACACATAGACAAGACATGATGCACAACAAACATGATGCATGACAAATCTAGATGAGGCTACTCATGGCAAGAGATGATGCAAACAAGAGCAACACATCAAAGCAAGTTTAAATGAGGCCGGGAACAAAATAGAACAACTCCGGTAAGTCCTCATATGCAAATTTCGAAATTGGTCCAGATCTGAATAAACCTTATGTTCAAGTTGTTAAACAGCAAGTTAAGATGCACCAAGATGATCTACACGAAATTCTAGTCAAGTTACATATAAAGTTCATTAGATTCGGAGCTACGGCCTAGAAGATATGAGCAAAACAAGTTAAACATGGCATTGAATCAAAATGCATACAAACATCAAGCAAACACCTCAAAACAAGGATGAAACATGATAATATGAAGCTACATGCAAAATCAAGCAAGTTTCATATAGAGCACACTCAAAACGGAGCAACGGTTCAACACATACACACAATACAAGTCATGACAACAATCTGTCCAAAACAGCAACTAGGCATATTGCAAGCATCAAAACACTATGCTACAGCATCTCAACGTGAAAACAAAAGGCATGGGCATGAAGTACAGGTAAAGCATGACAAAACATGAACACTGAGCTATCTCCAGAAATCACTAGAACATGCTCAAAAACACATGGCAAGATTGCAAATAATAACAGGTTCAGCCTTTAGCAGAAATAACATCAGGTTGCAATGTTTAGAGCTATAAAACAACATGTTACAGGAACTTAACATGGCAAACAAAGGCATTGAATGAATCTACTAATTGCATAGAAGAAATGTCCCTTACTGACCATGAGCCAAAAAGGATCAGAAGATATGATGGCACCCATGTAAACATAGCAAGTTATGTTACAGATTCCTACATGGCAGGAAGAACGGTAAGTAGGCATGTTGGTGAGCTTGAACCACTCACCACAGAGCAATACATGGCATGGCAAGGTAACCAACAGTAAGAAGACATGGCATAGAAGCTATACATGGCAAGAAGAACATAATAGCATACACGGATCAACTACAACAAATTTGGCAAAATTGAATAACATGTAAACAACCTGCCAGGAAACATTTTATAGCAAAAGTAGAGCTCGATTGACTCAAGCTATGGCACTCCATAATTGCAAACAAGGGCATGTATGGATAGAGCATAACCATATGTTCAAAACATCCTTACTGAAGTATCTCAAAATAAGCATGGAACTCTCTGTAGCATCAAGTTAACATGGCATAAAAATATCAGCAGAACAGGGCTGAAATCAGCAACATCATGAAGCCTAGTTTGCATGCTTGTGCTAGTCACCACAGAGATCACAAAAATACATGGCATACACCCCTGTGAAGATGGCATGGCATTGTACAAAACACATTTAGGACTCAAGTTCATAGGGTGCACACATCAATCATGGCAAAAATGACAAAAGTGCATGTACTGATAAGAATCAGAAACTAACATCACATAGCCCTCTTCTAACAGCATTTCGGGCATCAAGATGAGCTCAAATGAGAATGATGCAATGAGATGAAATGATGTACTCTTCGAGGCGAACAATTTGACATATTACAAGCATGAAACGGAGCAATATGTAGAGAGTTATGGCATGATGAAAATGCATAAAAATAACAAAAATCTGGGACTTAGTCATCTCGGGGAAGGGGAAAAAGTCAACCTCCGTGGATCGGGCACGGGCTTCGAGGTACGCCGGGGTTCATCGCCGGAGGAGGCCGGGGAAGGTTCGCCGGAGGGTCGGGGCGGCGGATCCGAGCGGCGCTGGCCCGGATCCGCCATGGCGCTGGCCGACGGGCCGGAGCGGCGAGGGGCGGCGCGGGCGGGTCCGGCGTCGGCGGTGAGGAGGCGCGCGGGCCGGGAGGAGCCGCGGCGGCCTCGGAGGCGCGCGCCGGGCGAGGAGACGACGGCCGGCGGGAGGAGACGCGCGGGCGGCGGCCGACGACGGCGGGCGGCCGAGGGCGCCGGGAGGCGCGGCGGGCGACGGGCGCGGCGGCAGCCGGGCGGCAGCGCCGGGAGGCGGCGGCGCGGGCGGGCGGGGCGGCGGGGAGCGGCCGCTGGGCCCAGATGGGTTTCCGGGCGCGGGCGGGGGGAGACGCGGCGCCACGTGGCGGGCGGCCACCGCTGCGGGCGGGCGGAGGTGACGTGGTCGCCCGGATTGGCCGGGCGACGTGGAGGCGGCGGCGAGGCGTCCGCGGCAGAGGTGGACACATCCGGTGGCGAGCGGGGGGATTTTTAGGGTTTGATCTGCGCGAGAAAACAGAGGGAGACACATAGTTATAGGTAGAGGGAGCTAGGAGAGTCCAAATGAGGAGCGGTTTTCGGCCACGCGATCGTGATCGAATGACCGAGAGCATGGAGGGGAGTTAGATGGGTTTTGGGCCACTTTGGAAGGGGTGTTGGGCTGCACACAAAAGAGGCTTTCATGTTACCTGTTAACTGTTGAGTATCAAACGACCTCCAAATGGCACGAAACTTGACAGGCGGTCTATCGGTGCTATACCAAGGCCGCTTGGCAAACCTCGGGCCATTCCGAGACCATTTAACACCCGCACACGAAAAGAGGTAAAAGAGGGCGCCGGAGGACATAGGAGTGCCGGATTGCAAAACGGACAACGGGGAAAATGCTCGGATGCATGAGACGAACACGTATGCAAAAAGAAATGCACATGATGACATGATATGAATGCAGATGATGACATGGCAAAGATGCAACACGCAAGCAAAAGACATGGCAACGACAGCGAATAACTGGAAGACACCTGGCGCATCGAATCCGGGGCGTTACAAGCGTTTACCCAGAAGCAACATGGACGTCCATCTTGATCCTAGACAAGGTCTTCCGAGCCTTCGAAGGATTGGCTTTGGGCTGCTTGGTGACCTTCTCAGTCAAATCTGGAGATGGGGACCGAGTGCGCTTGTGAGATGGAGCACTCGACGCCACAACCTTGCCGCGCCTGTTCGCGGGGTCATGTCGCT
Source organism: Aegilops longissima (assembly GCA_021605205.1). Lineage (NCBI taxonomy): Eukaryota > Viridiplantae > Streptophyta > Magnoliopsida > Poales > Poaceae > Aegilops > Aegilops longissima. The sequence goes on from CM038679.1 coordinate 134,728,741, forward strand.
GCTTGGATCGATGTTCGGAGCGGGGTGGTGAGTCGGCTACCTCCTCATCGTCCGACTCGTCGCTCTCATCTTCATCATCATCTGCTGGGGACTCCCACTCGCCGCTCTCCTCAGCACTGTCCTCGCCCTCTTGGTCTTGCTCTAGAGCTTGTTCACCATTGGGCATTGAATACATCTCCGTGTAGATCTGCAAAACAAGAGACCGATCCTAAAGTCAGTCAAAACAACAATCAATCGGAAAATACGTTTAAAAATTCAGTCATGGTGACCAGACCTTCTCTGGTGGGTTGCTGCTGCTGAAAGGGTCGACTCTCCTAGCGCCCCTGGGGTTGTCCTTGTTCCTGGTGATACCCATCAACCACTCGGCTACAGTTTTGGCCTCCACCTCCTCCGAATGAACCCGAGCAGTGTCACCGGCCCCAGAATACATCCACATGGAATCGTCACGAGCTTGGAGGGGTTGGATCCGCCGACTGAGGAACACCTCGAGCAGATCCATACCAGTGACACCTTGGTTGATCAGTTGTACCACTCTCTCAACTAACATGCCTGTCTCCGCCTTCTCCGCAGCAGTCACTTTCAAGGAAGATGGAGTTTGAACACGGTCAAAAGATAAAGGAGGAAGCCCAGTCGACTGGCCTGGGGTCGCGAGGTCCTCGCAGTAAAACCAGGTCGACTGCCAGCCCCTGACCGACTCAGGAAGAGTCATCAGAGGGAAATAGCTCCTCTTCCTCTTCTGAATGCCTAGGCCCCCACACATCTGAATGACATGGGTTTTCTCATCTTTCGAGTTCGCTTTTTTCACAGTTTGGGATCGGATGGTAAAGATGTGCTTGAAAAGACCCCAGTGCGGTCGGCACCCCAGGAAATTTTCACCCATGGAGATGAATGCAGCAAGATATGTGATAGTGTTGGGAGTGAAATGGTGGAGTTGGGCCCCAAAGGAATTCAGGAAACCGCGAAAGAAGGGATGCGGGGGAAGCGAAAAACCACGGTCGACGTGGGTGGCGAGCAGGACACACTCACCCGCCTTGGCCGTGGCTCCGTTCTCCCCTCGGCAAAGGTAGCGGACTTATGGACGATCAGCCCGGCTCGCCATATCGCCCAAGTCCTCTTGTCGAGCGAAGATCGGATCCAGCCTCCCGATCCAACCCAATGGCAACCCCGAGAGCGACGAAGACCCCGATTCACCTTCTTGCTCTTCGCCGCTTCGTCGCTTTCTTCAAGACGCTCGGCGCCGCCATTTGTCCTTCACCATGGCGGCGGAGCGATGGCGTCGAGAGTGGCTGGTCTGGGCAAAGCAGAGTCGCGAGAGGAAGAAGAAGAGAATGGGTACGCACAGTGCAAACACCTCGGCCTCGCCGCTTTTAAGGGCTTACTTCCGAGTGGCTGACGCGTGGGCCCGAGCGATCCTGTCAAATCCCCCCAACAGTTGCGCACAGGATACGTGGCGAAAAAGGTGGCGCAGTAATCGAAAAGTCCTATTTATCTACTCCGCTTATCAAGGACGCCTCCGACGACGCTTCTACCAAAATTTCGAATCCCAGGAAATCCGGGATCCTCTGCAACCGATCACGCCAAAGATTTCGTGTCAGAGATATCATTCGACGGATGTAGAGGTATAAACCAGTCGGCAATTTCTGAATCGATCAAGGCGACTGAAACGAAGCTGAAGTTCCAACAACTGGCCTCCACTCAGAGATATAGGCAAGACAATCAAGAGTAAAAGCAAGGTCAACTCCATCCTTCTTTTTCACTCAAACCTCGATCCATTCGAGGGCTAATGATGTAGACACAAACCTAGGGTAGGGTAATAGGCCTGACCTATACATCCTACCCAAGGTCCTAGTCTTAAGAACAAAGGAGTTCAAGTATCAGAAGAAGGGATCCAGCAAAGGTGTCGAGTGAAATCCACTCGACCTACCATCCACTCGGAGATCTTGCTTTATCCAGGTCACTCGACCATCAAACCACTCGACGATAGGAAGACCTAAAGCCGCTCCGCGCAGCAACGGTCGGGCATTTACTCAGATATTTAATGACCATTTGCAGCACTCCAATACAGGTGTTACCTATAACGCCACCCCGTTATGTACATTGAATCCTATGTAACGGAGGGGAGCTAGGGTCCTGGCGCACTCTATATAAGCCACCCCCCTCCTCTGGGACAAGGGTTCGCACCCCCTGTAACTCACACGCGTATAATCCAGTCGACCGCCTCCAGGCTCCGAGACGTAGGGCTGTTACTTCCTCCAAGAAGGGCCTGAACTCGTAAAACTAGCGTGTACAACTCCTCCATAGCTAAGATCTTGCCTCTGTATTCCTACCCCCCCTGTTCTACTGTCAGACTCAGAACCACGACAGCAGCCACGTAAAACTTGCAACAACAAAGTAGAGGACGTCTAACTTGTTTTTGCAGGGCATGCTGTGATGTGATATGGTCAAGACATGATGCTAAATTTTATTGTATGAGATGATCATGTTTTTTAATGGAGTTATCGGCAACTGGCAGGAGGCATTGGTTGTCTCTTTATAGTATGAAATGCAATCGCCATGTAATTGTTTTACTTTATCACTAAGCGGTAGGGATGGTTGTAGAAGCAATAGTTGGCGAGACGACAACGATGCTACGATGGAGATCAAGGTGCCGCGCCGGTGACGATGGTGATCATGATGGTGCTTTGGAGATGGAGATCAAAGGCACAAGATGATGATGGCCATATCATATCACTTATATTGATTGCATGTGATGTTTATCTTTTATGCATCTTATTTTGCTTAGTTCGACGGTAGCATTATAAGATGATCTCTCACTCAATTTCAAGGTATAAGTGTTCTCCCTGAGTATGGACCGTTGCGAAAGTTTTTCATGCCGAGACACCACGTGATGATCGGGTGTGATAAGCTCTACGTTCACATACAACGGGTGCAAGCCAGTTTTGCACACGCAGAATACTCGGGTTAAACTTGACGAGCCTAGCATATGCAGATATGGCCTCGGAACACTGAGACTGAAAGGTCGAGCGTGAATCATAGTAGATATGATCAACATAGTGATGTTCACCATTGAAAACTACTCCATCTCACGTGATGATCGGACATGGTTTAGTTGATATGGATCACGTGATCACTTAGATGATTAGAGGGATGTCTATCTAAGTGGGAGTTCTTAAGTAATATAATTAATTGAACTTTAATTTATCATGAACTTAGTACCTGATAGTATTTTGCATGTCTATGTTGTTGTAGATAGATGGCCCGTGTTGTTGTTCCGTTGTATTTTAATGCGTTCCTAGAGAAAGCTAAGTTGAAATATGATGGTAGCAACTACACGGACTGGGTCCATAACTTGAGGATTATCCTCATTGCTGCATAGAAGAATTACGTCCTGGAAGCACCGCTAGGTGCCAAACCTACTGCAGGAGCAACGCCAGATGTTATGAACGTCTGGCAAAGCAAAGCTGATGACTACCCGATAGTTCAGTGTGTCATGCTTTACGGCTTAGAACCGAGACTTCAACGACGTTTTGAACGTCATGGAGCATATGAGATGTTCGAGGAGTTGAAGTTAATATTTCAAGCAAATGCCCTGATTGAGAGATATGAAGTCTCCAATAAGTTCTACAGCTGCAAGATGGAGGAGAATAGTTCTGTTAGTGAGCATATACTCAAAATGTCTGGGTATAACAATCACTTGATTCAACTGGGAGTTAATCTTCCGGATGATAGTGTCATTGACATAATTCTTCAATCACTGCCACCAAGCTACAAGAGCTTCATGATGAACTATAACATGCAAGGGATGGATAAGACAATTCCTGAGCTCTTCGCGATGCTAAAGGCTGCGGAGGTAGAAATCAAGAAGGAACATCAAGTTTTGATGGTCAACAAGACCACCAGTTTCAAGAAAAAGGGCAAAGGGAAGAAGGGGAACTTCAAGAAGAACAGCAAGCAAGTTGTTGCTCAAGTGAAGAAGCCCAAGTCTGGACCTAAGCACGAGGCTGAGTGCTTCTACCGCAAAGGACTGGTCACCGAAGCGAACTGCCCCAAGTATTTGGCGGATAAGAAGGATGGCAAGGTGAACAAAGGTATATGCGATATACATGTTATTAATGTGTACCTTACTAATGCTCGCAGTAGCACCTGGGTATTTCATACTGGTTCTGTTGCTAATATTTGCAACTCAAAACGGGGACTAGGGATTAAGCGAAGATTGGCTAAGGACGAGGTGACGATGCGCGTGGGAAATGGTTCCAAAGTCGATGTGATCGCGGTCGGCACGCTACCTCTACATCTACCTTCGGGATTAGTTTTAGACCTGAATAATTGTTATTTGGTGCCAGCATTGAGCATGAACATTATATCTGGATCTTGTTAGATGCGAGACGATTATTCATCTAAATCAGAGAATAATGGTTGTTCTATTTATATGAGTAATATCTTTTATGGTCTTGCACCCTTGAAGAGTGGTCTATTTATATTGAATCACAATAGTAGTGATACACATATTCATAATATTGAAACCAAAAGATGGAGAGTTGATAATGATAGTGCAACTTATTTGTGGCATTGCCGTTTAGGTCATATTGGTGTAAAGCGCATGAAGAAACTCCATTCTGATGGACTTTTGGAATCACTTAATTATGAATCACTTAGTACTTGTGAACCATGCCTCATGGGCAAGATGACTAAAACGCCGTTCTCCGGAACAATGGAGCGAGCAACAGATTTGTTGGAAATCATACATACTGATGTATGTGGTCCGATGAATGTTGAGGCTCGCGGCGGGTATCATTATTTTCTCACCTTCACAGATGATTTGAGCAGATATGGGTATATCTATTTGATGAAACATAAGTTTGAAACGTTTGAAAAGTTCAAAGAATTTCATAGTGAAGTGGAAAATCATCGTAACAAGAAAATAAAGTTTCTACGATCTGATCGTGGAGGAGAATATTTGGGTTACGAATTTGGTTTTCATTTGAAACAATGCGGAATAGTTTTGCAACTCACGCCACCCGGAACACCATAGCGTAATGGTGTGTCCAAACGTCGTAATCGTACTTTACTAAATATGGTGCGATCTATGATGTCTCTTACTGATTTACCGCTATCGTTTTGGGGTTATGCTTTAGAGACGACTACATTCACGGTAAATAGGGCACCATCTAAATCCGTTGAGACGACGCCTTATGAACTATGGTTTGGCAAGAAACCAAAGTTGTCATTTCTTAAAGTTTGGGGTTGCGATGCTTAGGTGAAAAAGCTTCAACCTGATAAGCTCGAACCCAAATCGGAGAAATGTGTCTTCATAGGATACCCAAAAGTGACTATTGGGTACACCTTCTATCACAGATCCGAAGGCAAGATATTTGTGAATGGATCCTTTCTAGAGAAGGAGTTTCTCTCGAAAGAAGTGAGTGGGAGGAAAGTAGAACTTGATGAGGTAACTGTACCTACTCCCTTATTGGAAAGTAGTTCATTGATAACCCACAAGTATAGGGGATCCATTGTAGCCTCTTTCAATAAGTAAGAGTGTCAAACCCAACGAGGAGCTAAAGGTAGAACAAATATTCCCTCAAGTTCTATCGACCACCGATACAACTCTACGCACGCTTGACGTTCGCTTTACCTAGAACAAGTATGAAACTAGAAGTACTTTGTAGGTGTTTTTGGATAGGTTTGCAAAAAGATAAAGAGCACGCAAATAAAAACTAGGGGCTGTTTAAGTAAAGAAGCAATGAAGTAAATATAGCGAGTGTGGAAAAGTGGTGGTAGGAGTTGCGAAATTGTCCCTTAAGCAATTGACTACTTTACTAGACCGATAGCATGTTTTATGTGGGAGAGGCCACTGCTAGCATGTCATCCCTGACTTGGAATTCTATGCACTTATGATTGGAACTATTAGCAAGCATCCGCAACTACTAACGTTCATTAAGGTAAAACCCAACCATAGCATTAAGATATATTGGTCCCCCTTCAATCCCGTATGCATCAATTTCTATGCTAGGTTGAAGCTTCTGTCACTCTTGCCCTCCAATACATAGTCCTATCAACATACAACTAACCCTATGGTCTGATCCACGCACGCGCTCATATGATGGGCACCAAAGGACAGCAACATAACCACAAGCAAATTAAACCAATCATAGCAATTCATCAACCACCGATAGGACAACGGAAATCTACTTAGACATCATAGGATGGCAACACATCATTGGATAATAATATGAAGCATAAAGCACCATGTTCAAGTAGAGGGTACAACGGGTTGCAGGAGAGTGGACCATTGTAGATATAGGGTGGAAGGTGATGGAGATGTTGGTGAAGATGGTGTAGGTGTTGGTGAAGATTGCAGTGATGATGATGGCCCCTGGCGGCGTTCCGGCGCCACCGGAAGCGAGGGGGAGAGAGCCCCCCTTCTTCTTCTTCTTCCTTGACCTTCTCCCTAGATGGGAGAAGGGTTTCCCCTCTGTTCCATTGTCTCCATAGCGTGGGAGGGGCGAGAGCCCCTCCGAGATTGGATTTGTCTCTCTGCCTCTCTCTGTTTCTGCGTTCCCCTCTGCTGCCCTTTCACCGTTTCGTATATATATGGAGATCCGTAACTCCGATTGGGCTGAAACCTTTGCCATGACTTTTTACCAAAAAATAGCTTTCTTGCAGCCGAAGAAGGGCATCAACCGCCTTACGGGTGGACCACGAGGGTCAGGGGCGCGCCCAGGGGGGTGGGGCGCGCCCTCGTGCCTCGTGCCCACCTCGGACACCGTTTCGCATCAACCGCCTTACGGGTGGACCACGAGGGTCAGGGGCGCGCCCAGGGGGGTGGGGCGCGCCCCCGTGCCTCGTGCCCACCTCGGACACCGTTTCGCATTGATCTTTCTCCCAGATTTTCCAAATATTCCAGAAATAAGCTCCGTACGTTTTTATCCCATTTGGATTCTGTTTGATATGGATATTCTGCGAAACATAAAACATGCAACAGACAGGAACTGGCACTGGGCGCTGGATCAATATGTTAGTCCCAAAAATAGTATAAAAAGTTGCCAAAAAGTATATGAAAGTTACATAATATTGGCATGGAACAATCAAAAATTATAGATATGACGGAGATGTATCAGCATCCCCAAGCTTAATTCCTGCTCGTCCTCGAGTAGGTAAATGATAAAAAAGATAATTTTTGATGTGGAATTCTACCTAGCATAATCTTGATCTTATGTCTAATCATGGCATGAATATTAAGACACGAGTGATTCAAAGCAATAGTCTATCATTTGACATAAAAACAATAATACTTCAAGCATACCAACCAAGAAATTATGTCTTATCGAAATAACATAGCCAAAGAAAGCTCATCCCTACAAAATCATATAGTCTGGCTATGCTCCATCTTCACCACAAAAAGCATTCAAATCATGCACAACCCCGATGACAAGCCGACCAATTGGTTCATACTTTTTAACGCGCTTCAGCCTTTTCAAACACGCAATACATGAGCGCAAGCCATGGATATAGCACTATAGGTGGAATAGAATATGATGGTGGGGGTTATGTGGAGAAGACAAAAAAGGAGAAAGTCTCACATCGATGCGACTAATCACCGGGCTATGGAGATGCCCATCAATTGATGTCAATGCGAGGAGTAGGGATTGCCATGCAACGGATGCATTAAGAGCTATAAGTGTATGAAAGCTCAAACTGAAAACTAAGTGGGTGTGCATCCAACTTGCTTGCTCATGAAGACCTCGGGCATTTAAGAAAGCCCATCATCGGAATATACAAGCCAAGTTCTATAATGAAAATTCCCACTAGTATATGAAAGTGATAACTCAAGAGACTCTCTATATGAAGAACATGGTGCTACTCTGAAGCACAAGTGTGGTGAAAGGATAGTAACATTGCCCCTTCTCTCTTTTTCTCTCATTTTTTTGGTGGGCTTCTTTGGCCTATTTTTTATTTGGGCTTCTTTGGCCTCTTTTATTTTTTATAAAGTCCGGAATCTCATCCCGACTTGTGGGGGAATCATAGTCTCCATCATCCTTTCTCACTGGGGCAATGCTCTAATAATGATGATCATCACACTTTTATTTACTTAAAACTCAATATTACAACTCGATACTAGAACAAAGATATGACTCTATATGAATGCCTCCGGCGGTGTACCGGGATGTGCAACGATCTAGCGTAGCAATGATATCAAAAAACGGACAAGCCATGAAAACATCATGCTAGCTATCTTACGATCATGCAAAGCAATATGACAATAAATGCTCAAGTCATGTATATGATGATGATGGAAGTTGCATGACAATATATCTCGGAATGGCTATGGAAATGCCATGATAGGTAGGTATGGTGGCTGTTTTGAGGAAGATATAAGGAGGTTTATGTGTGATAGAGTGTATCATATCACGGGGTTTGGATGCACCGGCGAAGTTTGCACCAACTCTCGAGGTGAGAAAGGGCAATGCACGGTACCGAAGAGGCTAGCAATGATGGAAGGGTGAGAGTGCGTATAACATAAAGAACTCATATACTTATTGCAAAAGTTCATTAGCCCTTGAAGCAAAGTACTACTACGCATGCCCCTAGGGGGATAGATTGGTAGGGAAAGACCATCGCTCGTCCCCGACCGCCACTCATAAGGAAAGCAATGAAAGAACACCTCATGCTCCGACTTCGTTACATAACGGTTCACCATAACTGCATGCTACGGGACTTGCAAACCTCAACACAAGTATTCCTCAATTTCAGAATTACTCAACTAGCACGACTCTAATATCATCACCTTTATATCACAAAACTATTGCAAGGAATCAAACATATCATATTCAGTGATCTACAAGTTTTATGTAGGATTTTATGACTAACCATGTGAATGAACAGTTCCTGTCATCTCTCTAAATATATATAAGTGAAGCAAGAGAGTTTAATTCTTTCTACAAAAGATATGCCCACGCTCTAACAAATATAAGTGAAGCAAAAGAGCATTCTACAAATGGCGGTTTTCTATATAAAGAGAAATAGGCAATCCAAACTTCAAATGATATAAGTGAAGCACATGAAGCATTCTATAAATCCATATTCAAAAGATATAAGTGAAGTGCAATGAGCATTCTATAAATCAACCAAGTACTATCTCATACCAGCATGGTGCATAAAAGAAAAATGAAAACTAAATGCAAAAGACGCTCCAAGACTGCACATATCGCATGAACGATACGAATCTGAAAACATACCGATACTTGTTGAAGAAAGAGGGGATGCCTTCCGGGGCATCCCCAAGCTTAGACGCTTGAGTATCCTTGAATATTTACTTGGGGTGCCTTGGGCATACCCAAGCTTTAGCTCTTTCCTCTCTTCCTTCTTCTCACATCAAGACCTTCTCGATCATCGAACACTTCATCCACACAAAACTTCAACAGAAAACTCGGTAAGATTCTTAGTATAATAAAGAAAATCACTACTCTAAGTACTGTTGCAAACCAATTCATATTTTGTTTTTGCATTGTGTCTACTGTATTGTATTTTTTTCATGGCTTAATCCACTTATATAAATCGATAGTTTCATCAAAACAAGCAAACTATGCATCAAAAACAGAATCTGTCTAAAACAGAACAGTCTGTAATAATCTGAACATTAACCATACTTCTGATACTTGAAAAATTCTTCCAAAATTAGTAAAAATAAAAAATTTGTATACAAAGACAGTGAAAAAAGAATCAGAACCATTTGACGTTCCAGTAAAAAACTAAAAATCGCGTACTACAGCCAAAGTTTCTGTCCTGCACCGTACAAACCAACAAGCATTGTAAACATCCTAAAGGCAAACCTTGGCACATTATTTTTATAATACAATGGAATTGTACAAGGGGATAATTATTTTTTTTGAAAATTTTCTGTAATCAAGATTCGCAAAGTTTCTGTGAGCATGAACAAAGTTCAAGGCTAGCTCCCACTTCAACAATGCTCGTCTTTCTCACTTTCGCTTTTCTTTTTGAAAAAGATTTAGGTTCCCCTCTTTATTTTTGTTGTTTTTAAACTATATGAAATCACTCAACAGAAATAAATGACTCTATAAAACTTCCGGGTTGTCTCCCTGACAACGCTTTCTTTAAAGCCATTAAGCTAGGCATATAGTGCTCAAGTAGTGAATCCACCCGGATCCCAAGGTATATTAAAGCCAATTTTAATTAGCAATGATTTGTAATTTAGTAGTGAGCACAAAGCAACATATATCATGTAATGACGAAGTCTAACTCTCTTCCTATGCATCGGCATGTCATAAAAGAAGAATTCATGCACACAAAGTAAAGGCCAATGCATAATATAAACAATTTCTTGCAATTGTTTCATGTTGGAAACATAAAGGGGCGGAGATGTAGTTCCCCTCCCATAATAATTTCAAGTAGGAGCAGCAAGCACATGCATATTATATCTATCAAAATCATCATGTGTAATAGTAAAACGCAACCCATTGATATAATCCTTAATAAGTGCAAACTTCTCCGATACAGTGTAGTTGGGAGAATTCAAAAAGATAATAGGACTATCATGTGTGGGTGCAATAGCAACAATTTCATGTTTAACATAAGGAACTATAGCAAGTTCATCTCCATAAGCATAATTCATATTGGCATCTTGGCCACAAACATAGCAAGCATCATTGAAAAGGGATATTTCAAGAGAATCAACGGGATCATAACAATCATCATAGCAATCATCCTTCGGTAAGCACGAAGGGAATTTAAACAATGTATGAGTTGAAGAGTTACTCTCATTAGAAGGTGGGCACGGGTAGCTAATCCGTTCATCCCCCTTTTGTTCTTCGCTCTCCTCGTCATCTTTTTCATCCAATGAGCTCACAGTTTCATCAATTTCTTCTTCCATAGACTCCTGCAAAATATTAGTTTCTTATTGGACAGCGGAGTAGTCCTCAATATATGGTTCAACATAGGCATTAGAGGCACAATTATCATAGCAATATTTAAGTATGGCAAAATTTTCAGATTTGTAAAGGCTAGCATCATATGTTTCAATCAAAGAAGCAATTTCATAAGCACCCTTAAAAGCAACAAATTCTTCAATTTGTTGAACATCATAGTAACTATAAACACCTTTAGCATACGAAGATAAGATTCCATTATCAATAAACTCACATTGGTAGGGAAGGTGTTTCTTAGGGTTTTCAGAACAACAAGTAAAATCATATATATATAACATAAATTCCAAGCATAGCATTGCAAACGATGAATTTGACCCAGTAAAAGTTTCCCTTTTTCACATATATGGTGTCGCACATAACAGGCATGCTCATCTAAAGATTTTCCCTCAAATAAGCTAGTTGGGGTTTTAGCACGAGCACATAGGGATCGAAGATGATCCAAGTACTAAGCTTCAGGAGTGTGATAGATTTTGAGTGGTTCTTCAACCATTGGTTCAGTAGGTACAACTAATTTTTTTCGGTATTTTCTGTTTCCTACCCATAACTAAAGATAGAAAACAACTAAGAACAGCAAATAAAAATTACTTAGTGATAAAGCAAACAAGCACACACGAGAATATTCACCCCACGCTATTACTCCCCGGCAACGGCGCCAGAAAAAGGTCTTAATAACCCACAACTATAGGGGATCAATTGTAGCCTCTTTCGATAAGTAGGAGTGTCGAATCCAACAAGGAGCTAAAGGTAGAACAAATATTCCCTCAAGTTCTATCGACCACCATTACAACTCTACGCACGCTTGACGTTCGCTTTACCTAGAACAAGTATGAAACTAGAAGTACTTTGTAGGTGTTTTTGGATAGGTTTGCAAGAAGACAAAGAGCACGCAAATAAAAACTAGGGGCTGTTTAAGTAAAGAAGCAATAAAGTAAATATAGCGAGTGTGGAAAAGTGGTGGTAGGAGTTGTGAAATTGTCCCTTAAGCAATTGACTACTTTACTGGACCGATAGCAAGTTTTATGTGGGAGAGGCCACTGCTAGCATGTCATCCCTGACTTGGAATTCTATGCACTTATGATTGGAACTATTAGCAAGCATCCGCAACTACTAACGTTCATTAAGGTAAAACCCAACCATAGCATTAAGATATATTGGTCCCCCTTCAATCTCGTATGCATCAATTTCTATGCTAGGTTGAAGCTTCTTGTAACTCTTTCCCTCCAATACATAGTCCTATCAACATACAACTAACCCTATGGTGTGATCCATGCGCGCGCTCATATGATGGGCACCAAAGGACAGCAACATAACCACAAGCAAATTAAATCAATCATAGCAATTCTCAACCACCGATAGGACAACGGAAATCTACTCAGACATCATAGGATGGCAACACATCATTGGATAATAATATGAAGCATAAAGCACCATGTTCAAGTAGAGGGTACAGCAGGTTGCGGGAGAGTGGACCGCTGTAGATAGAGGGTGGAAGGTGATGGAGATGTTGGTGAAGATGGCGTAGGTGTTGGTGAAGATCGCGGTGATGATGATGGCCCCCGTCGGCGTTCCGGCGCCAACGGAAGTGAGGGGGAGAGAGCCCCCCTTCTTCTTCTTCTTCCTTGACCTTCTCCCTAGATGGGAGAAGGGTTACCCCTCTGGTCCATAGTCTCCATGGCGTGGGAGGGGCGAGAGCCCCTCCGAGATTGGATCTGTCTCTCTGCCTCTCTCTGTTTCTGCGTTCCCCTCCGCTGCCCTTTCACCGTTTCGTATATATATGGAGATCCGTAACTCCGATTGGGCTGAAACCTTCGCCCTGATTTTTTTTACCAAAAATTAGCTTTCTTGCGGCCGAAGAAGGGCATCAACCGCCTTACGGGTGGACCACGAGGGTCAGGGGCACGCCCAGGGGGTGGGGCGCGCCCTCTGTTGGAAAAGGCAGTGCTTAGGCATGCCTAGGCACTAGGTAATGGCCAAACGCCTCTCCTAGGGCATTAATGGATGTCTAGGCAGGCCAAGCAAGGAATTTCCTACCCAAGCAAGAAATCATGCCACATACTTCACTGATATGCCAAACGGGTTATATTCCAATGGTAGTAGACGGTAATTAACTTATTTATATGCCCTAAACAAATATCAACAACCATATAATAATCACAAATACACCATGAGTAAAAACTATATTACCGCCTAGGCCGCGCCTAGGGCGCTTAGGCACCGCCTAGGCACTAGGCGAAGGCCAACCGCCTCGCTTACGCCTACCGCTTTTTCCAACCTTGGGCGCGGCCCCTGCCTCGTGCCCACCTCGGACACCGTTTCGCGTTGATCTTTCTCCCATATTTTCCAAATATTCCAAAAATAAGCTCCGTCCATTTTTATCCCGTTTGGATTCCGTTTGATATGGATATTCTGCGAAACATAAAACATGCAACATACAGGAACTGGCATTGGGCACTGGATCAATATGTTAGTCCCAAAAATAGTACAAAAAATTGCCAAAGAGTATATGGAAGTTGCATAATATTGGCATGTAACAATCAAAAATTATAGATACGACACAGACGTATCATTCATCACACAAATCTGTTCCTGTGACTCCTACACCAATTAGTGAGGAAGCTAATGATGATGATCATGTAACTTCACATCAAGTCACTACCGAACCTCGTAGGTCAACCAGAGTAAGAACCGCACCAGAGTGGTACGGTAATCCTGTTCTGGAGGTCATGTTACTTGATCATGACGAACCTACGAACTATGAGGAAGCGATGAGCTCAGATTCCGCAAAATGGCTTTAGGCCATGAAATCTGAGATAGGACCCATGTATGAGAACAAAGTGTGGACTTTGGTTGACTCGCCCGATGATCGGCAAGCCATCGAGAATAAATGGATCTTCAAGAAGAAGACAGACGCTGACGGAAATGTTACTGTCTACAAAGCTCGACTTGTTGCGAAAGGTTTTTGACAAGTTCAAGGAGTTGACTATGATGAGACCTTCTCACCCGTAGCGATGCTTAAGTCCATTCGAATCATGTTAGAAATTGCCGCATTTTATGATTATGAAATTTGGCAAATGGATGTAAAGACTGCATTCCTAAATGGATTTCTGGAAGAAGAGTTGTATATGATGCAACCTGAAGGTTTTGTCGATCCAAAGGATGCTAACAAAGTGTGCAAGCTCCAGCGATCCATTTATGGGCTGGTGCAAGCATCTCGGAGTTGGAATAAACGTTTTGATAGTGTGATCAAAGCATTTGGTTTTATACAGACTTTTGGAGAAGTCTGTATTTACAAGAAAGTGAGTGGGAGCTCTGTAGCGTTTCTAATATTATATGTGGATGACATATTGTTGATTGGAAATGATATAGAATTTCTGGATAGCATAAAAGTATACTTGAATAAGAGTTTTTCAATGAAATACCTCGGTGAAACTGCTTATATATTGGGCATCAAGATCTATAGAGATAGATCAAGACGCTTAATTGGACTTTACAGAGCACATACCTTGATAAAGTTTTGAAGAAATTCAAAATGGATCAAGCAAAGAAAGGGTTCTTGCCTGTGTTACAAGGTGTTAAGTTGAGTCAGACTCAATGCCCAACCACTGCAGAAGATAGAGAGAAAATGAAAGGTGTTCCCTGTGCTTCAGACATAGGCTCTATCATGTATGCGATGTTGTGTACCAGACCTGATGTGTGCCTTGCTATTAGTTTAGCAGGGAGGTACCAAAGTAATCCAGGACTGGATCACTGGACAGCGGTCAAGTACATCCTGAAATACCTGAAAAGGATTAAGGATATGTTTCTCGTTTATGGAGGTGACAAAGAGCTCGTCGTAAATGGTTAAGTCGATGCAAGCTTTGACACTGATCCGGATGACTCTAAGTCACAAAGGATATGTGTCTATATTAAACGGTGGAGCTGTCAGTTGGTGCAGTTCTAAGCAAAGCGTCGTGGCGGGATCTACATGTGAAGCGGAGTACATAGCTGCTTCGAAAGCAGCAAATGAAGGAGTCTGGACGAAGGAGTTCATATCCGATCTAGGTGTCATACCCAGTGCATCGGGTCCAATGAGAATCTTTTGTGACAATACTGGTGCAATTGCCTTGGCAAAGGAATCCAGATTTCATGAGAGAACCAAGCAAATCAAGAGACGCTTCAATTCCATCCGCTATCAAGTCAAGGAGGGAGACATAGAGATTTGCAAGATACAGACGGATCTGAATGTTGCAGAGTCGTTGACTAAGCCTCTCTCACGAGCAAAACAAGATCAGCACCAAGACTCCATGGGTGTTAGAATCATTACTGTGTAATCTAGATTATTGACTCTAGTGCAAGTGGGAGACTGAAGGAAATATGCCCTACAGGAAATAATAAAGTTGTTATTTATATTTCCCTATATCATGATAAAGGTCTATTATTCATGCTAGAATTGTATTAACCAGAAACTTAGTACATGTGTGAATACATAGACAAACAGAGTGTCACTAGTATGCCTCTACTTGACTAGCTCGTTGAATCAAAGATGGTTAAGTTTCCTAGCCATAGACATGAGTTGTCATTTGATTAACGGGGTCACATCATTAGAGAATGATGTGATTGACTTGACCCATTCTGTTAGCTTAGCATTTGATCGTTTAGTATATTGCTATTGCTTTCTTCATGACTTATACATGTTCCTATGACTATGAGATTATGCAACTCCTGAGTACCGGAGGAACACTTTGTGTGCTACCAAACGTCACAACGTAACTGGGTGATTATAAATATGCTCTACAGGTGTCCCCGATGGTACTTGTTGAGTTGGCATAGATCGAGATTAGGATTTGTCACTCTGATTGTCGGAGAGGTATCTCTAGGCCCTCTCGGTAATGCACATCACTATAAGCCTTGCAAGCAATGTGACTAATGAGTTAGTTGCAGGATGATGCATTACGGAACGGGTAAAGAGACTTGCCGGTAACGAGATTGAACTAGGTATTGAGATACCGACGATCGAATCTCGGGCAAGTAACATACCGATGACAAAGGGAACAACGTATGTTGTTATGCGGTTTGACCGGTAAAGATCTTCGTAGAATATGTAGGAACTAATATGAGCATCCAGGTTTCGCTATTGGTTATTGACCGGAGACGTGTCTCGGTCATGTCTACATAGTTCTCGAACCCGTAGGGTCCGCACGCTTAACGTTCGATGACGATCGGTATTATGAGTTTATGTACCGAAGATAGTTCGGAGTCCCGGATGTGATCATGGACATGACGAGGAGCCTCGAAATGGTCGAG
Organism: Aegilops longissima; assembly: GCA_021605205.1. Taxonomy (NCBI): domain Eukaryota; kingdom Viridiplantae; phylum Streptophyta; class Magnoliopsida; order Poales; family Poaceae; genus Aegilops; species Aegilops longissima. The sequence goes on from CM038679.1 coordinate 134,744,967, forward strand.
ACATAAAGATTGATATATTGGACAACTATATTAGTGAAAGAAATATGCGAGGCAATAATAAAGTTATTATTTATTTCCTTATATCATGATAAATGTTTATTATTCATGCTAGAATTGTATTAACCGGAAACATGATACATGTGTGAATACATAGACAAACAGGGTGCCACTAGTATGCCTCTACTTGACTAGCTCGTTGATCAAAGATGGTTATGTTTCCTAGCCATAGACATGAGTTGTCATTTGATCAACGGGATCACATTATTAGGAGAATGATGTGATTGACTTGACCCATTCCGTTAGCTTAGCACACGATCGTTTAGTATTCTGCTATTGCTTTCTTCATGACTTATACATGTTCCTATGACTATGAGATTATGCAACTCCCGTTTAGCGAGAGGAACACTTTGTGTGCTACCAAGCGTCTGGCGTGCTGGGTGATTATAAAGGTGCTCTGGTGTCTCCAAAGGTACTTGTTGCATTGGCGTATTTGAGATTAGGATTTGTCCTCCGATTGTCGGAGAGGTATCTCAGGCCAACTTCGGTAATGCACATCACTTAAGCCCTGCAAGCATTGCAACTAATGAGTTAGTTGCGGGATGATGTATTCTGAAGCGAGTAAAGAGACTTGCGATGTGAGATTGAACTAGGTATTGAGATACCAAGCGAGCGAATCTCGGGCAAGTAACATACCGATGACAAAAGGAACAACATATGTTGTTATGCGGTTTGACCGATAAAGATTTTAAGTAGAATATGTAGGAGCCAATATGAGCATCCAGGTTCCGCTATTGGTTATTGACGGAGGCGTGTCTCGGTCATGTCTACATAGTTCTCGAACCGTAGGGTCCTTGCAACAAAGTTTCGATGACAGTTATATTATGAGTTTATATGTTTTGATGTACCGACGGTAGTTCAGAGTCTCGGATCTGATCACGGACATGACAAGGAGTCTCGAAATGGTCGAGACATGAAGATTGATATATTGGACGACTATATTCGGACACCGGAATGGTTCCGGGGGTTATCGGATATATACCGGAGTACCGGGAGGTTACCGGAACCCCCGGGGGTTTAATGGGCCTACATGGGCCTTAGTGGAGAAGAGGAGAGGCGGCTAGGGCAGGACGCGCGCCCCCTCCCCCTCTAGTACGAATTGGACAAGGAGGGGGGCGGCTCCCCCCCTTTCCTTCCTCTCTCTCTCCTCTTTCCCCCTTCTCCTAATCCAACAAGGAAGGGAGGGAGTCCTACTCCCGGTGGGAGTAGGACTCCTCCTGGCGCGCCCCTCTCCTGGTCGGCTGCCTCTCCCCCCTTGCTCCTTTATATACGGGGGCAGGGGGCACCCCAAAGACACAACAATTGATGATTGATCTTTTAGCCGTGTGCGGTGCCCCCCTCCACCATAGTCCACCTCGATAAATATCGTAGCAGTGCTTAGGCGAAGCCCTGCGTCGGTAGAACATCATCATCGTCACCACGCCATCGTGCTGATGAAACTCTCCCTCAACACTCGGCTGGATCGGAGTTCGAGGGACGTCATCGGGCTGAACGTGTGCTGAACTCGGAGGTGCCGTGCGTTCGGTACTTGATCGGTCGGATCGTGAAGATGTACAACTACATCAACCGCGTTGTGATAAATGCTTCCGCTTTTGGTCTACGAGGGTATGTGGACATACTCTCCCCTCTCGTTGCTATGCATCACCATGATCTTGCGTGTGCGTAGGAATTTTTTTGAAATTACTACGTTCCCCAACAATTCGGACACTGGAAGTGTTCCGGGTGATTTCGGAGAAAACCGGAGTGCTGGAGGGGTTACCGGAACCCCCCGGGGAAGTATTGGGCCTTAGTGGGCCTTAGGGGAGAGAGAGGGCAGCAGCCCAGGAGGTGGCGCGCCCCCTCCCAAGGGGAGTACGAATTGGACTAGGGGAGGGGGGCGCGGCCCCTCTTTCCCTCTCCTTCTCCCTCTCCTTCCTTCCCCCTTCCCCTTCCTAGTAGGACTAGGTGTTGGGGAACGTAGTAATTTCAAAAAATTTCCTACGCACACGCAAGATCATGGTGATGCATAGCAACGAGAGGGGAGAGTGTTGTCTACGCACTCGAGACCGAAGCGAAGCGATCACAACGTAGAGGAAGTAGTCGACGTTCTCCTCGCGATCCAACCGATCCCAGCGCCGTTACTCGGCGCCCCGAGTTCTTGACACACGCACAGCTCGGTGATGCTCCTCAAGCTCCGATCCAGCAAAGCTCCGGAGAGAGAGTTCACAAGACGACGGCGTGGGACGATCTTGATGTTCTATCGACGCAGGGCTTCGCCTAAGCACCGCCACGATATGACCGAGGTGGAATATGGTGGAGGGGGCACCGCACACGGCTAAGGAACGATCTCAAGGATCAACTTGTGTGTTCTAGGGTGCCCCCTGCCCCGTGATATAAAGGAGCAAGGGGAGGGCCGGCCGGCCCTAGGAGGCGCCAAGGGGGGAGTCCTCCTCCTAGTGGGAGTAGGACTCCTTTCCTAGTCCAACTAGGAAGGAGGAAGGGGAAGGAAGAGAGGGAGAGGAGAGGGAAGGGGCCGTGCCCCCCTCCTTGTCCTATTCGACTCCCCATGGGGGGCGCGCCACCTCTGGTGCGGCCCTCTCTCTCCCCTTTGGCCCAATAAGGCCCATTACTTCCCGGGGTTCCGTAACCCCCGGCACTCCGTTTTCTCCGAAACTTCCGAACCTTTCCGTGTCCGAATATAGCCGCCCAATATATCAATCTTTATGTCTCGACCATTTCGAGACTCCTCGTCATGTCCGTGATCACATCCGGGACTCAACTCCTTCGTACATCAAAATACACAAACTCATAATATAACCGCCATCGAAACCTTAGCGTGCGGACCCTACGGTTCGAGAACAATGTAGACATGACCGAGACACGCCTCCGTCAATAACCAATAGCGGGACCTAGATGCCCATATTGGCTCCTACATATTCTACGAAGATCTTTATCGGTCGAGACCGCATAACAACATACGTTGTTCCCTTTGTCATCGGTATGTTATTTGCCCGAGATTCGATCGTCGGTATCCAATACCTAGTTCAATCTCACATCGCAAGTCTCTTTACTCGCTCCGTAATACATCATCTCACAGCTAACTCATTAGTTGTAATGCTTGCAAGGCTTAGTGATGTGCATTACCGAGAGGGCCCAAAGATACCTCTCCGACAATCGGAGTGACAAATCCTAATCTCAAATACGCCAACCCAACATCTACCTTTGGAGACACTGTAGTACTCCTTTATAATCACCCATTCGTTGTGACGCTTGGTAGTACCAAAGTGTTCCTCCGTAAACGGAGTTGCATAATCTCATAGTTATAGGAACATGTATAAGTCATGGATAAAAGCAATAGCAACATACTAAACGATCGGGTGCTAAGCTAATGGAATGGGTCATGTCAATCGATCATTCAACTAATGATGTGACCTTGTTAATCAAATGACAACTCCTTTGTCTATGGTTAGGAAACTTAACCATCTTTGATTAACAAGCTAGTCTAGTAGAGGCATACTAGTGACACTGCTTGTCTATGTATTCACACATGTATTATGTTTCCGGTTAATACAATTCTAGCATGAATAATAAACATTTATCATGAAATAAGGAAATAAATAATAACTTTATTATTGCCTCTAGGGCATATTTCCTTGAGCCTCCCACTTGCACTAGAGTCAATAATCTAGATTACATAGTAATGATTCTAACACCCATGGAGTCTTGGTGCTGATCATGTTTTGCTCGTGGAAGAGGCTTAGTCAACGGTGCGCTACATTCAGATCCGTATGTATCTTGCAAATCTCTATGTCTCCCACCGGACTAAGTCCCGGATGGAATTGAAGCGTCTCTTGATGTGTTTGGTTCTCTTGTGAAATCTGGATTCCTTTGCTAAAGCAATTGCTCCGAGATTGTCACAAAAGATTTTCATTGGACCCGATGCACTAGGTATGACACCTAGATCGGATATGAACTCCTTCATCCGCACTCCTTCATTAGCTGCTTCCGAAGCTACTATGTATTCCGCTTCACATGTAGATCCCGCTACTACGCTTTGTTTAGAACTGCACCAACCGACAGCTCCTCCGCTTAGTGTAAATACGTATCCGGTTTGCGATTTAGAATCGTCCGGATCGTGTTAAAGCTTGCATCAACGTAACTGCCCACGATGAGCTCTTTTTCACCTCCATATACGAGAAACATATCCTTAGTCCTTTTCGTATTTCAGATGTTCTTGACCGCTGTCCGATGATCCACTCTGGATTACTTTGGTACCTCCTACTAAGCTTATAGCAAGGCACACATCAGGTCCGGTACACAGCATTGCATACATGATAGAGCCTATGGCTGAGGCATAGAGAACATCTTTCATTTCTCTCTATCTTCTGCGGTGGTCGGGCATTGAGTCTTACTCAACTTCACACCTTGTAACACAGTGCAAGAACCCTTTCTTTGCTTGATCCATTTTGAACTTCTTCAAAATTTTGTCAAGGTATGTGCTTTGTGAAAGTCCAATTAAGCGCCTTGATCTATCTCTATAGATTTTGATGCCCAATATGTAAGCAGCTTCACCGAGGTCCTTCATCGAAAAACTCTTATTCAAGTATCCCTTTATGCTATTCAGAATTCTATATCATTTCCGATTAGTAATATGTCATCTACATATAATATCGAAATGCTATAGAGCTCCCACTCACTTTCTTGTAAATACAAAGCTTCTCCAAAAGTCTCAGATAAACCCAAATGCTTTGATCACACTATCAAAGCGCTTATTCCAACTCCGAGATGCTTGCACCAGTCCATAAATGGATCGCTGGAGCTTGCACACTTTGTTAGCTCCTTTGGATCGATAAAACCTTCGGTTGCATCATATACAACTCTTCTTCCGTAAATCCATTCAGAATGCAGTCTTTACATCCATTTGCCAAATTTCATAATCATAAAATGCGGCAATTGCTAACATGATTCGGACAGACTTAAGCATCGCCACGGTGAGAAGGTTTCATCGTAGTCAATCCCTTGAACTTGTCGAAACCCTTTGCGACAAGTCGAGCTTTGTAGACATAATATTACCGTCGATGTCGGTCTTCTTCTTGAAGATCCACTTGTTTTCTATTGCTTGCCGACCTTCGGGCAAGTCAACCAAAGTCCACACTTTGTTTTCATACATGGATCCCATCTCAAATTTCATGGCCTCAAGCCATTTTATGGAATCTGGGCTCACCATCGCTTCTTCATAGTTCGAGGTTCATCATGATCTAGTAGCATGACTTCCGAACAGGATTACCGTACCACTGTGCGGATCTTACTCGTTGATCTACGAGGTTACTCAGAGTAACTTGATCTGAAGTTTCATGATCAACATCATTAACTTCCTCACTATTTGGTGTAGATGTCGCGAAACCGGTTTCGTGATAAACTACTTTCAAATAAGGGAGAAGGTACAGATTACCTCATCAAGTTCTACTTTCCTCCCACTCACTTCTTTCGAGAGAAACTCCTTCTCTAGAAAGGATCCATTCTTAGCAACAAATGTCTTGCCTTCGGATCTGTGATAGAAGGTGTACCCAACTGTCTCCTTTGGGTATCCTATGAAGACACATTCGATTTAGGTTCGAGCTTATCAGGTTGAAGCTTTTTCACATAAGCATCGCATCCCCAAACTTTAAGAAACGACAACTTTGGTTTCTTGCTAAACCATAGTTCATAAGGTGTCGTCTCAACGGATTTTGACGGTGTTCTATTCAGCGTGAATGTGGCCGTCTCAAGAGCATAACCCCAAAAGGATAGCGGTAAATCTGTAAGAGACATCATAGATCGCACCATATCTAGTAAAGTGTGATTACGACGTTCGGACACACCATTGCGCTGTGGTGTTCCGGGTGGCGTGAGTTGCGAAACTATTCCGCATTGTTTCAAATGTAGACCAAACTCGTAACTCAAATATTCGCCTCCACGATCAGATCGTAGAAACTTTATTTTCTTATTACGATGATTTTCAACTTCACTCTGAAATTCTTTGAACTTTTCAAATGTTTCAGACTTATGTTTCATTAAGTAGATATACCCATATCTGCTTAAATCATCTGTGAAGGTGAGAAAATAACGATATCCGCCACGAGCCTCAACATTCATCGGACCACATACATCAGTATGTATGATTTCCAACAAATATGTTGCTCTCTCCATAGTACCGAGAACGGGTTTTAGTCATCTTGCCCATGAGGCACGGTTCATAAGTGCCAAGTGATTCATAATCAAGTGACTCCAAAAGTCCATCAAGATGGAGTTTCTTCATGCGCTTTATACCGATATGACCTAAACGGCAAGTGCCACAAATAAGTTGCACTATCATTATCAACTCTGCATTTTTGGTTTCAACATTATGAATATGTGTATCACTACTATCGAGATTCATTAAAATAGACCACTCTTCAAGGGTGCATGACCATAAAAGATATTATTCATATAAATAGAACAACCATTATTCTCTTATTTAATGAATAACCGCCTCGCATCAAACAAGATCCAGATATAATGTTCATGCTCAACGCGGCACCAAATAACAATTATTTAGGTCTAAAACTAATCCCGAAGGTAGATGTAGAGGTAGCGTGCCGACCGCGATTACATCGACTTTGGAACCATTTCCCACGCGATCGTCACCTCGTCCTTTGCGGTGTTAAGCAATCCGTAGTCCCTGCTTTGAGTTGCAAATATTAGCAATGAACCAAGTATCAAATACCAGTGCTACTGCGAGCTCTAGTAAGGTACACATCAATAACATGTATATCACATATACCTTTGTTCACCTTGCCATCCTTCTTATCCGCCAAATACTTGGGGCAGTTCCGCTCAAATGACCAGTCGCTTGCGGTAGAAGCACTCGGTTTCAGGTTTAGGTCCAGACTTGGGTTTCTTCTCTGAGCAGCAACTTGTTTGCTGTTCTTCTTGAAGTTCCTTCTTCTTCCCTTTGCCTTTCTTCTTGAAACTAGTGGTCTTATTGACCATCAACACTTGATGCTCCTTCTTGATTTCTACCTCCGCAGCCTTTAGCATTGCGAAGAGCTCGAGCATAGTCTTTACTAACCCTTGCATATTATAGTTCATCACGAAGCCTTTGTAGCTTGGTGGCGGTGATTGAAGAATTTCATCAATGACACAATCATCCGGAAGATTAACTCCAGTTGAGTCAAGTGATTGTAATACCCGGACATTCGAGTATGTGCTCACCGAGACCCATTCTCTTCCATCTTGCAGCTATAGAACTTATTGGAGACTTCATATCTCTCAATCCGGGCATTCTGTTGAAATATCAACTTCAACTCTGGAACATCTCATATGCTCCATGACGTTCAAAACGTCGTTGAAGACCCGTTCTAAGCCGTAAAGCATGGCACATCGAACTATAGAGTAGTCATCAGCTTTGCTCGCAGACGTTCTTAACGTCGTCGGTTACATCGAGAAACGGGCACGGCACCTAGCGGTGCATCGGGACGTAACTCTTACGTGCAGCAATGAGGATAATCCTCGAGTTACGGACCCAGTCCGTGTAATTGCTACCATCATCTTTCAACTTTGCTTTCTCAAGGAACGCATTAAAATTCAACGGAACAACAAAGACGAGCCATCTATCTATAAACAAACATAGACAAGCAAGATACTATCAGGTACTAAGTTCATGATAAATTTAAGTTCAATTAATCATATTACTTAAGAACTCCCACTTAGACAGACATCTCTCTAGTCATCTAAGTGATCATGTGATCCAAATCAACTAAACCATAACCGATCATCACGTGAGATGGAGTAGTTTTCAATGGTGAACATCTTATGTTGATCATATCTACTATATGATTCACGCTCGACCTTTCGGTCTCCGTGTTCGAGGCCATATCTGCATATGCTAGGCTCGTCAAGTATAACCTGAGTATTCTGCGTGTGCAAAACTGGCTTGCACCCGTTGTAGATGGACGAGAGCTTATCACACCCGATCATCACGTGGTGTCTCGCACGACGAACTTTGGCAACGGTGCATACTCGGGAGAACACTACTTGATAATTTTAGTGAGAGATCATCTTAAAATGCTACCGTCAATCAAAGCAAAATAAGATGCATAAAGGATAAACATCACATGCAATCAATATAAGTGATATGATATGGCCATCATCATCTTGTGCTTGTGATCTCCATCTCAAGCACCGTCGTGATCACCATCGCCACCGGCGCGACACCTTGATCTCCATCGTAGCATCGTTGTCGTTTCGCCATCTATTGCTTCTCGACTATCGCTACCGCTTAGTGATAAAGTAAAGCAATTACAGGCGCTTGCATTTCATACAATAAGCGACAACCATATGGCTCCAGCCGATTGCCGATAACCGGTTACAAAACATGATCATCTCATACAATAAAATATAGCATCACGTCTTGACCATATCACATCACAACATGCCCTGCAAAAACAAGTTAGGCGTCCTCTACTTTGTTGTTGCAAATTTTACGTGGCTGCTACGGGCTTAAGCAAGAACCAATCTCACCCACGCATCAAGACCACAGCGATACTTCGTCAAATAGACTCCGTTTAACCTTCTCAAGGACCGGGCGTAGCCACACTCAGTTCAACTAAAGTGAGAGAGACAGACACCGCCAGCCACCTTTAAGCACGAGTGCTCGTAGCGGTGAAACCAGTCTCGCGTAAGCGTCTGGCGTAATGTCGGTCCGGGCGCTTCATCTCACAATACCGCTGAACCAAAGTATGACATCTTTGGTAGGCAGTATGACTTGTATCGCCCACAACTCACTTGTGTTCTACTCGTGCAAAACATCAAACCATAAAAACCTAGGCTCGGATGCCTTTGTTGAGGAACGTAGTAATTTCAAAAATTTCCTACGCACACGCAAGATCATGGTGATGCATAGCAGCGAGAGGGGAGAGTGTTGTCTACGTACCCTCGAGACCAAGCGAAGCGATCACAACGTAGAGGAAGTAGTCGACGTTCTCCTCGCGATCCAACCGATCCCAGCGCCGTTACTCGGCGCCTCCGAGTTCTTGACACACGTACAGCTCGGTGGCGCTCCTCAGCTCCGATCCAGCAAAGCTCGGGAGAGAGAGTTCGTCAAGCCGACGGTGTGGTGGCGATCTTGATGTTCTACCGACGCAGGGCTTCGCATAAGCACCGCCACGATATGACCGAGGTGGAATATGGTGGAGGGGCACCGACACGGCTAAGGAGCGATCTCAAGGATCAACTTGTGTGTTCTAGGGTGCCCCTGCCCCGTATATAAAGGAGCAAGGGGAGGGCGGCCGGCCCTAGGAGGCGCGCAAGGGGGGGAGTCCTCCTCCTAGTGGGAGTAGGACTCCCTTTCCTAGTCCAACTAGGAAGGAGGAAGGGGAAGGAAAGAGAGGGAGAGGGAGAGGGAAGGGGGCGCGCCTCCTCCTGTCCTATTCGGACTCCCCATGGGGGGGCGCGCCACCTCTGGTGCAGCCCTCTCTCTCCCTTTGGCCCAATAAGGCCCATTACTTCCCGGGGTTCCGCTCACCCCTCGGCACTCCGGTTTTCTCCGGAAACTTCGGAACCTTTCGGTGTCCGAATATAGCCGTCCAATATATCAATCTTTATGTCTCGACCATTTGAGACTCCTCGTCATGTCCGTGATCACATCCGGGACTCGAACTCCTTGGTACATCAAAATACACAAACTCATAATATAACCGTCATCGAAACCTTAAGCGTGCGGACCCTACGGTTCGAGAACAATGTAGACATGACCGAGACACGTCTCGGTCAATAACCAATAGCGGGACCTGGATGCCCATATTGGCTCCTACATATTCTACGAAGATCTTTATCGGTCGAGACCGCATAACAACATACGTTGTTCCTTTGTCATCGGTATGTTACTTGCCCGAGATTCGATCGTCGGTATCCAATACCTAGTTCAATCTCGTTCTTGGCAAGTCTCTTTACTCGTTCCGTAATACATCATCTCACAGCTAACTCATTAGTTGTAATGCTTGCAAGGCTTAGTGATGTGCATTACCGAGAGGGCCCAGAGATACCTCTCCGACAATCGGATGACAAATCCTAATCTCGAAATCGCCAACCCAACATCTGCCTTTGGAGACACTGTAGTACTCCTTTATAATCACCCGTTATGTTGTGACGTTTGGTAGTACCCAAAGTGTTCCTCCGTAAACGGAGTTGCATAATCTCATAGTTATAGGAACATGTATAAGTCATGGATAAAAGCAATAGCAACATACTAAGCGATCGGGTGCTAAGCTAATGGAATGGGTCATGTCAATCAGATCATTCAACCAATGATGTGACCTTGTTAATCAAATGACAACTCCTTTGTCTATGGTTAGGAAACTTAACCATCTTTGATTAACAAGCTAGTCTAGTAGAGGCATACTAGTGACACTCTGTTTGTCTATGTATTCACACATGTATTATGTTTCCGGTTAATACAATTCTAGCATGAACAATAAACATTTATCATGAAATAAGGAAATAAATAATAACTTTATTATTGCCTCTAGGGCATATTTCCTTCACTAGGAAAGGATGAATCCTACTCCTACTAGGAGGAGGATTCCTCCTCTCCTTGGGCGCACCAAGGGTCGGCCGGCCTCCCCCCTTTCTCCTTTATATACGGGGGCAGGGGGCACCCTAGAGACACACAAGTTGATTGTTCCAAGCCGTGTGTGGTGCCCCCCTCCACCATATTCCACCTCGGTCATATCGTTGCAGTGCTTAGGCGAAGCCCTGCGCTGGTAGCTTCATCATCACCGTCATCACGCCGTTGTGCTGACGAAGCTCTCCCTCGAAGCTCTACTGGATCATGAGTTCATGGGACGTCACCGAGCCGAACGTGTGCAGATCACGGAGGTGTCGTACGTTCGGTACTAGGATCGGTCGATCATGAAGACGTACGACTACATCAACCGCGTTGTCATAACGCTTCCGCTTACGATCTACGAGGGTACGTGGACAACACTCTCCCCTCTCGTTGCTATGCATCACCATGATCTTGCGTGTGCGTAGGAATTTTTTTGAAATTACTACATTCCCAGCAAATTCATCAAAGACGTGAAGAAGGTGAGTCACCTTCTACGACTGGGAACAAAATTTTCATTCACGATGGCAAGACGGCATCATCTTGGTTAGATGTCTGGTGCGGTGAGCAAGCGTTATGTGAAAGGTTCCCGACCCTTTTTGCCATTTCCGATAAACCAAACGCCAAGGTGGTGGATGTTTGGGCTAACTCGAGTTGGCAACCTAGATTCTGGCGTTCGCTCAGGCCTATCGAGATCTCGGAGTAGGAGGATCTCCGTGCTAGGCTCCAAGTAGTACAGGTATCTACTGGACGGGCGAGGTCTCGTGGAAGCTGGAAGCCTCGGGTTGCTTCTCGACGGGATCACTTTACAAAGAAAATTTCAAAACACATACCACATGTGATTTGAGCGGGATTTGAAAAGCAAGGTTGCCAGCCGAAATTGAAATATTTATGTGGCAAGTTGTTGTAACCGCATCACTAGTGGAAACCAAGTTCAGAAGAGGCACGGTCCAGGGGACGGGAATTGCATGTGATGCGGTGCGACATAGGATCGCGGCCATTTATTGTTCAGGTATATAGTTGCTCGCTTCATATGGAGCGCCCTCCCTGGAATAACCGGAGGTGCTTGGAACCCAAGTGGATTCGTGGACCTATATAGGATGGTTCATTGCGCATCGGGTGGGGAACACCGTCTGGCATGGCTGGTTTTGGGGGCATTGGTGTGGGCCTTGTGGACTACACGCAATAAAGCGCTTATAGAGGGGATTTTCTTTCACCATCCAACTGATCTTCTATACAAAATGGCCTCTTTCTTGCAGCTTTTGAAGCTTCTGGCAAAGTAAAAGGACAAAGGAAGCATGGAGCAGCTCGTGCTAAAGGTGCGGGCAAATTGCATTGAACTCGTCCCGTCGGGTAGGAATTTGCTTTAGTGGGGTACCATCCTTCCCGACATCTTCTGGGAGTCGTCAGTGTTAGTTGGCCTGCGTCCGGCTCTACGTCACTGTTATCAACCGTTTTGGCTTGTATCTGTACGCTTTTATTTTGTTTCGTTTTCATTCCGTTTCCGTTAGACTCTTGTATGACTTTGTAGGGCCTCATCATTAAGGCCGGGCAAGCGCCTCCTTTCAAAAAAAACATTACGAGTCAACAAAAAATGCCTTTGGTTGAAGAAGAAAAAATATCAGTTGCAACTTTCACGCCAATTTGATTCATCGTCGGGGAGATCTCCTAGTGGACGCATAGCATAGGGCTTAAGAAAAAAAAAAATCAGTTGCAACTTTCACGCCAATTTGATTCATCGTCGGGGAGATCTCCTAGTGGACGCATAGCATAGGGCTTTCTCCTCTCCCCATCGCTCGGCCGGTCCAATGGCCACCGACTCTTCCTACCCCGTCGAGTTCTTCCACCGCGGCGGCGGCGACGGCGACGGCCAATGGTGCAGCCTCGGCGCCGCCTACGCCGCCGTCCGGGTCCTCCGCCCGCAGGGCCACTCCCTCGTCATGTACACCGTTCCCGACGACCGGCCCCACCAGCGGATCCTCTTCGCGTACCCGATCCTCCCTGGCGACGCCTTCGAGAGGCTGGACGGGTCCACGCTCTCCTGGGCGGGGCAAGGCTCCGGCGATGAGTTTGCTCTCTGCTTCCGCGACGAGGCCGCTTGCGCAGCGATCTGCGGCGCCATCTCCCCGGTGACGACGGCGCTTGCAGCCCTGGACGACATCGCTGACAGGCTCGAGGGGTTGCGAGTGGCCGCGGCGGAGGGGGGCGCCACGGCCGCCGGAGGGGACATCGCTTGTCGGCTCGCGCAGCTTAGCTTAGCCCGCGGGCCATGAACTGGGCTACCCGGAGAATTGAAACCAGCCAGATCAAGTAGGTTTTTGCCATAGCACCGTCGTGTTAGTTCAATCAACTCTATACTACGTATAAAATTCTGCAAACTTTTCTTCAGCAGTTTACATCGCTTTGTTCCAAAACTGCAATTGTTAACGCACCAGATGGAAAGATTGCAGACTATAATGCCCAGTAAGGAATTTCTTTTGAATTTAGGTGGAACCCAATCGTGCGAAATTCGTTTATTCACGGAGCAGAGACATATTTTGAACTCACGCACATCATAGCAGGCAACACCGTGCTGAAGTTGTTTGTGCCAATTTGTTCTTAAGATGATGGTAGAAGTGCTGAATGGTTGCAGCTATCATGACGGGCTATTTTCCAGCTGAACCTTGCAATCTTGTGTCCTCGTTCATGTACCATCTCTCCAGCCTCTCATGGGCAATCTTTACCTGCAAAAACAAGATGGAGCTGAAACACACATAGGACGTGTGACTGCCCTTAACAGACTCACGTTGTGAATATTAGGAACCTGTCGCTCGCGTCGCTCTCCACGGGGGCGGCATGAGCAAACCCTAGCCGCCGCGGCCCCGTCCCTCGCCTTTGCAGCCCACGGCCTGGCCGCTGCCGGAGGAGGCCGACGGGCGAAGCCCGCCACGGTGGACGGCAGCCGCAGGGCACTCTCTCCTCGTGGGGACGCGTTGCCCTGGACGGCACGGCCGGCTCGCGGCACGGTGGCGGAAGCCGGCGTGGTGGATCCGGTGGTGGACCTCACGTCAGCGCGGCAAGGAGGTTCTGCGTGGCTGACCGTGGTCGAGCACGAGGGATTCGGGCCTTGTTGCCCGGATTGATCTCGCGATGGTGCCAGTGTCCTCAGTCGGCGCGGTCAGGGTGGCGACCTTGGCGTGCGGCGATGGCTGGTTCCCCAGTTCAGGTGTTGGGTGGCGCAGAAGAGGCTAGTGGGTTGAGTCCTTGGCTTGCATGATCAGGTGTTGGGTGGCGGCTGGCGTCCCGTTCAGATTCGTCGTGGCGTGGCCTTGGCCGGCCGGCGACGCGTGGAGGGACCGGTGAGGGGCGGATGGAATGGAGGCCCTCTGCCGGCGTGCTGACGGCGGCTTTCGTCTTCATGGCGAGGCTCCGTTCGGTTCCTGTCAGCTGCGAGAGTGGGGTGACGCGACTTCCGGTGAAAATTGCGCCGACTACGGTCATGGCGCACGATGGCGGTGTCTGTGACGTCGTTCCTTTCTCGAGGCATCGTTGTTGCAGGTTGCGGAACCACGCCTAGGGGGAAACCCTAGATTTGGGGCTTCCCGTATCCGACGATAACGACATCTTTGATGACGTTTTCCCTCTTGGGGGCATCATTTTGGAGCAGGTGGTGACTGGAAGGGCTCAGAGGTGGAGCGATGTTACCTCCTCTGCATCGACGAAGGCAGATCTCGGAGGCATGGCGCAGTGGAGTCTCGGTGTCCGATGCGTGTTAATAGAATCACGCAGGAGGATGGCGTCATTTTGCGTCGTGGTGAAGTCGATGGTAGGACGGCGGCGGCGGCCTATGAGAGTGCGTCAGACCGGTCTGTGCCCCAGACCCGACAATGTGGCTTGGTTGGGGCCTCCACTTTTAGATGTTAGGCTTTGGTGTGAGGTCTGTTTGGTATTCGGCTCGGACTATCGGCACCCCTTCATCAACTGGATAGGAGTAGCGACAGATGTTGCCAAAATGATGGCTTGAGACTTACTGATGTTTACTTTGTAAGCTTTGTAAATAATTAATAAAGTAGTTGCATACATCACTGAGATGCAGAGACCGGGGGTCTTCCTCTTTTTCTAAAAAAACACATAGGACGTGTTTGGTAGCCTGTATAGAGGCTAGTCAGACCCACGCGGGAAGAAAATAGGTTGTTTGGTTCCCTGCGTTTACTGTTGGCCTGCATCGCATGGACCTCAAAAGTACCTCCCAGCCAGGGCCCACTAGGAATGCTCAAATCGGCATTTTTTTAGAGCCAAGCCCGCGCGATGCACGTGGGCGGCGGAGGCTGCACGCGAGGAACCTCGCTCGAGAAGCCGAGTTGCTTCCCAAAGTGCCGGTAATAATTTCCATCACCTTCCCTCACTGCTCCCCTTCCCTCTCCCCTCTCTCCCACTCTCACAGGCGGCGGCGGTCAGCGGATCAGAGAACAGCAAGGCGACCACCGGCCTTCATCACCGGCATCCGATTCACAACATCACCTGCAACACTTCGGCAATGGCGGTAAGCACTTTTTTCACCATCCTCACTATTTCGCATCTGATCCACATTTAGATTCGATCTGCATTCTAGGGGAATGGGGAATCGGGGTAAATAGCCATAGTACTGATCATAACATCATCATGAGTTCCTAGTAGCGATGGAATTTAGGGTTCCGATCTGGATTGAGTAGAAGGAGAATGGGTATCAAGGTAAATCTTACACAATAGTTTCTAATCTTAGCCCCGGCGACCTTTGAGGCGGTTGGAGCGGTGGGTGGCCTTGGCCTTGTTCTTGTCCTCCGGCGGGACCACCGTCTCGTCGTCCTCGCCCAAGTCCAGATCGATTGTCAAAGTAAAGTGGCCTAGCTCCGGTGCTCTGGCAACCATCTCCACCGCTTCTTCCTCCTCCTCCGGCTCCAAACCAACGACCTCCAGCGCCACCAAAGTACTATTCCAGTACGTTGCGGCACACTGGTCATGAGGAGCCCTGTACTCCCTGTACTTGGCCCACCTTGCCGTGTGTCCAGTGTCGTCAGAGTCGGTCTGATTCATGGCCCGGCGAAGGATGTCTACTGACATAGCGCCCTTCGCTGGGTCAGGAATCAGCGGCTTCAACTCCTCCGTCGTCGCCTTCTTCACCACAACATCTGCCTCTTTGTGCATGTCTTTGATGCTGCTGAAGTTCGAGCACACTTCCATGGTGTTCTAGAACTTGGTGCGGTCACCGAGCGAGCACCCGGGGAAGAAAGCCCTCCATCCAATGCCCTAAGGGAAGGGGTTGGGTTGGAGTTGGAATTCATGGCGATGGATAGGAGGAAGAGTAATAGACAGAGAAGAGAGAGGGTTAACTGAGTGCGGTTGTGGGTAAGTAGTGATGGTCAGAGTGGGTAAATATAGGGGCTTTGGACGGTAGCTTTTGATGCCGATCAACTTTTGAACTTTGTGCTCTTTATAACGCCATGAACTTTGTGTTGTTCATAATGCAGATCAAGTCGGAAAACAATGACAAGGGCAAGGAGGTGGTGCCGCCTATGGAGAAGGGCATGCAAGGAGGTGGTGCCACCCTTGGAGGTTGTGCCAACCACGCCTGAGGAGGTGCTAGGCACGGAGGACGACGTGGTGCCGGAGGAGACCTCCAGCGGCAAGCGTCGGAACTACGGGCGCACTACCATGATGAGGGTGGGCCAACTCACTTATGCAAGGTCATCCTTACCCCGAAGCTCGAGTGTGTTCCAATGACCCTAGACTTCACCAAGCACTTCTTGGTCGTGCCGACGGAGTTCAACCTCAAGACGAACATCGCTTCTCATGGAGGGTCACTATGAGGCTGATGAACGGCAAGATCACTCTCGATCAGGGTTGGGCCACCTTCACCGCCGTCCATCAGATCAAGATCGGGTACATTATGACCTTCAAGTTGCTGACTCTCGACACGCTCGAGGTCATCGTCTTAAACGACGACGACATTTTAGTGGTGATCAAGTGCGGGAGGCACGATGAGGCCTTCGCCTGAACGTCTAGGACAACTCTCCGTTGCTTCAGCTGGTTTAATATCGACTGTATCGCACTGCTTTGCTTGAAAACTGCTATGTTTAAGTGTCATTATATGTTTAAAACTGCTTGTTATGGTTTAGAACTATGTTTAAGTGTGGTAGCATATTAAATTGCTTACTGCTTGCTATCTTTTGTGTGTCTTTGAGTTGTTCTATACGCTTATATGTGCTAGTAACCTCATCACCTCGCCGAAGAGATTACCATACAACGGGCATTGCATGAAACCAAACACCATGCCTTGTGTTTCCATCTACACAAGCGGCAGATGTTGGTTTTTTGCGTGTTTTCCCTTAGCCAGACTATGCATGCAGAAGTTGCTATGAAAACCAAACACACCCATAATGTAGCTACTCGGCATCTTCCCCTTCTTGCAATAGCTAGGCTAGCTCTTGGAACCCTAGAATACTTGGTAGAAGTTCGTCGATCCTCGATATGTACCCTGTGCTACACCAACCGATTCTTCAAACCGCTACATCAACCGATTTCCCTGTGCTCCACCGAACTACCCAAGGTTAGTGACAACCGATTCTCCTAGTGCTACTTTTTTTAGAACGAAGACGCCAGCGGCGGCTTTAAATTAATAAAACCCACAGCAGGCAGCATACACAAAAACAAAATCTTACACGGATGCAACACCCTCAAAAGATAGAACGCTAGGAGGGATCCTAGTGCTACTGTCACCAATCTCTCTCAACTCTCGTCTTAGAGCATCTCCAACAGCCACGCTATATAAGGGCCGCGCGCTAAAATCAGTGTTTTTTTCGCGCGCGCTACTGCTCCGGGCGCTCCAGCGGAGGCGCAAAAACCGCGTGCGGCATATCTAGTTCAACGCGTGAGCCGAAACGCCATCGCGCGCCGCTTATTTGGAGCTTGTTTGGTTTGAGTCCTGGCTGTAGTGCCTGAAAAAAGTCAATGCCTGGATCGTGCCTGAGAGCACCCGTGTTGTATGCCTGGTGAGGCTGGCCTGAGCGAATGATGTTTGGTCGATGCCCTGGCCTGGAAAAGCATTAGAGAATATTTTATAGGACCAACAATACATACAGCTGTGGAGCCCACTGGCCCAGCAGAATATTTTATCACCAATCCATCGCCAGGCACCCACCAGGCTTGTGAAATCGATGGCCTGGCCTCAGGCTAATGGTGGTGCCTGGATTGACCCAGGCTAATGACGACGACAGGCTTTTTCAGGCCAGGCATGCTGTCAAATTCTCAGGATACTATTCAAACAAGTCTCAGGCAGGTTTCAGGCATGCTTGTGGCCAGGCATGAGTTCACCAGGAAGCCAACCAAACTAACCCTTGATGCGCCCGCTCCCGTGCGTTGGACTCTCGAGCGCGCGCTTGCTACTCCACCTACCCCATCCAGCCGCGACGCCGCCGCCACCCGGCGACCGTTCCGGCGCTTCCCCGGCCTATCCCCGTGCCGCGGCGGCTTTTTCCGCCTCCCTCTAGTCACCGCAGCCCCTCGTGTGCCGCGGTCCCCCGACGAACAGCGCGCGGCCGCTCGCTGCCGCTCGGCGCCCGCAAGGTGTTCGACAAAACGCCCGCAAGGTATGTATTGCACAAACTTCATGAATTTGGTGCATGTTGATTGTAATTTTTATAGCCTAGTATTGATCATTGTAGATGAGTTCGTCGTATGATTCTTCCGAAGAAGAATTTGATATGGAAGAGGAGGAGGATCTTGCAATGATCCTAGCTATGCACATCAATAAAAAAACGAAGCACGGTGGTTCGGTTATGGGTCGGCAGAAAATTTGGGGGAATAGGATCGATGCCCATAACAGATTGATGAGGCACTATTTCGTGGAGAATCCCACATACCCGGAGTCGTACTTTCGTCGCCGGTTTAGGATGAGCACCGAGTTGTTCAGGCGCATTGCAAAGAAACTAGCGAGCCATGACCGGTTTTTTCAGCAAAGGAGGAATGCCACCAGAGAGCTCGGGCATAGCACCTTTCAGAAGGTGATAGCCGCTTTGCGTATGTTGGCATACGGTATCCCGACTGATCTAGTTGATGATCACTTGGCTATGGGTGAGAGCCAAGCCATCATGTGTGTCAGGCGCTTCGCAGTCGGAATTGTCCAAGTGTTTGGCCGGGGTATTTGAGATCTGAAAGGATGGCCCGTTTGTTGCCTCCTATCATGCCATCCGACGTCCCGCGACGTATGATGATCTTCAGAAGGATCTCATTGAGGAATGGTGGGCTTGAAATGGGTGACAAAGAGCATCATGACTTGTGCGTTTGATGTTGTATTGTTAAACTATTTGTTGTATTGAACGATAAACTATTTGTTTGAGTTGTAATAACAAAATTGAACTACTTATTGTTGATTTATTTTGTTTGTGTTTGATCTTTTTGCTTGTGTTTGCAATACATATATTATTTGTGCGAGTCGCGCTCTGTATTTTTGCACAGCTCCAGCGCTGCCCACCCCGCCAAACCAGGCGATGGGCGCGCGGCAAGTAGTTTGTAGGGCGCGGCGCGTTGGGCGGCGGTTGGAGATGCTCTTATACGTGACAAAATTGTACTTTTAATTTAATTTACTTCTTCTGATTGTAAAATCATCTCATCCCTGACGCTCAGCAAAGCAACAATCCAAAGACGCTCAGCAAAGCAACAATCCAAAGAACTAGAAGCAAGCATAGCACCCCTGCTTTATGTTTGATTCAACCAAACAAAAATCCGTTCAGAGATGCAGCAATAGAGCTAAACTAAAACAGAAACAGTAAACTCAAGAAAATCGACAGACAAATATCCAAGCATAATAATCTTCTTTATGTGGACTGAAGAATCCAGACCACGACAGCAAAAACTGATAACAAATATCACCAGGTTACCAAAGTACCGAGCAAAAACAACATCTTACTGCAATACATGTCCTTGACGGGTAATCTAGAGCTAGCAAACATAGATAAACAGCAACGATAACTCTAAGTGGCCTTGTCGGCCTTGGCAGCAGAGGCGGCGGCCTGGCCTCTGAGACGACCAGTCCTCCTGGCAGCGATGAGACCAACCTTCTGGCCAGGTGGTGCATCACGGCGGACAGTGGAGGCGTGACCAATATGCTGGTGGTTACCTCCTCCGTGGGGATGCTCAACAGGGTTCATGGCCACACCACGCACCTTAGGCCAGGAGTTCCTCTTCACGCGGTACTTGTGGTAGGCGTTACCAGCCTTCAGCATTGGCTTCTCAGTCCTGCCACCACCAGCAACCTGACCAATCATGGCACGGCAGCTGCTTGGGACGATCTTCTTGGCGCCGGAGGGGAGCTTGATCCTGCATAAACACAACATGAATAATGCGTCTTAATATTTGTGCAGCTGAAAAATTCATCAAAGAATCAGGCCATCAGGAAACATAAACAAAGATACACCAATCATATCTATTCCATTAACATGTAGGATCTTGTACTGGCGAGCAATGATAATAAGAAATGGCCCTTGTATATGCAAACGCTAGCAATCATAATTCTTGAAGGCAGGGTAGGTCAATCTGAAGACAGAAGCAGGACAACATAGTTAGAGATCACATGTCTCTGGTTTAAGGTTTACTGTCTTCTAAGATGCATGTGCAGTTCTAGGATAACAGAAGAGCAAGCATATCATGTCCAGTTCTAGGATAACAGAAGAGCAGGCATATCATGTCCAGTTCTAGGATAACAGAAGAGCACGCATATCGTAACTGTTGCAGATTATACAAGAACAGAAAACATCTCGAGGCTCAACGACAGAATGCGTATCTAAGAATTGGTCTTTGAGAAATTAACAAACATGTAAAGCACGCACATTAAAGGTTTCCAATATTTAATCAATTAAAGGGCATCTAAATCACGCATATCAGAAGCAGTGAACGAACATACATTCAGATCGAACTGAGCATTTCATCATTTCTCACCGCGAATCACATAAAGCAAATCCAGTAACGGTTACTATCAGGAGAACGTCAGAACTAACCGTAGGCATATACTAATTTATAAAGAGGATTGAGAGGAAAAGGAACAGTACCTTGAGGTGCCGTTGTCGGGGTTGTGGCTGATGACGATGGCGTAGTCACCGGAGGCCCTGGCGAAGACACCACGGTCGCCGACGTGGTGCTCGACGTTGCAGATGACGCCTCCCTCAGGCACGGAGCGGAGCGGGAGGACGTTGCCGACGGAGAGCGTGGCGCGGCGTCCGCAGTAGACGAACTGGCCGGTGTACATACCCTCGGCGGCGACGAAGAGCTCCTTCTGGTGCTTGTACCTGAACGGGTGGCGGAAGGTCACCTTGGCCAGCGGCGCACCACGCCCCGGGTCGTGGATGACATCTGTGACGACGCCCTTGAGGTACCCGTTGCGCTCGCCGAAGTCGAGCGACCTGAACCGGGCGGGGCCCTTGCGGTGGTGGGTGTGGGACTTGAAGACGGAGCCCGCACCCTTACGCTGAGCGCGGATCACGCGACCCATCTCGGCGGCGGCAGAGGCGGAGTGGCGGCGGCCGTGAGGGGAATGGGTGGGCAGCTGGGCTAGGGTTCGAGGAGCGAGAAGAGGGAGCAATATATAGTGGGGAAAATATCCGAAATTGCCTTTTGGAGGCCGAGAGGCCTCCAAAAGCATTTTTCAAATATCATCAAAATTCATATTTCCAGATTTCAAAAAATTATGAAAAAATACACATATACATGAACTCATAATTTACACGTGTGTAAATTTTGAGGACAAAATATGTTGAAATGAGGGTTGTGCAAAAAAAAATAAGAGGCTTTCTAGCACATGATGCTATTCATCCTCAAAGTCAATGAATTTGTCTTTTTGGCACAGGTCGCATTTTAAGGTATTTCATCATAAACTTTTTCACATATACATCTCAACTTTGTATACTTGCATATTTTTTCTGATTTTTTTAACTGAAAAGTTTGAATTTTGAATTTTTTAAAAATAAACGGCTGCATGGAGTTCGGCCTCCAAAACGCCTCGCTCGAAAAATATCATATGATACAAGAGCTTAGGGTGTGTTTGGTAGCAGTTCCCACCATAGCATTGTTGTGTTCCTTTTGAGACACGCTAACTCTAGACATGTTGAGTACATGTGATGTGGAGCATCCCTCGACCACCCACACGGACTCTCCATCACCACCGCTAGCACCGAGAGGACCAACAAGAGCACGTGCACGCACCCTCGAGAACGAGGTTAACTCCTTCCTCTTCGAGATCCATTCAAATTCACATGAGAATTGGGTTCTACCTCAAAGAGACTCGCTATGCATTCTTAGGTACCAAGAAGATGATCGTGAGAAGGAGAGGACGGAGACTCGAGCATCCACGGAGCAAGGGAAGGGAGAGGGGAACGAGAAGAACGAAGGAACGAAGCTCCTGGACAACCCGGGTACCCGGACGGACGGGCCCCGGGTGCCCGGACACTCGGCCACGGGAAGGGCTAAAGCCCCTGGACACCTCGGGTGCCGGCCACACTGGGCAGCGCCTCACCAGCCAGGTGCCGGCCCACACTGGGCCTCGTCCGGCCCGCCCGGTGCCCAATTAACTGGCCCCGGTGCTGCCTACCACCTCGGCCTCGCCACCGCCTTCCGGGTGCCGGCTCTCATCCCTAGGTGCCCCGCCTCCCAGGCGCCCGGCCAGGCCCCCGACCGTCAGGGTGCCGGGCCCTCGGCCAGTGTGTGGCCACCTATAGTCGCGCCACCTCCGGGTGCCCGGACCCCTCCACAAGCCTACGTGCACTTTGGGTCTTTTGGCCCTTGTATCCCTCTCCTCCTCTTACTTTCGTCTCTAAACTATAAGTACCCCCCACCTAGCTCATTAGAGGGATAGAAAAGATTTAGATGAGACATTTGTGAGCTTTGATCTTCTCCCCACCTCCTAGGAGAGGATCCACTTGTGGAATCAAGACCTCCACCTTGGAGTAGACTACCATCATCAAGACCTCATCTCTAAGGAGTGGGATGAGCTTTATCATTGTATATTTCCTTTGATTGTGTTTGTGAACTTGTGGATCTTGTGATGCTATTCTAGTGGATGTGTGATTGGGTATTGTTTGAGTGATCTCCTCTTGTGTTCTTGT
The DNA here is from genome assembly GCA_021605205.1 of Aegilops longissima. Classification (NCBI taxonomy): domain Eukaryota; kingdom Viridiplantae; phylum Streptophyta; class Magnoliopsida; order Poales; family Poaceae; genus Aegilops; species Aegilops longissima. Next base: position 134,767,737 of record CM038679.1, read on the forward strand.
GTGTTCTTGCCCTTTCCCCCTCCAAGTGTGAAAAGATCCCCTCTAGGGTTACACCCTACAACATCTTGGTATCATGAGCAAGGTTGATTCACATCTTGGAGTCCCATCCCCCCATTTGCTAGCTTGATTTTGTTGTTTTTCGTCCTAATTCGAAAGTCGTCATAAAAATAGCCCTAAAATTTTTCTTGCAATTTGTTGGATCTTGTGAGATTTGGTTGTTTTGGTCCATGGATTTGTTGTTTGGCAAGTGGATCTAGCCCCTACCCATCAATCCCCACCCTTCCCACCACGAAATCCACGGAATTTAGCTTTTTCCCAAAATTTTCCGCTCAAATCGGCCACCACCGGGTGCCCGCACCTCCGGGCCAATTCCCCCTGACCACTCCGGGCACCCGCACCTCCCACCCCCGGGTGCCCGCACCCCGAATCAGCCCACCAACAACACCATATTGGCCATAACTTCCACCCCCGAAGTCCGTTTTTCGTGTTCTTTAGCTCGTTTGGAAGCTCTTGACATCCCCCATCCACATATATCATTACCACCACCATTAGCCTCCATACAAAATTTCATCATAAAAGCACCCACCTTCCGCATTTGACCGATTTTGAGTTGCGGTTTTCGTTTCCTAAGGTGTTTCGGCTACTTAGGAACGTGTGACATCGACTTCACCGCCATTCATCATCGCCTCGGAGTCATCTTCACCAACGATCATCACCGTTGACACTGGTAACCGTAAGAAAGGACGGTAACCTCGACGACACTTACTTCATACCCTTGCTTTTGCATTGATAGCCCGAGCCATTTTGCATCATTTACCCATCGAGACTAGCGAGTTGAGAATTGCCGAGCCACGCTATTGTGCACCGTAGTGATCTTGTTATCATCTTTGTGCCATAAGTCTCTCCCGTGCATATCTTACATACTTGTCTCATATCATATTGGGGTCGAGCATCAAGCATAGAAAAAAAGAAAGAAAGAAAAGCTTTTAAGCAAAAGAGGAGAAACAAAGAGCTTGTAAGCAATAGCATTGAGCCATTTTGCATCGATATATCATCTTGGTCACCATACATAGCATAGTTGGGATTGTAGACGGCACGTTTCTCTCATAGGTTGGTGCACAAGTGTATCTTGCCCATTTGAGCAATCGAGCTAGCGTCTCTTTAGCATCCGTACAACGAGAGCATTTTCCGTGGTTACACATTTTGAGCTCACTCCTTGGTTGTGCGGATCCCATCTATCTTCCGTGTGTGTGTGTTCCTAGTGACATTCTTGGCTTTGATCTTTTTGCTTTACTTGCAATTTTATGAACCTTCTCAACCTTATCGATATCTTGACTAACATTTGCTTGAAATTTTTGCCACCATCGTCCTAACCGAGCTACTCCATAAGCCTTTTACTTGTAGGTGTGAGAAACAATACCTGGTACCAATTCTCCTATTATAGCATCACGTGGGATCGTACTTGTTACATCCACAATCTTCGGAAAAGGTAACTTTGGTTTTGTTCTCTCATTTTCCTACTCGCCTCCACTTTCATATGATGGATAAGCCGAGTTCTTCTACCAATCCACTCTTCTTTGAGCAAGACGGCGACATGAACTCCTACGTCACCAAGGGCCACCTCTTTGGTGTGCAACGAGCTTTGCATCAAGAACAACAAGCAATGAGCGACCGCATCAACCATCTTGCCACCAACTTACGCCTCTCCGAGTAACATACAAGAGACTACTTCGACAACAAGCTCGACGAACAAAAACAAGAGAGCCATGCAAGAATACAAGATTTGTGCTTTGTTGATCAACCACTCTTCTACCTCGTCGTCCTACTCAATACGGAGTCACTCGAGTCGACACTCCGATGACACCTTCTCCGGCTCAAGTACCCCGGCATCAAACACTCTCCGATGAGCTGCGCGCTAAAACCGTCAAGCAAACCACAATCCTCTTCACGGCATCGATCCTCAAGAGCAACTTCGAGAACAAGAAAATCGACATCGCCACAATCAAGATACCTTAGTGGAAGCACAAGAAAGGCAACATCAATGACAACAAGAGAAAGAGCGGGCACGCCAACACCAAGAGGAACAAGACGTCGAAGCACTTCGATAACAACAACTACGGCGTGAAGTTCAAGCTCAAGCTGCCCAAGACGCACTCCGAGAATCCACTCGTGCCGTTGCCCAACGCGGTCGGCAAGCACGTGAGCGAGATGAAGCTCTTCGTCGGGAGATACAAGAATAAGTCGTGCGTCGCGAAGAACAACAAGAACGGCGAAACCAAGCGCATATTCCTCGTCCTCCTCCACAAAGAGAACGACACCAAGTGGAACAAGTGCTTCAAGACCCTCCTCCATGCCAAGAGCGACATCTTGAGGAACGAGCATTTGAGGACCTTCCTCCATGTCAGGAGCGATATCCAAACTGCCACTATGATGAAGAACTCCACTACAGCAAGCTCAAGTTCACCATGCCCAAGTTCTACGGAAGCAATGATCCCAAAGAATATCTCTCATGGGCCTTGAAGGTGGACAAGATATTCCGTCTTCACAACTACGACGAGGAAAAGAAGATCGCCATGGCCTCCCTTGAGTTTCAAGACTACGTCCTCATTTGGTGGGAACAAGTGATCGAGCGACGACAAACAAGAGGTGAACCACCAATCACAACTTGGACGGAAATGAAGGATGTCATGAGAGCTCGCTTCATGCCTACACACTACACCCGTGATCTCTTCAAGAAGTTGCAACTCCTCAAGCAAGGCACGAAGATGGTGGAAGAATATTACCAAGAAATGGAGATTGCTAAGATACGAGCCAATGTCAAGGAAGATGACGAGCAAACAATGGCACGCTTCTTGAATGGCCTCAACCACCCAATCAAGCGGATTGTCGTCTTCCAACCATACTCAAACCTTCTCGAGCTAGTTCATCAAGCGACCAAGGCCGAGCAACAAGTGCAAGATGACTTCAAATACGCCAAGTACTCGTCCAAGACCTACGGCTCCTACTCTCAAGCTCTCGCGACTTCGGCAACTCCTACCTCAACTAGAGCATCACCAAGTACCGGTGACAAGTCAAGTTCCAAGCAAGCTACGCCTTCCTCGACTCGTCCTCCGGCAAGCACCTACAAATCCAAGACTCCCTCATCTTCGGCGCCACCGAATGACCCCGTCAAGACAAGTTCTTTTAAGTGCTTCACTTGTGGTGGCCGAGGGCACAAGTCCTTCGAATGCACCAACAAGCGCACCATGATCTTCAACGATGATGGCACATACGACTCGATGATTGAAGAAGAAATGGAAGCCCTTGAGCATGTGTCCATGAATTGGCGTGTGAATGAAGATGAAGATGATCAAGTGTTTTGTGACAACGATTCAGGTCCCTCTCTCGTGGTCTCCAAGGTCTTGACGCTCCAACACCACCAAGAAGAAGACCAACGGTGCCACATCTTCCACACCAAGGCCGGCATCAACGGGCGTTCTGTGAAAGTCATCATCGATGGAGGAAGTTGTCACAACTTGGCAAGTGAAGAGTTATGTTCCAAGCTGCAATTGGTCAAGAAGAAGCACCCTCGTCCCTACAAGGTGCAATGGCTAAGCGACTCCGACACTATTCAAGTGGAGCATATGGTGCAAGTTTCCTTCAAGATCGGCGCCTACGAGGACACCTTGGAATGCGACGTGGTTCCTATGTCCGTGTGCCACCTTCTTTTGGGAAGACCTTGGCAATTCGACCGCGGCGTCATCCACAATGGAAGAACCAACCACTATAGCTTCAAGATGAAGGGCAAGGAGTATGTGCTTCGATCAATGTCACCAAGCCAAGTGATTGCTGACAAGCAAGCATCCACACATCATGGAGATACTAGTGAGAGAGTGAATCACCACAAATAAAGTGAGCGCCACAAGCCAAAATTGAGCGACTCTTCACCAAGAGAGAAAAACTTAGTCCTCCTAGCCACAAAAGAGAGATGAGAGAAGTGTGTGAGAACCCATCGAGTGTCATCCACTATGTCCTCCTATGCAAAGATGAGGTGGCAAAAACTAACACTCCTAATCCGCTTCCTCTAGTGTTTTCTAACTTGTTGCAGGAATTCGAGGATGTCTTTCCCGATGAGCTACCTCCCGGTCTCCCTCCTCTACATGGCATTGAACATAGGATCGACCTCATCCCCAGAGCACCTCTTCCGAACAAGGCTCCATACCGCGTCAACCCCGAAGAAACTAAGGAGATCCAACGGCAAGTACAACAACTCATCGACAATGGCCATGTACGTGAAAGCTTAAGCCCTTGTGTTGTTCCGGTTATCCTTGTACCTAAACAAGATGGTAGTTTTCGCATGTGCTCCGATTGTAAACCCATCAATGCTATCACCGTTAGATATAGGCATCCCATACCTCGCCTTGATGATATGCTAGATGAGCTTAGCGGTGCCACTATTTTCTCAAAAATTGATCTCAAAAGTGGTTACTATCAAATCCGCATACAAGAAGGTGATTAATGGAAAAATGCTTTCAAAACTAAATTTGGCTTGTATGAATGGTTGGTTATGCCTATGGGTTTATCTGAACTCTCGGTACTTTCATGCATCTTATGCATTTTGTGCTCTGATGTCTACTACGCAACCTTCTTCTTGTAGACGTTGTTGGGCTCCAAGTGCAGAGGTTTTTAGGACAATAGCAAATTTCCCTCAAGTGGATGACCTAAGGTTTATCAATCCGTGGGAGGCGTAGGATGAAGATGGTCTCTCTCAAGCAACCCTGCAACCAAATAACAAAGAGTCTCTTGTGTCCCCAACACACCCAATACAATGGTAAATTGTATAGGTGCACTAGTTAATGAAGAGATGGTGATACAAGTGCAATATGGATGGTAGATATAGGTTTTTGTAATCTGAAAATATAAAAACAGCAAGGTAACTAATGATAAAAGTGAGCACAAACGGTATTGCAATGAGTTGAAACAAGGCCTAGGGTTCATACTTTCACTAGTGCAAGTTCTCTCAACAATAATAACATACTTGGATCATATAACTATTCCTCAACATGCAACAAAGAGTCACTCCAAAGTCACTAATAGCGGAGAACAAACGAAGAGATTATTGTAGGGTACGAAACCACCTCAAAGTTATTCTTTCGGATCGATCTATTCAAGAGTTCGTACTAGAATAACACCTTAAGACACATATCAACCAAAACCCTAATGTCACCTAGATACTCCAATGTCACCTCAAGTATCCGTGGGTATGATTATACGATATGAATCACACAATCTCAGATTCATCTATTCAACCAACACAAAGAAATTCAAAGAGTGCCCCAAAGTTTCTACCAGAGAGTCAAGACAACCCCTATGCATAAGTTCACAATGTTACGGAACCCGCAAGTTGATCACCAAAACATACATCAAGTAGATCACGTGAATATCCCATTGTCACCACAGATAAGCACATGCAAGACATACATCAAGTGTTCTCAAATCCTTAAAGACTCAATCCGATAAGATAACTTCAAAGGGAAAACTCAATCCATTACAAGAGAGTAGAGGGGGAGAAACATCATAAGATCCAACTACAATAGCAAAGCTCGCGATACATCAAGATCTACCACCTCAAGAACACGAGAGAGAGAGAGAGAGATCAAACACATAGCTAATGGTACATACCCTCAGCCCCGAGGGTGAACTACTCCTCCTCGTCATGGAGAGCGCCGGATGATGAAGATGGCCACGGTGAGGATCCCCTTCCGGCAGGTGCCTAACGGGTCCCGATTAGTTTTGGTGGCTAGAGAGGCTTTTGCGGCGGAACTCCCGATCTAGGTTTCTTTCGGAAGTTTCGATATATATAAGAGGTTTTGGCATCGAGAACAAGTCGGGGGTCTCCGGGCTGTCCACGATGTAGGGGCGCGCGCGGGGGTGGGCGCGCCCCACCCTCGTGGGCAGCCCAAGACTCTTCTCGCCCAACTCTTTACTCCATGGCCTTCTTCGGTCCAAAAATAAGCTCAAATCAAGTTTGGTCAATTGGACTCCGTTTGGTTTTCCTTTTCTGCGATACTCAAAACAAGGAAAAACGAGAAAACCGCCTTTGGGCTCTAGGTTAATAGGTTAGTCCCAAAAATCATATAAAATAGCATATAAATGCATATAAAACATCCTAGATGGATAATATAATAGCATGAATACTTCATAAATTATAGATACGTTGGAGACGTATCATGCTTCGTCCATACATTGGAGTATTTGTTGTGGTCTACTTTGACGACATACTTGTTTTTAGCAAAACCATCAAAGATCATGTAACTCATGTTAGGGCCGTTTTGCAAACTCTTTGCAAGGAACGTATTTATGCCAACATGAAAAAAATGCACTTTTGGTGTTGACAAGCTTGTTTTCTTGGGTTTCGTTGTTTCTTCAAAGGGTGTCCATGTTGATGAGTCTAAAATTGAAGCAATTAAAACTTGGCCACAACCCACAAACTTGCAACAAGTGCATAGTTTTCTTGGCCTTACGGGTTTCTATCGTCGCTTTGTGAAAGATTTTAGCACTATTGCCGCACCGTTGCATGCCTTGAGTAAGAAAAATACACCCTTTGTGTGGGACCTTTGCAATATACCGCATTTGATGAGCTCAAATCCTTGCTTACTCATGCTCCTATTCTTGCTTTGTCTAACTTTGACAAAACTTTTGAGGTTCATTGCGATGCTAGTGGTAATGTAATTGGTGGAGTTTTGATGTAAGAAAAGCGAGCCATTGCATATTTTAGTGAAAAACTTTCCGGTGCTCAACTTAATTATCCCATCTATGAAAAAGAATTGTATGCTTTAGTGCGTGTGTTGCATGTTTGGGAGCACTATCTTAGACCACATGAGTTTGTCATACATACCGATCATGAGACTCTTAAGTACCTTAAAGGTCAAACCAAGTTGAATAAACGGCATGCTAAATGGAGTGAATTCATTGAATCTTTTATGCATCTTATCTTGATTGCATGTGATGATGATGGCCATATCATATCACTTATATTGATTGCATGTGATGTTTATCTTTTATGCATCTTATCTTGCTTTGATTGACGGTAGCATTATAAGATGATCTCTCATTAAATTTCAAGATAAAAGTGTTCTCCTTGAGTATGCACCGTTGCCAAAGTTCGTCGTGCCCAGACACAACGTGATGATCGGTGTGATAAGCTCTACGTCCATCTACAACGGGTGCAAGCCAGTTTTGCACACGCAGAATACTCAGGTTAAACTTGACGAGCCTAGCATATGCAGATATGGCCTCGGAACACGGAGACCAAAAGGTCGAGCGTGAATCATATAGTAGATATGATCAACATAGTGATGTTCACCATTGGAAACTACTCCATTTCACGTGATGATCGGTTATGGTTTAGTTGATTTGGATCACGTGATCACTTAGAAGATTAGAGGGATGTCTATCTAAGCGGGAGTTCTTAAGTAATATGATTAATTGAACTTAAATTTATCATGAACTTAGTACCTGATAGTATCTTGCTTGTCTATGTTGATTGTAGATAGATGGCCCGTGCTGTTGTTCCGTTGAATTTTAATGTGTTCCTTGAGAAAGCAAAGTTGAAAGATGATGGTAGAAATTACACGGACTGGGTCCGTAACTTGAGGATTATCCTCATTGCTGCACAGAAGAATTACGTCCTAGAAGCACCGCTAGGTGTACCACTACGCCGCAAGAAGCGCAGACATTGTGAATGCCTGGGAGTCACGTGTTGATGACTACTCGATAGTTCAGTGTGCCATGCTTTACGGCATAGAACCGGGACTTCAACGACGTTTTGAACGTCATGGAGCATATGAGATGTTCCAAGAGTTGAAGTTAATATTTCAAAAGAATGCCCGGATTGAGAGATATGAAGTCTCCAATAAGTTCTACAACTGCAAGATGGAGGAGAATAGTTCCGTCAGTGAGCATATACTCAAAATGTCTGGGTATAATAATCACTTGATTCAACTGGGAGTGAATCTCCCGGATGATAGCGTCATTGACAGAATTCTCCAATCACCGCCACCAAGCTACAATAGCTTCGTGATGAACTATAACATGCAAGGGATGGATAAGACGATTCCCGAGCTCTTCGCAATGCTAAAGGCTGCGGAGGTAGAAATCAAAAAGGAGCATCAAGTGTTGACGGTCAATAAGACCACTAGTTTCAAGAAAAAGGGCAAAGGGAAGAAGAAGGGGAACTTCAAGAAGAATAGCAAGCAAGTTGCTGCCCAGGAGAAGAAACCCAAGTCTGTACCTAAGCCTGAAATCGAGTGCTTCATCGCAAGCGGTAGTCCCGAAGCGGAACTGCCCCAAGTATTTGGCGGATAAAAAGGATGGCAAGGTGAACAAAGGTATATGTGATATACATGTTATTGATGTGTACCTTACTAGAGCTCATTGTAGCACACTGGTATTTGATCTTTGGTTACATTGCTAATATTTGCAACTCAAAGCAGGGACTACGGATTGCGAACACGGCCAGGACGAGGTGACAATGCGCGTGGGAAATGGTTCCAAAGTCGATGTGATCGCGATCGGCACGCTACCTCTACATCTACCTCCGGATTAGTTTTAGACCTAAATAATTGTTATTTGGTGCGGCGTTGAGCATGAACATTATATATGGATCTTGTTTGATGCGAGACGGTTATTCATTTAAATCAGAGAATAATGGTTGTTCTATTTATATGAGTAATATCTTTTATGGTCATGCACCCTTGAAGAGTGGTCTATTTTTGATGAATCTCGATAGTAGTGATACACATATTCATAATGTTGAAGCCAAAATATGCAGAGTTCATAATGATAGTGCAACTTATTTGTGGCACTGCCGTTTAGGTCATATCGGTGTAAAGCACATGAAGAAACTCCATACTGATGGACTTTTGGAACCACTTGATATGAATCACTTGGTACTTGCGAACCGTGCCTTATGGGCAAGATGACTAAAACGCCGTTCTCCGGTACTATGGAGAGAGCAACAGATTTGTTGGAAATCATACATACAGATGTATGTGGTCCGATGAATGTTGAGGCTCGTGGCGGGTATCTTATTTTCTCACCTTCACAGATGATTTAAGCAGATATGGGTATATGTACTTAATGAAGCATAAGTCTGAAACATTTGAAAAGTTCAAAGAATTTCAGAGTGAAGTTGAAAATCATTGTAACAAGAAAATAAAGTTTCTACGATCTGATCGTGGAGGAGAATATTTGAGTTACGATTTTGGTCTACATTTGAAACAATGCGGAATAGTTTCGCAACTCACGCCACCGGAACACCACAACGTAATGGTGTGTCGAGCGTTATGTCGTACTTTACTAGATATGGTGCGATCTATGATGTCTCTTACTGATTTACCGCTATCGTTTTGGGGTTATGCTTTAGAGACGGCCACATTCACGTTAAATAGGGCACCATCAAAATCCGTTGAGATGACACCTTATGAACTTTGGTTTGGCAAGAAACCAAAGTTGTCGTTTCTTAAAGTTTGGGGCTATGATGCTTATGTGAAAAAGCTTCAACCTGATAAGCTCGAACCCAAATCAGAAAAATGTGTCTTCATAGGATACCCAAAGGAGACTGTTGGGTACACCTTCTACACAGATCCGAAGGCAAGACATTCGTTGCTAAGAATGGATCCTTTCTAGAGAAGGAGTTTCTCTCGAAAGAAGTGAGTGGGAGGAAAGTAGAACTTGATGAGGTAACCGTACCTGCTCCCTTATTGGAAAGTAGTTCATCACAGAAACCGGTTCCTGTGACGTCTATACCAATTAGTGAGGAAGTTAATGATGATGATCATGAAACTTCAGATCAAGTTGTTACTGAACCTCGTAGATCAACCGGTTACTAAAACGCCGTTCTCCGGTAATCCTGTTCTGGAAGTCATGTTACTAGACCATGATGAACGTACAAACTATGAAGAAGCGATGGTGAGCCCAGATTCCACAAAATGGCTTGAGGCCATGAAATCTGAGATGGGATCCATGTATGAGAACAAAGTGTGGACTTTGGTTGACTTGCCCGATGATCGGCAAGAAATTGAGAATAAATGGATCTTCAAGGAGAAGACTGACGCTGACGGTAATGTTACTGTCTACAAAGCTCGACTTGTTGTGAAAGGTTTTTGACAAGTTCAAGGGATTGACTACGATGAGACCTTCTCACCCATAGCGATGCTTAAGTCTGTCCGAATCATGTTAGCAATTGCCACATTTTATGATTATGAAATTTGGCAAATGGATGTCAAAACTGCATTCCTGAATGGATTTCTGGAAGAAGAGTTGTATATGATGCAACCGGAAGGTTTTGTCGAACCAAAGGGAGCTAACAAAGTGTGCAAGCTCCAGCGATCCATTTATGGACTGGTGCAAGCCTCTCGGAGTTGGGATAAACGCTTTGATAGTGTGATCAAAGCATTTGGTTTTGTACAGACTTTTGGAGAAGCCTGTATTTACAAGAAAGTGAGTGGGAGCTCTGTAGCATTTTTGATATTATATGTGGATGACATATTGCTGATTGGAAATGATACAAAATTTCTGGATAGCATAAAGGGATACTTGAATAAGAGTTTTTCAATGAAAGGCCTCGGTGAAGCTGCTTATATATTGGGCATTAAGATCTATAGAGATAGATCAAGACGCTTAATTGGACTTTCACAAAGCACATACCTTGACAGATTTTTGAAGAAGTTCAAAATGGATCAAGCAAAGAAAGGGTTCTTGCCTGTGTTACAAGGTGTGAAGTTGAGTAAGACTCAATGCCCGACCACTGCAGAAGATAGAGAGAAGATGAAAGATGTTCCCTATGCTAGCCATAGGCTCTATCATGTATGCAATGCTGTGTACCAGACCTGATGTGTTCCTTGCTATAAGTTTAGCAGGGAGGTACCAAAGTAATCCAGGAGTGGATCACTGGACAACGGTCAAGAACATCCTGAAATACCTGAAAAGTACTAAGGATATGTTTCTCGTTTATGGAGGTGACAAAGAGCTCATCGTAAATGGTTACGTTGATGCAAGCTTTGACACTGATCCAGACGATTCTAAATTGCAAACCGGATACATGTTTACATTGAACGGTGGAGCTGTCAGTTGGTGTAGTTCTAAACAATGTCGTGGCGGGATCTACGTGTGAAGCGGAGTACATAGCTGCTTCGGAAGCAGCAAATGAAGGAGTCTGGACGAAGGAGATCTAGGTGTCATACCTAGTGCATCGGGTCCAATGAAAATCTTTTGTGACAATACTGGTGCAATTGCCTTGGCGAAGGAATCCAGATTTCACAAGAGAACCAAGCACATCAAGAGGCGCTTCAATTCCATCGGGATCTAGTCCGGTGGGAGACATAGAAATTTGCAAGATACATACGGATCTGAATGTTGCGGACCCGTTGACTAAGCATCTTCCACGAGCAAAACATGATCAGCACCAAGACTCCATGGGTGTTAGGATCATTACTATGTAATCTAGATTATTGACTCTAGTGCAAGTGGGAGACTGAAGGAAATATGCCCTAGAGGCAATAATAAAGTTATTATTTATTTCCTTATATCATGATAAATGTTCATTATTCATGCTAGAATTGTATTAACCGGAAACATAATACATGTGTGAATACATAGACAAACAGAGTGTCACTAGTATGCCTCTACTTTACTAGCTCATTGATCAAAGATGGTTATGTTTCCTAGACATAGAATGAGTTGTCATTTTATTAACGGGATCACATCATCAAGAGAATGATGTGATTGACTTGACCCATTCCGTTAGCTTAGCACTTGATCGTTTAGTATTCTGCTATTGCTTTCTTCATGACTTATACATGTTCCTATGGCTATGAGATTATGCAACTCCGTTTACGGAGGAACACTTTGTGTGCTACCAAAGCGTCACAAATGGCTGGGTGATTACAAAGGTGCTCTACAGGTGTCTCGAAGGTACTTGTTGGGTTGGCGTATTTCAAGATTAGGATTTGTCACTCCGATTGTCTGGAGAGGTATCGTGGGCCCTCTCGGTAATGCACATCACTTAAGCCTTGCAAGCATTGCAACTAATGAGTTAGTTGCGGGATGATGTATGATGAACGAGTAAAGAGACTTGCCGAGAATCTAGATTGAACTAGGTATTGAGATACCGACGATCGAATCTGGGGCAAGTCACATACCGATGACAAAGGGAAAAACGTATGTTGTTATGCAGTTTGACCGATAAAGATCTTCGTAGAATATGTGGGAGCCAATATGAGCATCCAGGTTCCGCTATTGGTTATTGACCGGAGACGTGTCTCGGTCATGTCTACATTGTTCTCGAACCCGTAGGGTCCGCACGCTTAAAGTTCGATGACAGTTATATTATGAGTTTATGTGTTTTGATGTACCGAAGGCTGTTCGGAGTCCGATCACGGACATGACGACGAGTCTCGAAATGGTCGAGACATAAAGATTGATATATTGGAAGCCTATGTTTGGATATCGGAAGTGTTCCAGGTGACATAAAGTTCGATGACAGTTATATTATGAGTTTATGTGTTTTGATGTACCGAAGGCTGTTCGGAGTCCGATCACGGACATGACGACGAGTCTCGAAATGGTCGAGACATAAAGATTGATATATTGGAAGCCTATGTTTGGATATCGGAAGTGTTCTAGGTGAAATCTGGATTTTACCGGAGTACCGGGAGGTTACCGGAACCCCCCGGAGGGTTAATGGGGCATAGTGGGCCTTAGTGGAGAAGAGGAGAGGCGGCCAGGGCAAGGGCCGCACGCCCCTCCCCCTAGTCCGAATAGGACAAGAAGAGGGGGGTGGCACCCCTCCTTCCTTCTTCTCCTCCACCTCTTTCCCCCCCAAGTCCTAATCCAACTAGGAAAGGGGGGGGGGAGTCCTACTCCCGGTGGGAGTAGGACTCCTCCTGTCGCGCCCCCTCTAGGTCGGCCGCACCTCCCCCTTGCTCCTTTATATCGAGGCAGGGGGCACCCTAGAAACACAACAATTGATCGTTTGATCTTTTAGCGTGTCGGTGCCCCCTCCACCATAGTCCACCTCGATATCTTGTGGCGGTGCTTAGGCGAAGCCCTGCGTCGGTAGAACATCATCATCGTCACCACGCCGACGTGCTGACGAAACTCTCCCTCAACACTCAGCTGGATCGGAGTTCGAGGGACGTCATCGGGCTGAACGTGTGCTGAATTCGGAGGTGCCGTGCGTTCGGTACTTGATCGGTCGGATCGTGAAGACGTATGACTACATCAACCGCGTTGTGCTAACGCTTCCGCTTTCGGTCTACGAGGGTACGTGGACACACTCTCCCCTCTCGTTGATATGCATCACCATGATCTTGTGTGTGCGTAGGAAAATTTTGAAATTACTACGTTCCCCAACACCGGGTGCCCGGACCCTTCCGCAAGCCTACGTGCACTTTGGGTTTTTTGGCCCTTGTATCCCTCTCCTCCTCTTATTTGTCTCTAAACTATAAGTACCCCCCACCAAGGTCATTAGAGGGATAGAAAAGATTTAGATGAGACATTTGTGAGCTTTGCTCTTCCCCCCACCTCCTTTGGAGATCAAGGCCTCCTAGGAGAGGATCCACTTGTGGAATCAAGACCTCCACCTTGGAGTAGACTACCATCATCAAGACCTCATCTCTAAGGACTGGGATGAACTTTATCATTGTATCTTTCCTTTAATTGTGTTTGTGAACTTGTGGATCTTGTGAGGCTATTCTAGTGGATGTGTGATAGAGTATTGTTCCGGTAACCCCCCGGTACTCCGGTAAATGTCCGAAACCTCCCGAAACACTTCTGGTGTCCGAACATAGTCATCCAGTATATCGATCTTTACATCTCGACCATTTCGAGACTCCTCGTCATGTCCGTGATCATATCCGGGACTCCGAACTACCTTCGGTACATCAAAACACAAAAACTCATGATACCGATCGTCACCGAACTTTAAGCGTGCGGACCCTACGGGTTCGAGAACTATGTAGACATGACCGAGACACGTCTCCGGTCAATAACCAATAGTGGAACCTGGATGCTCATATTGGCTCCCACATATTTTACGAAGTGAAGGAAATATGCCCTAGAGGCAATAATAAAGTTATTATTTATTTCCTTATTTCATGATAAATGTTTATTATTCATGCTAGAATTGTATTAACTGGAAACATAATACATGTGTGAATACATAGACAAACAGAGTGTCACTAGTATGCCTCTACTTGACTAGCTCGTTAATTAAAGATGGTTATGTTTCCTAACCATAGACATGAGTTGTCATTTGATTAACAGGATCACATCATTATGAGAATGATGTGATTGACTTGACCCATTCCGTTAGCTTAGCACTTCATCGTTTAGTATGTTGGTATTGCTTTCTTCATGACTTATACATGTTCCTATGACTATGAGATTATGCAACTCCCGTGTACCGGAGGAACACTTTGTGTGCTACCAAACGTCACAACGTAAATGGGTGATTACAAAGGTGCTCTACAGGTGTCTCCGAAGGTACTTGTTGAGTTGGCGTATATCGAGATTAGGATTTGTCAATCCGATTGTCAGAGAGGTATCTCTGCGCCCTCTCGGTAATGCACATCACAATAAGCCTTGCAAGCAATGTAACTAATGAGTTAGTTATGGGATGATGCATTACGTAACGAGTAAAGAGACTTGCTAGTAACGAGATTGAGCTAGGTATTGAGATACCGACGATCGAATCTCGGGCAAGTAACATACCGATGACAAAGGGAACAATATATGTTGTTATGCGATTTGACCGGTAAAGATCTTCGTAGAATATGTAGGAGACAATATGAGCATCCAGGTTCCGCTATTGGTTATTGACCGGAGATGTGCCTCGGTCATGTCTACATAGGTCTCGAACCCGTAGGGTCCGCACGCTTAAAGTTCGGTGACGATTGGTATTATGAGTTTATGTGTTTTGATGTACCAAAGGTAGTTCGGAGTCTCGGATGAGATCGGGGACATGACGAGGAGTCTCGAAATGGTCGAGACGTAAAGATCGATATATTGGTCGACTATATTCGGACATCGGAAAGGTTCCGAGTGATTCGGGTATTTTTCGGAGTACCGGAGGAGTTACGGGAATACGGGAGTACATATGGGCCTTAGTGGGCTTTAAGGGAAAAACAGGAGAAGCCACGAGGGCTGGCCGCGCGCCCCCCATGGGCCTAGTCCGAATTGGACTAGGGGAGGGGCTGCGCCCCCTCTTTCCTTCTCCTCCCCCTCTCCTTCCTCCCCCCTCCTAGTGGGACTAGGAAAGGGGAGTCCTACTCCCACTAGGAGGAGGACTCCTCCTGGCGCGCCCTGCAAGGGCCGACTGGCCTCCCCCCTTGCTCCTTTATATGCGGGGGCAGGGGGGCACCCCAAGACACACAAGTTGATCTGTTGATCTCTCCCAGTCGTGTGCGGTGCCCCCTCCACCATATTTCACCTCGGTCACATCATAGCGGTGCTTAGGCGAAGTCCTGCGTCGGTAGCAACATCATCACCGTCATCACACCGTCATGCTGACGGAACTCTCCCGTGAAGCTCTGCTGGATCGGAGTTCGCGGGACGTCATCGAGCTGAACGTGTGCTGAACTCGGAGGTGCCGTACGTTCGGTACTTGGATCGGTCGGATCGTGAAGACGTACGACTACATCAACCGCGTTGTGCTAACGCTTCCGCTTTCGGACTACAAGGGTACATGGACAACACTCTCCCCTCTCGTTGCTACGCATCACCATGATCTTGCGTGTGCGTAGAAAATTTTTGAAATTGCTATGTTCCCCAACAGTGGCATCAGAGCCAGGTTTTATGCGTATATGTTATATGCACGAGTAGAACACAAGTAAGTTGTGGGCGATACAAGTCATACTGCTTACCAGCATGTCATACTTTGGTTCGGCGATATATTTGGATGAAGCGGCCCGGACTGACATTACGCGTACGCTTACGCAAGACTGGTTCTACCAACGTGCTTTGCACACATGTGGCTGGCGGGTGTAAGTTTCTCCAACTTTAGTTGAACCGAGTGTGACTATGCCCGGTCCTTGAGAAGGTTAAAACATCACTAACTTAACGAACTATCGTTGTGGTTTTGATGCGTAGGTATGAATGGTTCTTGCTCAGCCCGTAGCAGCCACGTAAAACTTGCAACAACAAAGTAGAGGATGTCTAACTTGTTTTTGCAGGGCATGTTGTGATGTGATATGGTCAAGGCATGATGCTATATTTTATTGTATGAGATGATCATGTTTTGTAACCGATTTATCGGCAACTGGCAGGAGCCATATGGTTGTCGCTTTATTGTATGCAATGCAATCGCCCTGTAATTGCTTTACTTTATCACTAAGCGGTAGCGATAGTCGTAGAAGCAATAGTTGGCGAGACGACAATGATGCTACGATGGAGATCAATGTATCGCGCCGGTGACGATGGTGATCATGACGGTGCTCCGAAGATGGAGATCACAAGCACAAGATGATGATGGCCATATCATATCACTTATATTGATTGCATGTGATGTTTATCCTTTATGCATCTTATTTTGCTTTGATTGACGGTAGCATTATAAGATGATCTCTCACTAAATTTCAAGATAAAAGTGTTCTCCCTGAGTATGCACCGTTGCCAAAGTTCGTCGTGCCGAGACACCATTTGATGATCGGGTGTGATAAGCTCTACGTTCATCTACAACGGGTGCAAGCCAGTTTTGCACACGCAGAATACTCGGTTTAAACTTGACGAGCCTAGCATATGCAGATATGGCCTTGGAACACTGAGACCGAAAGGTCGAGCGTGAATCATATAGAAGATATGATCAACATAGTGATGTTCACCATTGAAAACTACTCCATTTCACGTGATGATCAGACATAGTTTAGTTGATTTGGATCACGTGATCCCTTAGATGATTAGAGGGATGTCTATCTAAGTGGGAGTTCTTAAGTAATATGATTAATTGAACTTTAATTTATCATGATCTTAGTCCTGATAGTATTAGCATATCTATGTTGTAGATCAATAGCTTGCGTTTAGCTCCCCTGTTTTATTTTTGATTTGTTCCTAGAGAAAACTAAGTTGAAAGATGTTAGTAGCAATGATGCGGATTGGATCCGTTTTTTTTGACACTTGAAACAGTAGGAGAGGCTCCTACTGTATGTATTAAATTAAGTGACAAAAAGTCTTACAAAGTTATAACCTTACATCCATAGCCATGGCGTAACTAAAGGGGAGGGGTATAAACTAGAAAGGGGGAACAAAAAGAATAAAGTTAAATACTATTTACAAAAGAGGACAAAAAGGGTTGAAGTTTTTCTCCCACTCTGTAACGAAGAAGGGAAAGGTCATCTCTCAACCTAGCCAGCCAGGATGATTTCGAAGGTGAAATCCCTCTGAAATGTTTGTTGTTTCTCTCTTTCCATATGCTCCAAGCAGCCTGTAGGAAGATGTCCATGAACATCAGGCTATTCCATGTAGTTTTCGCGTGCTCAATCCATTGAAGTCTTGTACCATGTGTTATCCAGTTAATATTAATATGTGACCAGCACTCTTGGCTAAATGGACAGGTGAAGAAAAGGTGCTCCAAAGTTTCTTCAATAGGTGAAGTACACATCAGACAAGTGTGGTTGTCACCAATGTTGTAATGTCTCCTCTTGAGCATGTTTCGTGTGTTTAGTCTATCGGAGAGGAGTAGCCAGCCGAACACTTTTATTTTCATGGTGACCTTAGATTTCCATAGCCACTTGTATGTTTGGTGAGCTCTTATTTCTCTGAAGTAATATGAGTAATATTGGCTCGCAGTGTAATCTCCTTTAGCCCAAATGCATGTCCATTTATCCTCTCCGTGGGCCAAGGTAATCGGAGTCAGCAATTGCTGAAGGTCCATCAACTCTGCATGTGCCTGCGCAGAAAGGGGAAGATGGAAGGTTTCCCCCAACGTGTTAGCCGTTAATAGTGCCTGGACAGAGATATCTTCATTTTTGGTGAACGAAAAGGCCCCGGGGTGGCTAGAGGCTAGAATATCATCCATCCAAAGATCTTTCCAAAGTAAAGTGGTGCAGCCATCCTGAATTGTGACTTTGGTGATCCCTCTATAAACTGGCATGAGCTTTGTGATGTCTCTCCACCAGAAGGAACCACATGCATCCGTTGCATGTGGGATTTTCGATGTGTAATAGGTGTTCCAGATTAATTCCACCCATGGTAGATCCCAATGATGGTAGAACTTGTGAAGATATTTAAGCAACAGGGCATCACTCTGTGTTCTGAGGTCCAATATACCCATTCCACCACAATCCTTCGGTTTACAAATCATGCTCCAAGCAGCCAGAGAGTTACATGTTTCCCCCTGTTCTGTCTTTTTAGTCGACATTTCCTTCTGATCTTGTCTAAGAGCTCAATAATGGAAATGGGAAGCTTGAGAGTGCATAGAGCAAAGATTGTGAGCAAAGTGATCACTGAATTTGCTAGAGAAAGCTTTGCTCCATACGAAATCATGTTTAGGGTAGCTGTTAGGCGGCGCTCCACTTTGCAAACCAAAGGCATTAAATCCTGAACAGATGGTCGTGTGGTCCCCAAAGGCAGCCCAAGGTAAGTGAAAGGCATTTTGCCAGTCATGCAGCCGAAGATTTTGCAATGCTGTTACTGAGAGACTCGTCACAGTTGATTGGGATGAGAGTGGATTTTTGGAAGTTTATTTTAAGGCCAATGGAAGTTGCATAATCCGACAAAATCTGCTTGATCGTGGCCGCTTGAGTTTCACAAGCCGGGAGTACCAGAATTGTGGCATCGGCGTATTGAATGACCGGGTAATCTTTTTGAGTTGCACATGGGAAAGGAAGCTGAATGTGGCCCTGAGCAAAAGCATCATTAATGACAGCTTGAAGGAGGTCGGCGGCCAACACAAAAATCAGGGGAGATAGTGGGTCTCCTTGTTGAACCCCCGTTTTGCAATGGAATTGTCTCCTTGGAACGCCATTTAAAAGGACCGAAGATTTACCTGAGGCCAAGATTGTGTTGATCCAGTTTAGCCATTTGTTGTTAAATCCCATGTGTCTCATAATCTCCAACATTGGCTCATGCTCAATAGTGTCAAAAGCTTTAGCGAAATCAAGTTTAAGGAGGACAATTGGTTTCTTTGATGTTTGACATTGGTAAATGTATTCAAACGCCCACGCCAGACAGTCCTGTATAGATTTACCCTTCAAAAATCCATATTGATTTCGATGCACGATTTTTAGGATGATCTTTTGGAGGCGGTTGGCAAGAAGTTTCGTAATGATCTTAAGACAGCAATTGAGTAGCGTGATTGGCCTGTAATCATTGACTGAAGCAGGTGCATTGATTTTTGGGATCAGAGTAATGAAGCCCTCGTTAATACTCTCCAGATTTAAGTTGCCCTCATGAAATTGATTGCACAGAAGATAAAAGTCTTCTTTAATCACGTGCCAACAAGATTTGAGAAAGTGTCCAGTGAAACCATCTGGACCCGGAGCCCTATCCGCAGGCATGTATTTAATGACATCGTCAATTTCCTGGTGAGTGAAAGGCACAGTTAATTGGTCCAAATCTTCAACCTTCTTGATTATTCTGGCTAAATCAAACTTCATCTCATGTTGCTGAGAAAACCCAAGCCGTTTTTTGAAAGCTTGAAAAATAACAGATTCTTTGCCCGCATGATCTTCAACACAATATCCATCATCCGTGGTAAGAGAAGCAATGTTATTTCTCCTATATCTTTCTGAGGCCATCGCTTGAAAAAAATTTGGTTGCTCATCGCCAAATTTGACCCATCTAATAGTACATCTCTTCCTCCAATAGTCTTTCTGATAATTAAGAAGCCTCAGAATATGGTGTTTGAGTATGCGACGAAAATTTGTTTCTGGGGTGGTGAGACGCCTTTTATTTTCAAGTTCATCAAGTTCGAAGAGAGCCCTGTTGGAATTTTCAATAGCAATAGACAGTTTAGAAATACCTTTACTTCAAATTATCAAATCACGCCTCAGGTGTTTAAACTTGCGGGAGATAACAGTGGCCATGTTGGACGAGGGAAAAGTCCAACATGGCGATCCGTGATCTGAGGATTATCCTCATTGCTGCAAAGAAGAATTATGTCCTTGATGCACCACTAGGTGACAGACCGATTGCAGGAGCAGATGCAGACGTTATGAACGTTTGGCAAGCTCGATATGATGACTACTTGATAGTTTAGTGCACCATGCTTTACGGCTTAGAATCGGGGCTTCAAAGACGTTTTTTAAATGCCACGGAGCATATGAGATGTTGCAAGAGTTGAAATTAGTATTTCAGACTCATGCCCATGTCGAAAGGTATGAGACCTTTGACAAGTACTTTGCCTACAAGATGGAGGAGAATAGCTCAGCTAGTGAGCATGTGCTCAGAATGTCTGAGTACTACAATCACTTGAATCAAGTGGGAGTTAATCTTCCAGATAAGATAGTGATTGACAGAGTTCTCTAGTCACTATCACCAAGTTACTAGAACTTCATGATGAACTATAATATGCAAGGGATAACGGAAATGATTCCCAAGCTCTTCGTGATGCTGAAATCGACGAAGGTAGAAATCAAGAAAAGCATCAAGTCTTGATGGTTGACAAGACCACTAGTTTCAAGAAAAAGGGCAAAGGGAAGAAGGGGAACTTCAAAGAAGAACGGCAAGCAAGTTGCTGCTCAAGTGAAGAAGCCCAAGTCTGGACCTAAGCCTGAGACTAAGTGCTTCTACTGCAATGGGACTGGTCACTGGAAGCGGAACGACCCCAGTATTTGGCGGATAAGAAGGATGGCAAAGTGAACAAAGGTATATCTGATATACATGTTATTGGTGTGTACTTTACTAGTGTTTATAGCAACCCCTCGGTATTTGATACTAGTTCAGTTGCTAAAAGTAGTAACTCGAAACGGGAGTTGCAGAATGAACAGAAACTAGTTAAGGGTGAAGTGACGATGTGTGTTGGAAGTAGTTCCAAGGAATCATCATCGCACACTGCCTATACTTTCGGGATTAGTGTTGAACCTAAATAAATGTTATTTGGTGTTTGTGTTGAACATGAATATGATTTGATCATGTTTATTGCAATACGGTTATTCATTTAAGTTAGAGAATAATTGTTGTTTTGTTTACATGAATAAAACCTTCTATGGTTATACACCCAATGAAAATGGTTTGTTGGATCTCGATCATAGTGATACACATATTCATAATATTGAAGCCAAAAGATGCAAAGTTAATAATGATAGTGCAACTTATTTGTGGCACTGCCATTTACGTCATATTGGTGTAAAGTGCATGAAGAAACTCCATGCCGATGGGATTTTGGAATCACTTGATTATGAATCACTTGATGCTTGCGAACCATGCCTTACGGGCAAGATGCCTAAGAGTCCGTTCTCCGGAACAATGGAGCGAGCAACTGACTTATTGGAAATAATACATACTGATGTATACGATCCGATGAGTGTTGAGGCTCGCGGCGGGTATCGTTATTTTCTAACCTTCATAGATGATTTAAGCAGATATGGGTATATCTACTTGATGAAACATAAGTCTGAAACATTTGAAAAGTTCATATAATTTCATAGTGAAGTGGAAAATCATCGTAACAAGAAAATAAAGTTTCTACGATCTGATCGTGGAGGAGAATATTTGAGTTACGAGTTTGGTCTTCATTTGAAACAATGCAGAATAATTTCGCTACTCACGCCACCTAGAACACCACAGCATAATGGTGTGTCCGAACATCATAACCGTACTTTATTAGGTATTGTGCAATCTATGATGTCTCTAACCAATTTACCACTATCGTTTTGGGGTTATGCATTAGAGACAACTGCATTCACGTTAAATAGGGCACCATCTAAATCCGTTGAGGCGACACCATATGAACTGTGGTTTGGCAAGAAACCAAAGTTGTCGTTTCTTAAAGTTTGGGGTTGCGATGCTTATGTGAAAAAGTTTCATCCTGATAAGCTCAAACCCAAATCGGAGAAGCACGTCTTCATAGGATACCCAAAAGTAATTGTTGGGTATACCTTCTATCACAGATCTAAAGGCAAGATATTCGTTGCTAAGAATGTTGGGTAGGATACTCAAGATCTAAAGGAAAAATGTGTCTTCATAGGATACCCAAAGGAGACTGTTGGGTACACCTTCTACACAGATCCGAAGGCAAGACATTCGTTGCTAAGAATGGATCCTTTCTAGAGAAGGAGTTTCTCTCGAAAGAAGTGAGTGGGAGGAAAGTAGAACTTGATGAGGTAACTGTACCTGCTCCCTTATTGGAAAGTAGTTCATCACAGAAATTTGTTCCTGTGACTCCTACACCAATTAGTGAGGAAGCTAATGATGATGATCATGTAACTTCAGATCAAGTTGCTACCGAACCTCTTACGTCAACCAGAGTGAGATCCGCACCAGAGTGGTACGGTAATCCTGTTCTGGAGGTCATGTTACTTGACCATGATGAACCTACGAACTATGAGGAAGCGATGATGAGCCCAGATTCTGCGAAATGGCTTGAGGCCATGAAATCTGAGATGGGATCCATGTATGAGAACAAAGTGTGGACTTTGGTTGACTTGCCCGATGATCGGCAAGCCATAGAATATAAATGGATCTTCAAGAGGAAGATGGACGCTGATAGTAGTGTTACTATCTACAAAGCTAGACTTGTCAAAAAAGGTTTTGAAAAAGTTCAAGGTGTTGACTACGATGAGATTTTCTCACTCGTAGAGATGATTAAGTCTATCCGAATCATGTTAGCAATTGCCACGTTTGATGAAATCTGGCAAATGGATATCAAAACTACATTCCTTAATGGATTTCTTAAAGAAGAATTGTATATGATGCAACCATAAGGTTTTGTCGATCCTAAAGGTGCTAACAAAATGTGCAAGCTCCAGCGATCCATCTATGGACTCGTGCAAGCATCTCGGAGTTGGAATATACGCTTTGATAAGTTGATCAAAGCATATAGTTTTATACAGACTTGCGGTGAAGCCTGTATTTACAAGAAAGTGAGTGGGAGCACTACAACATTTTTGATAAATGTATGTGAATGACATATTGTTGATCGGAAATAATGTAGAATTTTTTGGAAAGCATAAAGGGGTATTTAAAAGGAGTTTTTTTTCAAAGAAAGACCTCGGTGAAGCTGCTTATATATTGGGCATCAAGATCTATAGAGATAGATCAAGATGTTTGATTGGACTTTCACAAAGCACATACGTTGATAAAGTTTTGAAAAATTCAAAATGGATCAAGCAAAGAAAGGGTTCTTGCCTGTGTTACAAGGTGTGAAATTGAGTAAAGACTCAAAGCCCGACCACGGAAGAAGATAGAAAGAGAATGAAAGTCATTCCCTATGCCTCAGCCATAGGTTCTATAAAGTATGCTATGTTATGTACCAGACCTATTGTGTACCTCACCAAGAGTTTGGCAAGAGGATACAATAGTGATCTAGGATTAGATCACTAGACAACGGTCAAAATTATCCTTAGTGGAATAAGGAAATATTTCTCGGTTATGGAAGTGACAAAGAGTTCGTCGTAAAGAGTTACATTGATACAAGCTTTGACACCGATCTGGATGACTCTAAGCCTCGATCTAGATACATATTGAAAGTGGGAGCTATTAGCTAGAGTAGCTCCATGCAGAGCATTTTAGACATAGAAATTTGCAAAATACTTACGGATCTGAATGTGACAGACCCGTTGACTAAAATTATCTCACAAGAAAAACATGATCACACCTTAGTACTCTTTGGGTGTTAATCACATAGCGAAGTGAACTACATTACTGACTCTAGTAGACCCTTTGGGTGTTGGTCACATGTCGATGTGAACTATGGGTGTTAACCACATAAAGATGCGAACTATTGATGTTAAATCACATGGCGATGTGAACTAGATTATTGACTCTAGTGCAAGTGGGAGACTCAAGGAATATGCCCTAGAGGCAATAATAAAGTTATTATTTATTTCCTTATTTCATGATAAATGTTTATTATTCATGCTAGAATTGTATTAACCGGAAACATAATACATGTGTGAATACATAGACAAACAGAGTGTCACTAGTATGCCTCTACTTGACTAGCTCGTTAATTAAAGATGGTTATGTGTCCTAACCATAGACATGAGTTGTCATTTGATTAACGGGATCACATCGTTAGGAGAATGATGTGATTGACTTGACCCATTCCGTTAGCTTAGCACTTGATCGTTTAGTATGTTGCTATTGCTTTCTTCATGACTTATACATGTTCCTATGACTATGAGATTATGCAACTCCCGTTTACCGGAGGAACACTTTGTGTGCTACCAAACGTCACAACGTAAATGGTTGATTATAAAGGTGCTCTACAGGTGTCTCCGAAGGTACTTGTTGAGTCGGCGTATATCGAGATTAGGATTTGTCACTTCGATTGTCGGAGAGGTATCTCTGGGCCATCTCTGTAATGCGCATCATAATAAGCGTTGCAAGCAATGTGACTAATGAGTTAGTTACGGGGTGATGCATTACGTAACGAGTAAAGAGACTTGCCGGTAACGATATTGAGCTAGGTATTGAGATACCGACGTTCGAATCTCGGGCAAGTAACATACCGATGACAAAGGGAACAACGTATGTTGTTATGCGGTTTGACCGATAAAGATCTTCGTAGAATATGTAGGAGCCAATATGAGCATCTAGGTTCCGCTATTGGTTATTGACCGGAGACATGTCTCGGTCATGTCTACATAGTTATCGAACCCACTAGGGTCCGCACGCTTAAAGTTCGGTGACGATCGGTATTATGAGTTTATGTGTTTTGATGTACTGAAGGTAGTTCAGAGTCCCGGATGACATCGGTGACATGACGAGGAGTCTCGAAATGGTCGAGACGTAAAGATCGATATATTGGACGACTATATTCGGACATCGGAAAGGTTCCGAGTGATTCGGGTATTTTTCAGAGTACGGGTGAGTTACGGGAATACGGGAGTACATATGGGCCTTAGTGGGCTTTAAGGGAAAAAGAGGAGAAGCCACGAGGGCTGTCCGCGCGCCCCCATGGGCCTAGTCTGAATTGGATTAGGGGAGGGGCTGCGCCCCCTCTCCTTCCTCCCCCCTCCTAGTGGGACTAGGAAAGGGGAGTCCTACTCCCACTAGGAGGAGGACTCCTCCTCCTGGCGCGCCCTACAAGGGCTGGCCGGCCTACCCCCTTGCTCCTTTATATATGGGGGCAGGGGGCACCCCAAGACACACAAGTTGATCTATTGATCTCTCCCAACTGTGTGCGGTGCCCCCCTCCACCATATTCCACCTCGGTCATATCATAGTGGTGCTTAGGCAAAGCCCTGCGTCGGTAGCAACATCATCACTGATGCGGAGCATCCTACGGTCATCACCATGTTAAGAGTCCGTTTGGCAAGTGACACGTGCGACCTCTACTTCTCATACATAAAGGTGAATCTTCTCCTTTACACGTGTTCACTTGACCCCTTCGAGGATGGTATACTACTTGACACTCCACTCGGGTGCATGCATAGGTATGACCGGAGCTTCACGGACGACGAGGAGGAGTGCAAACGCCATGGAACACCTACACCATCCGCGAGGGAAGCCTGGAAGAGAAGACGGAAAAAGACGGAGCTGCGGAGTCCCCAGCGGCCGGACGACCGGAAGACTCCGGACGTCCGACACTCTCCAGCACATGTACGACCGACGCCCTCCGGACGTCCGGTAGCTGGGCACCCGAACGGAATCTATGGATGTCCGACCGCCTACGGACGTCCGACCGACGCACGCCCGAACCGAATCTATGGACGTCCGAAGACCTCCGGACGTCCGGACCATGTCGAGCCGCCGGACGACCGGTGACCTCCGGACGTCCGACGCCTGGGTCTTAACTTTGTTTGGGGCCGTAGCCCTTGTACCCCTTCGCCCCCTAGACTATATATACTCTTTCTTCCCCACCTTTCTAGGTTAGCAAAGGATTAGCTCATATTTGTGTGAGAGCTTTGCTCATCCACTTGGTTACTTCTCCTCGGAGCTCAGGACCTCTTCGGAGAAGATCCCCCAAGCGGATTCAAGACCCCCTTCTAGGGTGGACCCCATCAAGACCTCCTCACGGAGAAGAACGGCTACCGATTGTATCGTCCTTTGTTGACCTTGAATCATGTATCTCTCCTTGTGTTCAATGATCTAGCATTTGTGTGACCGATTCCTTGTTGGTTGAGTGTTTTCCCTCGTTCCTCCCCGTGATTTCCTCGTGTTCTTCCGCTCGTTCTTCGTGTTCCTCGTAGGGATTCTCTCCAAACGTGAAAGATCGTCCACATAGGGTTCCGCCCTACATCATATGGTATCAAGAGCCACGTTGATCACGTTTTGGAGCCCCTACCCCTCTTTTTCTAGCTTGATTTTGTTGTGTTCTTGCCTAAATCCGAAAATCCCCACCAAAAATAGCCCCAAATTTTTTTGTGATTTGTTTGTTTGATGATGTTTTGTTGATTTTGATCCATGGATTTGCTTGGTTTCGAGTGGATCTAGCATTTCCCCAAGTTTCCCCGTCTTTCATCCACGAAATTCCGCTAATTTTGACCCCAAAATCCCAAAATTCCGCTCAAAATCGCGTCCCGGATCTCAATTTTCGAGTTGACCCCGACCCACCGGACGACCGGAGTTTTACGGACGTCCGGAGCCCCTGGAACGGCCGGACGTCCGACCTTTACGGACGATCGAACCCCTAACGAACTGAATTTACGGATGTCCGACCATTTCCGGACGTCCGTAACTGTAGTTTCAGATTTGGCTGATTTTTGTTTTGTCCATAACTAATTCATCCGAGTCCGATTTTGACGTTCTTTAGCTCGTTTTGAAGCTATTGACATCCCCCTTCCCATAAAAATACTACTACCACCACCATTTGACTCCATCAAATTTTTGGAACTTTGGCATCTTTGCCTAGGGCTTCCACCACATCATCCGCTACTCCACCACCGTCTTCCGCAACCTAACCAATTTTGTTCCCCTTTGCATTTGAGGTTGTTTGAGTTGTGATGCGAGTCTCCTAAGGTGTTTAGGCTACTTAGGGACGTTTGCATCTTCATCAACCACCACCACCACCGTAAATTCCGCATAGGCTTGCCCACCATACACTTCCGCAACCCAACTTAACCCAATTTTGTTTGTGTTGTGAGTTGTGTCTCCTAAGGTGTTTCGGCTACTTAGGGACCGTGCTTCAACTCCGACACGTGTATAGCCCATCATTCCACTTCCGCATTGCCAAGTGCAAACCACCACCGCATTCCCGCTACCACCATTTGACATTTGTCATTTGAGATTTTGAGTTCGCGGTTTTTCCGTTTCCTAAGGTGTTTGGCTACTTAGGACGAGTCTCCATCATCTTGGTATCTACATCAAGAACACCGCCACTCATCATCGCCGGACGGTAACCTCCATATCATCTTGGTATCGTGGTACCCTCCATTGTATATTCCCTTTGCCATTGCATTGTTAACCCTAGCCTTACTTTTGCGTTACTTGCCTATCGAGACTAGCCATTTGAGTATTGCGGCAGCGTTACTTGTGCACATTAGTGATCATACCTTCCATTACATACCATACCATATCATATTGGTATCATATCATCCATTGTGTCTCAAGTTTGTTCCGCATATACACAATTGCTATCTTAGTTTGTGCATTGTGCAAAGTGGCCATAGAAAAAAAAGAAATAAAGCTTTTAAGCAAAAAGAGAGAGAGCAAAGAAGCTTGTAAGCAAGTGCCATAGCATCATAACCACATTGCATATAAGATTGTCATATCCGATCATCTTGGATCATCTTGAGAAACAAGGAACCACACATACATAGCATACTTGGGATAGAAGTTTATCCATTTTGCATCTTATAGGTTGTGCACAAGTGTCGTATCCGCCTATTGAGCAATCGTGCTAGCGTCTCTCTTGAGTGGTGCAACACGGCGTTTTCCGTGGATTCCACATTTTGTGCTCACTCCTTGGTTGCACGACCCCATTTATCTATCCGTGTGTGTTTCCGTGTGCCATTCTTTGCTATTGGTCCATTTGTTTCACTTGCGAATTTGTGAATCTCTTTCAACATTATTGACTCTTGCTAACATTTTGCTTTAAATTTTGTGCCACTATCCTCACCGAGCTCCTCCATAAGCTTTACTTGTGTAGGTGTGAGAACCGACAAGATTGGTACCAATAGTGCTATTTCATTATGCGCATTTGAGTGAACTTGATTCATTTTCAACATCGGTCAAGGTACATTGGTATAAGTTCTTCTCTTTCTCCCACTCATATTTGCTCGAGTCTTGTGATGGATAGGCAAGGCATTTCACCTTGGTCTACAACAACAACGACGAGTTCGATGCCACGAACAACAACTCCAACGCCAAGATGCAAGCTAAAATGGAGGAGATCAAATCCCTCATCAAGTCCTACAAGCGATCTTCCTCATCTTGAGAAGGCGCTCAAGAGCACATCCTTCGCGCGACCATCTCCGGCAACATCACATCGGCATCGACACCATCATCAACAAGAACGTGAAGGTCAAGAGCTCAACATCAACAACCGCTCAACGACTTCACCATCTCCCTTGGCATCTTCGCCAAGCGACTTCAAGGCATCTTCGCCCCGATATTGGCATCTTCACCAACAAGCACCCCAACACTACGCCAAGAGAAGCTCCCCAAGCTCAAGTCCGCGACTTCCACGAGCTACTATGACCTCGACATCGACCACGAGATTCCTTTCTATGGGACTCAAGAACCCGAGGAGTACCTCGGTGGGAGCCTTTGATGGGCGACTACCTCAAGCTACATCAAGTTCCTCCCGAAGATCAAGTGAAGTGCGCCACAAGAAACTTCCATGACTACGCCTCGACATGGTGGCTTCACACACCTTGAGTGCTACGAGATGAGTTGGCCCAAGATGAAGAGAGCTTTATGGAGAGTTCGTGCCTCCAACCTACACGGAACAACCGGCGCCAATTGGAGAACACCACCCAAGGATCCAAGTCCATCGACGCGTACTTCAAGGAGATGAAGATCGCCTTCTGACGAGCGGCGTGGGCGACCCCATGTCAATGAAGTTCCACTTCATGATGGGATTACACAACGACATCTCCAAGACCATCTTCCTCGAGAATTACAAGTCCATCGACGACTACTACATTGGTGCTCTCAAGGCGGAACAAGAACTCATGAAGGCCAAGGCTTCTCCACCCCAAGCACACTTGGCGACCAAACTCTCGACAAGCATGAGGCTAGTACCACCAAGATGTCCAAGCCCGACAAGCTCCAAGGCGATGCTCCCAAGTGCGACTTCACGCCATCCCTCTTTGTGGCATTGATGATGCGAGTCTACCTTGACTCTTTTTCAAGATGGTGCGGCGACAAGTACGACTACGGAGACCTTCAAGGACCAAGCTTTGGAGGCAAGCGACAAGGTGGCGAGCAAGGATGATGCTTCCATCTTAGGAGTTTATGTGTTTTGATGTACTGAAAGTAGTTCAGAGTCCCGGATGACATCGGTGACATGACGAGGAGTCTCGAAATGGTCGAGACGTAAAGATCGATATATTGGACGACTATATTCGGACATCGGAAAGGTTCCGAGTGATTCGGGTATTTTTCAGAGTACGGGTGAGTTACGGGAATACGGGAGTACATATGGGCCTTAGTGGGCTTTAAGGGAAAAAGAGGAGAAGCCACGAGGGCTGTCCGCGCGCCCCCATGGGCCTAGTCTGAATTGGATTAGGGGAGGGGCTGCGCCCCCTCTCCTTCCTCCCCCCTCCTAGTGGGACTAGGAAAGGGGAGTCCTACTCCCACTAGGAGGAGGACTCCTCCTCCTGGCGCGCCCTACAAGGGCTGGCCGGCCTCCCCCCTTGCTCCTTTATATATGGGGGCAGGGGGCACCCCAAGACACACAAGTTGATCTATTGATCTCTCCCAACCGTGTGCGGTGCCCCCCTCCACCATATTCCACCTCGGTCATATCATAGTGGTGCTTAGGCAAAGCCCTGCGCCGGTAGCAACATCATCACCGTCATCACGCCGTCGTGCTGACGGAACTCTCCCGTGAAGCTCTACTGGATCGGAGTTCGCGGGACGTCAGCGAGCTGAACGTGTGTTGTACTCGGAGGTGCCGTACGTTCGGTACTTGGATCAGTTGGATCGGTGAAGACGTACGACTACATCAACCGCGTTGTGCTAACGCTTCCGCTTTCGGTATACGAGGGTACATGGACAACACTCTCCCCTCTCGTAGCTATGCATCACCATGATCTTGCGTGTGCGTAGGAAAATTTTGAAATTACTACGTTCCCCAACACGAAGATCTTTATCGGTCAAACCGCATAACAACATACGTTGTTCCCGTTGTCATCAGTATGTTACTTGCCCGAGATTCAATCGTCGGTATCCCAATACCTAGTTCAATCTCGTTACCGGCAAGTCTCTTTAATCGTTCCGTAATACATCATCCCGCAACTAACTCATTAGTTACAATGCTTGCAAGGCTTATGGTGATGTGTATTACCGAGTGGGCCCAGAGATACCTCTCCGACAATCGGAGTGACAAATCCTAATTTCGATATACGCCAACTCAACAAGTACCTTCGGAGACACCTGTAGTTCACCTGTCACCCATTTACGTTGTGTCGTTTGGTAGCACACAAAGTGATCCTCCGGTAAACGGGAGTTGCATAATCTCATAGTCATAGGAACATGTATAAGTCATGAAGAAAGCAATAGCAACATACTAAACGATCAAGTGCTAAGCTAACGGAATATGTCAAGTCAATCACATCATTCTCCTAATGATGTGATCCCGCTAATCAAATGACAACTCATGTCTATGGTTAGGAAACATAACCATCTTTAATTAACGAGCTAGTCAAGTAGAGGCATACTAGTGACACTCTGTTTGTCTATGTATTCACACATGTATTATGTTTCCGGTTAATACAATTCTAGCATGAATAATAAACATTTATCATGAAATAAGGAAATAAATAATAACTTTATTATTGCCTCTAGGGCATATTTCCTTGATCTCCCACTTGCACTAGAGTCAATAATCTAGATTACACAATAATGATTCTAACACCCATGGAGCACAGGTGCTGATCATGTTTTGCTCATGGAAGAGGCTTAGTCAACAGGTCTGCAATATTCAGATCCGTATGTATCTTGCAAATCTCTATGTCTTCCACCTGGACTTGATCCCAGATGGAGTTGAAGCGTCTCTTGATGTGCTTGGTTCTCTTGTGAAATCTGGATTCCTTTGCCAAGGCAATTGCACCAGTATTGTCACAAAATATTTTCATTGGTCCCGATGCACTAGGTATAACACCTAGATCGGATATGAACTCCTTCATCCAGACTCCTTCATTTGCTGCTTCCGAAGCAGCTATGTACTCCGCTTCACATGTAGATCCCGCCACGACGCTTTGTTTAGAACTGCTCCAACTGACAGCTCCACCGTTCAATATAAACACGTATCCGGTTTGCGATTTAGAATGTCCGGATCAGTGTCAAAGCTTGCATCAACGTAACCATTTACGATGAGCTCTTTGTCACCTCCATAAACGAAAAACATATCCTTAGTCCTTTTCAGGTATTTCGGGATGTTCTTGACCGCTGTCCGATGATCCACTCTGGATTACTTTGGTACCTCCTGCTAAACTAATAGCAAGGCACACATCAGGTCTGGTACACATCATTGCATACATGATAGAGCCTATGGCTGAAGCATAGGGAACATCTTTCATTTTCTCTCTATCTTCTGAAGTGGTCGGGCATTGAGTCTTACTCAACTTCACACCTTGTACCACAGGCAAGAACCCTTTCTTTGCCTGATCCATTTTGAAATTCTTCAAAACTTTGTCAAGGTATGTGCTTTGTGAAAGTCCAATTAAGCGTCTTGATCTATCTCTATAGATCTTGATGCCCAATATGTAAGCAGCTTCACTGAGGTCCTTCATTGAACTCTTATTCAAGTATCCTTTTATGCTATCCAGAAATTCTATATCATTTCCAATGAACAATATGTCATCCACATATAATATTAGAAATGCTACAGAGCTCCCACTCACTTTCTTGTAAATACAGGCTTCTCCAAAAGTCTGTATATAAAACCATATCCTTTGATCACACTATCAAAATGTTTATTCCAACTCCGAGAGGCTTGCACCAGTCCATAAATGGATCGCTGGAGCTTGCACACTTTGTTAGCACCCTTTGGATCGATAAAACCTTCAGGTTGCATAATATACAACTCTTCTTCCACAAATCCATTCAGGAATGTAGTCTTTACATCCATTTTTCCAAATTTCATAATCATAAAATGCGGCAATAGCTAACATGATTCGGACGGACTTAAGCATCGCTACGGGTGAGAAGGTCTCATCGTAGTCAACTCCTTGAACTTGTTGAAAACCTTTCGTAACAAGTCGAGCTTTGTAGACAGTAACATTACCGTCAACGTCTGTCTTCTTCTTGAAGATCCATTTATTCTCGGTGGCTTGCCGATCAACAGGCAAATCAACCAAAGTCCACACTTTGTTCTCATACATGGATCCCATCTCAGATTTCATGGCCTCAAGCCATTTTGTGGAATCTGGGCTCATCATCGCTTCCTCATAGTTCGTAGGTTCGTCATGGTCTAGTAACATGACTTCCAGAACAGGATTATCGTACCACTCTGGTGCGGATCTTACTCTGGTTGACCTACGAGGTTCGGTAGTAACTTGATCTAAAGTTTCATGATCATCATCATTAGCTTCCTCACTAATTGGTGTAGATGTCACAGGAACCGGTTTACGTGATGAACTACTTTCAATAAGGGAGCGGTACGATTACCTCATCAAGTTCTACTTTCCTACCACTCACTTCTTTCGAGAGAAACTCCTTCTCTAGAAAGGATCCATTCTTAGCAACGAATGCCTTGCCTTCGGATCTGTGATAGAAGGTGTACCCAACAGTTTCCTTTGGGTATCCTATGAAGACACATTTCTCCGATTTGGGTTCGAGCTTATCAGGTCGAAGCTTTTTCACATAAGCATCGCAGCCCCAAACTTTAAGAAACGACAACTTTGGTTTCTTGCCAAACCACAGTTCATAAGGCGTCGTCTCAACGGATTTTGATGGTGCCGTATTTAACGTGAATGCAGCTGTCTCTAAAGCATAACCCCAAAACGATAGCGGTAAATCAGTAAGAGACATCATAGATCACACCATATCTAGTAAAGTACGATTACGATGTTCGGACACACCATTACGTTGTGGTGTTCCAGGTGGCGTAAGTTGCGAAACTATTCCGCATTGTCTAAAATGTAGACCAAACTTGCAACTCAAATATTCTCCTCCACGATCAGATCGTAGAAACTTTAATTTCTTGTTACGATGATTTTCCACCTCACTCTGAAAAATCTTTGAACTTTTCAAATGTTTCAGACTTATGTTTCATTAAGTAGATATACCCATATCTGCTCATATCATCTGTGAAAGTGAGAAAAAAACGATACCCGCCGCGAGCCTCAATATTCATCAGACCACATACATCAGTATGTATGATTTCCAATAAATCTGTTGCTCGCTCCATTGTTCCGGAGAACGGCGTTTTAGTCATCTTGCCCATGAGGCATGGTTCGCAAGTACCAAGTGATTCATAATCAAGTGATTCCAAAAGTCCATCAGTATGGAGTTTCTTCATGCGCTTTACACCAATATGACCTAAACGGCAGTGCCACAAATATGTTGCACTATCATTATCAACTCTGCATCTTTTGGCTTCAACATTATGAATATGTGTGTCACTACTATCGAGATTCAACACAAATAGACCACTCTTCAAGGGTGCATGACCATAAAAGATATTACTCATATAAATAGAACAACCATTATTCTCAGATTTAAATGAATAACCGTCTCGCATCAAACAAGATCTAGATATAATGTTCATGCTCAACGTTGGCACCAAATAACAATCATTCAGGTCTAAAACTAATCCTGAAGGTAGATGTAGAGGTAGCGTGCCGACGGCGATCACATCGACTTTGGAACCATTTCCCACGCGCATCGTCAAGTCGTCCTTAGCCAGTCTTCGCTTAATCCGTAGTCCCTATTTCGAGTTGCAAATATTAGCAACAGAACCAGTATCAAATACCCAGGTGCTACAGCGAGCTCTAGTAAGGTACACATCAATAACATGTGTATCACATATACCTTTGTTCACCTTGCCATCCTTCTTATCCGCCAAATACTTGGGGCAGTTCCGTTTCCAGTGACCAGTCTGTTTGCAGTAGAAGCACTCAGTCTCAGGCTTAGGTCCAGACTTGGGTTTCTTCTCTTGAGCAGCAACTTGTTTGTTCTTCTTCTTGAAGTTCCCCTTGTTCTTCCCTTTGCCCTTTATCTTGAAACTGGTGGTCTTGTTGACCATCAACACTTGATGCTCCTTCTTGATTTCTACCTCCGCAGCCTTTAGCATTGCGAAGAGCTCGGGTATTGTCTTATCCATCCCTTGCATATTATAGTTCATCACGAAGCTCTTGTAGCTTGGTGGCAGTGATTGAAGAATTCTGTCAATGACACTGTCATCCGGAAGATTAACTCCCAGTTGAATCAAGTGATTGTGATACCCAGACATTCTGAGTATATGTCCACTCACACAACTATTCTCCTCCATCTTGCAGCTGTAGAACTTATTGGAGACTTCATATCTCTCAATCCGGGCATTTGCTTGGAATATTAACTTCAACTCCTGGAACATCTCATATGCTACATGATGTTCAAAACGTCGTTGAAGTCCCGGTTCTAAGCCATAAAGCATGGCACCTTGAACTATCGAGTAGTCATCGACTTTTCTCGCCAGACGTTCATAACATCTGGTGTTGCTCTGCTGGCAGTCCGGCACCTAGCGGTGCTTCCGGGACGTAATTCTTACGTGCAGCAATGAGGATAATCCTCAAGTTACGGACCCAGTCTGTGTAATTGCTACCATCATCTTTCAACTTTGCTTTCTCAAGGAACACATTAAAATTCAACGGAACAACAGCACGGGCCATCTATCTACAACAACATAGAAAAGCAAAATACTATCAGGTACTAAGTTCATGATAAATTTAAGTTCAATTAATCATATTACTTAAGAACTCCCACTTAGATAGACATCCCTCTAATCATCTAAGTGATCACGTGATCCAAATCAACTAAACCATAGCCGATCATCACGTGAAATGGAGTAGTTTTCAATGGTGAACATCACTATGTTGATCATATCTACTATATGATTCACGCTCGACCTTTCGGTCTCAATGTTCCGAGGCCATATCTGCATATGCTAGGCTCGTCAAGTTTAACCCGAGTATTCTGCGTGTGCAAAACTGGCTTGCACCCGTTGTAGATGAACGTTGAGCTTATCACACCCGATCATCACGTGGTGTCTCGGCACGACGAACTTTGGCAACGGTGCATACTCAGGGAGAACACTTTTTCCTTGAAATTTAGTGAGAGATCATCTTATAATGCTACTATCAAACAAAGCAAAATAAGATGCATAAAGGATAAACATCACATGCAATCAGTATAAGTGATATGATATGGCCATCATCATCTTGTGCTTGTGATCTCCATCTCCGAAGCACCGTCATGATCACCATCGTCACCGGCGCGAAACCGTGATCTCCATCGTAGCATCGTTGTCGTCTCGCCAACTATTGCTTCTACGACTATCGCTACCGCTTAGTGATAAAGTAAAGCAATTACAGGGCGATTGCATTGCATACAATAAACGACAACCATATGGCTCCTGCCAGTTGCCGATAACTCGGTTACAAAACATGATGACATGTTAGACGTCATGTCTTGACCATATCACATCACAACATGCCCTGCAAAAACAAGTTAGACGTCCTCTACTTTGTTGTTGCAAGTTTTACGTGGCTGCTACGGGCTGAGCAAGAACCGTTCTTACCTATGCATCAAAACCACAACGATAGTTCGTCAAGTTAGTGCTGTTTTAACCTTCTCAAGGACTGGGCGTAGCCACACTCGGTTCAACTAAAGTTGGAGAAACTGACACTCGCCAGCCACCTGTGTGCAAAGCACGTCGGTAGAACCAGTCTCGCGTAAGCGTACGCGTAATGTCGGTCCGGGCCGCTTCATCCAACAATACCGCCGAACCAAAGTATGACATGCTGGTAAGCAGTATGACTTGCATCGCCCACAACTCACTTGTGTTCTTCTCGTGCATAAAACATCTAGGCATAAAACCTATCTCGGATGCCACTGTTGGAAAACATAGTAATTTCGAAAATATTCCTACGCACACGCAGGATCATGGTGATGCATAGCAACGAGAGGGGAGAGCGTGTCCATGTACCCTCGTAGACCGAAAGCGGAAGCATTAGCACAACGCGGTTGATGACGTCCCGCGAGCTTCGATCCAGCAGAGCTTCGCCGGAGAGTTTCGTCAGCACGACGGCGTGGTCACGGTGATGATGTTGCTACCGACGCAGGGCTTCGCCTAAGCACCGCTACGATATGATCGAGGTGGATTATGGTGGAGGGGGGCACCGCACACGGATGGGAGAGATCAACAAATCAACTTGTGTGTCTAGAGGTGCCCCCTGCCCCCGTATATAAAGGAGCAAGGGGGGAGAGGCGGCCGGCCAAGGAGGGCGCGCCAAGGGGGGAGTCCTACGCCCACCGGGAGTAGGACTCCTCCTTTTCCTTGTAGGAGTAGGAGAAGGGAAGGAAGTGAGAGAGGAGGAGAAGGAAAAAGGGGGGCGTCGCCCCCCTCCTTGTCCAATTCGAACTAGAGGGGGAGGGGGCGCGCGGCTGCCCTAGTCGCCCCTCCTCTTCTCCCACTAAGGCCCATTAGGCCCAACATACTCCCCGGGGGGTCCCGGTAATCCCCCGGTACTCCGGTAAATGTCTGAAACCTCCCGAAACACTTCCGGTGTCCGAACATAGTCGTCCAATATATCGATCTTTACGTCTCGACCATTTGGAGACTCCTCGTCATGTTCGTGATCATATCCGGGACTCTGAACTACCTTCGGTACATCAAAACACAAATACTCATAAAATCGGTCGTCACCGAACTTTAGGCGTGCGGACCCTACG
This sequence comes from Aegilops longissima, assembly GCA_021605205.1. Lineage (NCBI taxonomy): Eukaryota > Viridiplantae > Streptophyta > Magnoliopsida > Poales > Poaceae > Aegilops > Aegilops longissima. The sequence continues at coordinate 134,804,922 of CM038679.1, forward strand.
GGTTCGAGAACTATGTAGACATGACCGAGACACGTCTCCGGTCAATAACCAATAGCGGAACCTGGATGCTCATATTGGCTCCCACATATTCTACGAAGATCTTTATCGGTTTAACCGCATAACAACATACATTGTTCCCTTTGTCATCGGTATGTTACTTGCCCGAGATTCGATCGTCGGTATCTCAATACCTAGTTCAATCTTTTTACCGGCAAGTCTCTTTACTCGTTCCGTAATACATCATCCCGCAATTAACTCATTAGTTACAATGCTTGCAAGGCTTATAGTGATGTGTATTACCGAGTGGGCCCAGAGATACCTCTCCGACAATCGGAGTGACAAATCCTAATCTCGATATACGCCAACTCAACAAGTACCTTCGAAGACACCTGTAGAGCACCTTTATAATCACCCATTTACATTGTGATGTTTGGTAGCACACAAAGTGTTCCTCCGGTAAACGGGAGTTGCATAATCTCATAGTCATAGGAACATGTATAAGTCATGAAGAAAGCAATAGCAACATACTAAACGATCAAGTGCTAAGCTAACGGAATGGGTCAAGTCAATCACATCATTCTCCTAATGATGTGATCCCGTTAATCAAATGACAACTCATGTCTATGGTTAGGAAACATAACCATCTTTAATTAACGAGCTAGTCAAGCAGAGGCATACTAGTGACACTCTGTTTGTCTAGTATTCACACATGTATTATGTTTCCGGTTAATACAATTCTAGCATGAATAATAAACATTTATCATGAAATAAGGAAATAAATAATAACTTTATTATTGCCTCTAGGGCATATTTCCTTCAGTATGTGCTGAGACATGCTGAGCTGAGACTTTGTTTGGTAGACTGCATGTGTTTAGACATGTTGAACAATTTCAAATTCCGAATAATTTTTTTGAATTTTGTTTTTTTGAAAAATGTGGCTAAAAATTTAAACACATCTTGGAATTCTGTTTTTTTTAGTAAACAAATTTTGGACATCTGATTTTTTGAGAATTGAAAAAAATATGTGAGAAGATTTTCCAAAAATTTCAACAAATCCTGAAATTTTGAACATTTCTCAAAAAATAAACAAATTTTGAAATACTGAACATTTTTGAAAATTTAGAAAATTTTGGAATTCCATTTTTGAAAATTTATACACGATCTATTGTCAACATTTTTTGAGAATTTACTTTCTTTAATTTGAACTTTTAAAAAATTAAACAAAATTTGAAATTGTAAACATTTTTTGCAAATTTTAAAAAATGAACATTGTTTGAGAATTTGAACACATTTTGTAAATGTAAAAAAAAATTGAACATTTTTTTGAGAATTTAAACAGATTTAGAAATTCTGAACATTTTTTTAGGGTTAGGGCGAGCATGGATGCCTCCATGCACCCTATCTGGGCGTGCTCAACTCAGCCTGGCTGAGAGGTCTTTCTGCGTGAGATGGGAATAATCAATGTGAGCCCATACACCGTGCGAAATAGTTAAAAGTGGGTTCTATAGGTAACTTTTGAGTTCATGCACCCTCCATGCTACCATGATACATGCTCCCGCGAGCCATTGAATATGAGATTTAAGGGTGATATCCATGCTCTTGAACTTGCACGTAAACATCAGATTCTTGGAGCATTTTACTCGCGGGATCTCATATCACGGGAGCATCTAAGCTCCCGTATCACCTGATACGCACTAATATATAGGGTGCAACACGGGGTTTGTTGTTAGACTACCCTATGGTGGACGGTCGGGTTGGGGGATGGAGGCGTGGCTGGGCCGTTGGATTCATTTAGGCATGCGGTAGGACCACAACGTGAGTGAAATAGCATCCTGGGGTCGTAACTGTGAGGGACTAACAAAATAAGGAGTGGACTGGGCTGTCATGGACGAATTTGTTAGTGTAGTGATAATGAGAATATAAGCCGAGTTCTAGCCACTAGTAGAAAACAGGGCTTTCGTTCGGGCCTGGCCAGCCCATTAGTCCCGGTTCTACAGGAACCGGGACCCATGGGGGGCATTAGTCCCGGTTCGTGAGCCCAGGGGGCCGACCGGGACCTCGTGGGCATTGGTCCCGGTTCGTGTGGACCCATTTGTCCCGGTTCTAGGCACGAACCGGGACCAATGGGCCTTGCTCCTGGCCCACAGCCATTGGTCCCGGTTCGTGGCTCGAACCGGGACAGAAGGGGAAGCTTTAGTCCCGGTTCCAGCCACGAACCGGGACAAATGAGTTGCCTATATATACCCCATCTCCGCAGCAGAGCATTCCACATTGCTTTGTTTTTTGCTGGCCGGCGAGGGGGAGGGCATTGGGTTTTCTAGCTCACCTCCTATGCACATGAGGTGTTCGATGAAATGCCCGAGCCACACTAGTTAAGCTTTCTCCTCTTGAAGCTCGACCTCCGAGCTCCATTTTTCCCGAGATTTGTCTAGGTTTATATTAGCGGTCTGTCACGCCCCGTCCCCGTTTTCACCGCCGTCGATCGCCCGCGCCGATCTCGTCGCCGGCACCACCGTGGTGAGCCTCTTGTTCTTATCTTCTTTCTGAAAGAAAAAATTCTTAATTTACATAGATACTTGTCTATTTTTCTTACTTTTGACACACATAATATATATAATGCACGCAGATGAACCGACAATGGATGTACGGTGACAGACACACCTCCGAGTACATTAAGGGCGTGCATGATTTTCTCGAAGTGGCTAAGGCAAACAAGCAGAATGGTTTTATGTGTTGTCCGTGCCCTAAATGTGGGAATACAAAGTCTTACTCTGTCCGGAAAATCCTTCACACCCACCTGCTTTACAAGGGTTTCATGCCACACTATAATGTTTGGACGAGGCACGGAGAAATAGGGGTTATGATGGAAGACGGCGAAGAAGAAGAGGACGATGACAACTATGTGCCCCCGAATACGGTGATGCTGCAGCGGGGAAGCTGCTGAAGATCAAGAGGAACCAGACGATGTGCCGGTGATGCTTTGCAACGGGAAGCTCTTGAAGATCAAGAGGAACCAGACGATGTGCCCGATGATGATGATCTCCGCGGGTCATTGTCGATGCAAGGACATAATCACGAAAGTCAAAAGGAGAAGCTGAAGTTCGATCACATGTTAGAGGATAAAAAAAGGGTTGTACCCCAATTGCGAAGATGGCAACACAAAGCTCGGTACCGTATTGGAATTGCTGCAGTGGAAGGCAGAGAATGCTGTGCCTAACAAAGGATTTGAGAAGCTACTGAAAATATTGAAGAAGAAGCTTCCAAAGGATAACGAATTGCCCGACAGTACGTACGCAACAAATAAGGTCGTATGCCCTCTAGGATTGGAGGTGCAGAAGATACATGCATGCCCTAATGACTGCATCCTCTACCGCGGTGCGTACAAGGATTTGAACGCATGCCCAGTATGCAGTGCATTGCGGTATAAGATCAGACGAGATGACATTGGTGATGTTGACGATGAGCCCTGCAGGAAGAGGGTTCATGCGAAGGTGATGTGGTATGCTCCTATAATACCACGGTTGAAACGACTGTTCAGAAACAAAGAGCATGCCAAGTAGATGCGATGGCACAGTGAGGACCGTAAGAAAGACGGGAAGTTGAGAGCACCCGCTGACGGGTTGCAGTGGAGAAAAATCGAGAGAAAGTACTGGGCTGAGTTAGCAGGTGACCCAAGGAACGTAAGCTTTAAGCGCGGATGGCATTAGTCCTTTCGGGGAGCAGAGCAGCAATCACAACACCTGGCCCGTGACTCTATGTATGTATAACCTTCCTCCTTGGATGTGCATGAAGCGGATGTTCATTATGATGCCAGTTCTCATCCAAGGCCCTAAGCAACCTGGCAACAACATTGATGTGTACCTAAGGCCATTAGTTGAAGAACTTCTACATCTGTGGAATGGAAACGGTGTACGTGCGTGGGATGAGCACAGACAGGAGGAATTTAACCTGCACGCGTTGTTGTTTGTAACCATCAACGATTGGCCCGCTCTCAGTAACCTTTCAGGACAGACAAATAAGGGATACCACGATGCACGCACTGTTTAGGCGACACCGAAAGTATATACGGACAAATGCAGGAAGAATGTGTACTGGCCATCGTCGATTTCTTCCGACCAACCATCAATGTCGAAAGAAAGGCAAGCATTTCAAAGGCGAGGCAGATCGCGGAAGAAGCCCGCCATGCGTGCCGGTGATCACGTGCTTGCTATGGTCAATGATTTACACGTAATCTTTGGAAAGCGGTCGGCGGACTAGCTGTTCGAATGACGCCGAGGGACACGCACCCATGTGGAAGAAGAAATCTATATTTTGGTACCTACCCTCTTTGGAAAGACCTAGAGGTCCGCTCTTGATCGGCGTGATGCATGTGACGAAGAACCTTTGTGTGAACCTGCTAGGCTTCTTGGGCGTGTATGGGAAGACAAAACATACAGTTGAGGCACGGAGGACCTGCAACATTTGCACGAAAATACGGCATGCCTCCAAAGCGGTATGAAGGTCACGCCACTACGCTCTTACCAAAGAAGAGAAGGAAATCTTCTTTGAATGCCTGCTTAGTATGAAGGTCCCAACTGGCTTCTCGTCGAATATAAAGGGAATAATAAATATGCCAGAGAAAAAGTTCCAGAACCTAAAGTCTCATGACTGCCACGTGATTATGACGCAACTGCTTCCGGTTGCATTGAGGGAGCTTCTAACGGAAAACGTCTGATTAGCCATTGTGAAGCTATGTGCATTCCTCAATGCAATCTCCCAGAGGTGATCGATCCAAGAATCATACCAAGGCTAAGGAGTGATGTGGCGCAATGTCTTGTCAGTTTCGAGCTGGTGTTCCCACCATCCTTCTTCAATATCATGACGCACGTCCTAGTTCATCTAGTTGACGAGATTGTCATTCTGGGCCCCGTATTTCTACACAATATGTACCCCTTTGAGAGGTTCATGTGAGTCCTAAAGAAATATGTCAGTAACCGCCCTAGGCCAGAAGGAAGCATCTCCATGGGCCATCAAACAGAGGATGTCATTGGGTTTTGTGTTGACTTCCTTCCTGGCCTTAAGAAGATAGGTCTCCCTAAATCGCGGTATGAGGGGAGTGTCGGTGTCAAAAACCGGCGGATCTCGGGTAGGGGGTCCCGAACTGTGCGTCTAGGCGGATGGTAACAGGAGACAAGGGACACGATGTTTTTACCCAGGTTCGGGCCCTCTCGATGGAGGTAAAACCCTACTCCTGCTTGATTAATATTGATGATATGGGTAGTACAAGAGTAGATCTACCATGAGATCAGAGAGGCTAAACCCTAGAAGCTAGCCTATGGCATGATTGTTGTCCGTCCTACGGACTAAAACCCTTCGGTTTATATAGACACCGAATAGGGTTAGGCTCACACAAAGTCGGTTACAATGGTAGGAGATCTACATATCCGTATCGCCAAGCTTGCCTTCCACGCCAAGGAAAGTCCCATCCGGACACGGGACGAAGTCTTCAATCTTGTATCTTCATAGTCTAGGAGTCCGGCCAAAGATGATAGTTCGGCTATCCGGACACCCCCTAGTCCAGGACTCCCTCAGTAGCCCCCGAACCAGGCTTCAATGATGATAAGTCCGGCGTGTTGATTGTATTTGGCATTGCAAGGCGGGTTCTCCTCCGAATCCTGTGTTGAATAGTGTCCAGCTTCTGATAAATGCTGCGCTCCTTGGCTTCCACGCCCAATAATGGCCATCTTCCACGTGTTTGAATGAATGCGAAAAGTCAGGGTATCTTTACATTTACCCCCCTTGCTGTGCAAATGAGCCGTCTATAAAAGAGACGGGGATCCAGATCTAGATCACACCATCCTCCTTTCGCGAGCCTTCATCAGAGCGCCTTTGACAAAAAACCCATTCCACCATGGACAGTCGACGCGGTTCCTCGTCTCGCGCTCCCAGCCCTTAGCCCGGAGGTTGGGGGAGATGCTCAGTCCCGCACAGCGAATTGGTGGTGCTCCAAACCAAGGGATTCCTTCCCCCGGCCTTCATGGTTCCGGTGCGTTCCGGACTCGCCACTTATAAGGGCGGGAAGTAGGCGGAGAGCGTCCCCGATGCCTCTAAGGGAGAGCGGGTATGCTTCTTCTCTTACCTAATGAGAGGACTCGGATTTCCAATCCATCCGTTTCTTCGGGGGCTTCTGGAGTTCTACGGCCTCCATTTGCACAACCCCACGCCTGCCTCCATCTTGCATATAGCGGGCTTTGTGGCCCTTTTGAGCTGTTTACGGGCGTTGAGGCCCATTTCGCTCTGTGGAAGAGATTGTTACGCCTTGTGCCTCGTTCTCACGAAGGGTCAATATATCAAGTGGGCGGGCGAACTATGGCGCATCGCCGGACCGGATACTTATCTGGAACCCCAAAGAAGGCGTCCAAGCGGCCCTCGGAATGGTTTTACATGGAGGACGCCCCGCTGCGGATCCTGTTCGGATCGGCCTTCCGGAGTTTAGCAACGCTCCAAGAAGCGCCTAAGTTGGCGCCCATGAGCCCTGTGGGAAAATGACGGGGCGTCCTTTACTTGATGAGCCGAATAAGATTACTGGCTCATGCCGGATTGACCATGATTGGAGTCATGGCAACCTACATTATGAGGGGAGTGCAGTGTGGGACTTCAACGGGGAGGACGATGCCACCCGCCATGGCCGCAAAGGGCCGGGATCGGTCACCGAACTGGTGAAGACCTTGTCCGCCATGTACAAAGGGAAGAGGAGGATTTTCTCGCGTCGATCCATTGAACGGGTTTTCTTTGAATAATCTTGAAGTTGGGTAAGCAAATATCTTTGTGGCTTGTCCGATCCATGTTCCCGTGGTTAAATATCTCATTTGATGGTTTCTACGCAGGAACTGCGCCGGGCCGTGGAGAAGATACACAGCCCGCCCCCACAACCCGAGGACCCGGAACGGTCCCTCGATCCGGCCTCCGAAGAGGACCCGGATATAAAGGTGGAGCTGATCGATGGGGTGTTCCACCAACTTAGCATCGACAATGCTTTGGTTGCCATTACGGCCGACTACCCCGGATTATTTCCGGCCTCCCAGGTAACCGTGACCGAAGTCCGGATACCATGCCCACCCGTGCTTTCCTTCTAATCACCACGTATTTGATGGTGTTTCGCAGGGGGTGCCTTCGAGGCAGGAGGCCCAGCCTGCGGCGGCTAGCCAACAAGGGGCAGTGCGGCCCCGCAGGCTAAAAAGAAGTGCGGTCCGGATCGAAACTCCGCCCAGCGGTATATAGCGTCACCATATTCCCGTGATTGATTCTGGAAGGCGATTAACGCTGGTGCTCTTTTCAGGAAAAAGAGCCGCCGGACTGAGTCCGGAGAGGTTACCAATCGAACCTCCGCCAGCCAGGCTCCAAAGCCGGGTCCAGAAGCAGAGGCGAGCATGAGGCGTGCGTCGGATGCTCCTCCGACAGAGGATGCCGACAGATTGTCCGCCAGCAACTCCGAGGTGGAGAGCGCCATGAATCACAGGCGCCACCAGACAGTTCTTCGTGACGCATGTTTCTCCCAAGAGGCCTTGAATGCCTTCAATTCGAGAGATCGCACCTCCGTGCCGCTCAAGATGGTCTAGCGAGCCACGAGCGGTATGTAAAGGACATACGGGTGAGGAAATTTGTGATTATATATGCAAGTAGTCCCGAGACTTAAAATAGTTAGAATAACTGATTTATGGATCATTTGTTATGCGGGATCTTACAAATAAGAATACCCGACTGTCTCAGGAGCTTGAAGAATGCAAGGCCCAACTTGAGGCCGCACTAGCCGCTCTGAGGGGAGCCACGAGACCCCTCGGTAATATATGCTTCAAAAGATAAATAGTTTGTGAAGTGCGGCGTGTGTGTAAATCTGACAATAATATTGCAGATGGCGCCGGACTAGATCCGGACAAGCAACAGCTCTTGCGCCAGTTGAAGGCCGGCGAGAATGTGCTTACAAGGGTGAGGCAAGAGAAAAATAATCTCCAAGATGCCAACACCCAGCTGGGTGAGGAACTAAAGGATGTTCGTGCCCAGCTGTCTGACTCCGTGAAGGAGAATCGGTGACTTTGTCGCGGCATTTATAGTAAGTGCTTGAGCGAACTTTTGAAAAAGAGTTCGGCGAGGAAGTCAATTAATAGAGTTATGTCTGTAGGTGTGCTCACGGGTCGTCTGAAGAGAAATGCCGGTTCTACGGGTGACCTTCTTCGAGCTATTGCAACTGCACGAGCGAGTTCGGCGGGTGATGAAAAGCGTCGCCAGGCCTTGTGGCCATCTATCTCCCTACCGAAGGCCTTGGAGAGCTTGCATGAAGCTTGAGGAGCACACAGCGCTTCCGACTATGGAAGATATCGGCTGTCGTCAAGGCGCCAGGAGGCTGGGCCATGGTGAAGACGCAGCACAGCGGACCCAAACCACATGGCGAGGTCGGACTGTGGGGCCCGACGGAAGAAGATCCTGTGAGCTTAGTGTACGACCAAGTAGAGTTGGCATAAAGTATTCCCAGCAGGATCAGTAAACTAGACAGCCTATTAGACGGCATTGAAGAGGAATACAATCAGTCAATTTGACTATGTAATTTAAAATGACATGTAAAATGCCTTCTAGCCGGATTGTAGATCGTTTGTCGTAGCGGACCTTTTCGCTTCAACCTCGGGACCCAATAGTCCGGAGTGTGTCCGAATACCCTCGCGGTTATGTAAAAACCGGGGTATGCGTGGATACCAGGCGTAGGGGTCATGAGTGCTTTATCAGACAAGTGCCCAACTAGTTATGTTATATTACATGGTTAGTAAGAAACATCTTCCAGGGAGAATAGTTCCATTAGGGGTTCCTTTCCCTGGGAGGCATACCCTAAAGTGCATGTCCGGACTGCGAAAAAAGCAGAAAAGCATCTAGGGGCAGATAAATGAATAATAAAAAATCATCTTTTAGTTCACCGACCGAATATTCCCTTAAGAACGCTAGCTTTCGGCTTCACCCAGTCGAGGTACACGTCCGGCTGACCGGCGGTAACAATCGCAGAGGTGCTCCTTTACCACCTAGCGAACAATCGGGAATGTAGGGGTAAGCACAGAGCCGAGCAACCCAGCTTGGCCAAAACTTAAGTCATATCGATGCATATAATGGTGAATAAAAGGTACATGCGGAAGTGTGACACATGTGTTGGGCATAAAGCCCGTATAAATAAGCTACATTAAAGAAGCCCCCAGGTATAATGAGCGCGGATAGCGCGTCAAATTTGTGCGAACAATGCGCAAACGAGCCTCTAAAGGCTTCAAGAAGAAGGAGGAGGAAGGAGTGAAATAAAAGACCGCAAAAATAGAAAATGTGGACGGAGGAAGGAGGCGAACTCGAGTCCGCGCTTAAGCGTAGAATCTTCGTGAGGCGGGCTGCGTTCCATGGGTTCGGCTCGAGTCGGTTATCCGATGCCTTCGCAGACGGTATGCTCCGCCGGTCGGGGACCTGGTCGATGATGAAGGACCTTCCCATTTGGGCTTGAGTTTGTCCTTTTTCTTGTCCGCAGCGTAGAACTAGTTCACCAACGTTGTAAGCTTTGGCCCGTACTTCCTGCTTTGATATCTTGAGCCTCTTTGTTGATAAAATGCGGAACGAGCCGCCACGCCGCTCCTCCTCCAATGCGTCCAAACTGTCCTGCCGATCGAGCTCGGATTCTCTTTCTTCATACATGCGCACGCGAGGTGAGTCATGCATTATGTCGCAGGCAAGACGCCTCTGCGCCGTACACCATAAAAATGGTGTGAATCCGTAGTACGATTCGGGCGTGGTCCGCAGCCCCAGTACGGAGTCGAGCTCCTCCACCCATTGCGTGTTAGATTCCTTGAGGACCGCACTAGTGCGGGTTTAATGCCTCTCATGATTAGACCGTTTGCTCGCTCGACTTGACCGTTGGTTTGAGGGTGATAGACTGAGGCGTAATCAAGCTTGATGCCCATGTTTTTGCACCATAATTTGACCTCATCGGCCGTGAAGTTGGTACCATTATCGGTGATGATCTTTGTGGGGACGCCGTAACGGTGCACTACCCCGATATGAAGTCTATCACCGCCCGGATTGGCCGCTTTGACGAGCTTGGCCTCTATCCATTTGGTGAATTTATCCACCATGACCAATAGGTATTTTTGCTTGTGGGTTCTTCCCTTAAGGGTCCAACCATGTCAAGCCCCTGGACCATGACGACCAGGTGATGGGTATAGTTTTGAGGCGGTGGGTGGCATGTGGCTTTGGTTAGCAAAAAGGCGGCAACCGACGCATCGTTGGACTAAATCCTGCGCATCTGCTCGGGCCGTCGGCCAATAAAATCCTGTCTGAAGGCCTTGCCTACAAGGGCCGGGCTGCGGCGTGGTGCCCACCCAGTCCGGCATGAATTTCAGCCAGGAGGTTGCGCCCTTCCTCTTCGGAGATACACCTTTGAAGGACTCCTGTTGTGCTTTTCTTATAAAGCTCTCCCTCATGGACTTTATAGGCTTTGGATTGCCGTACTATGCAGCGAGCCTCATTTTGGTCTTTGGGGAGTTCCTACCTAGTTAGGTAGGCTAGGAATGGTTCCGATCCGCAGGCGATGACCGCCATTATTTCGTATGCGGACGGTGTTATTTCGTTGGCGAGCCTCCGATTGTGTCGAGTGTTCGTGTCGGCGGTGCGGTTGGGTCGGATTGTTATTTCGGACTCCCTTCCCATAGTGCGGATGGCTTGAACAGCCGTTCGGGAAGATGTTGGGCAGGGCGACATCGCGTTTTGCGCCGATGCGTGCCAATATGTCCGCCGCTGGTTGTTATCCGGGCTATATGATGAAATTGAGCCCTTGAACCGTCTTGACATTTTAGGACCGCATTGCGATGCGCTGCCATTTTCGGATCTTTGGCATCAAAGTCTCCGTTGATTTGAGATATCGCGAGGTTGAATCGCGCACCTCTAGGCATTTAATGCCCATGGAGACTGCCATCCGGAGGCCGTGCAGAAGGGCCTCGTATTCGGCTGCGTTGTTGGAGTCCGTATACATTTTCTGAAGGACGTATTGGACTGTGTCCCCGGTTGGGGACGTCAGGACGACGCCAGCCCCCAGGTCGGCCAGCATTTTGGAGCCGTCAAAGTGCATGATCCAATTGGAGTATGCGCCGTACTCTTTAGAGAGTTCGGCTTCGGTCCATTCGGCCACGAAGTCGGCCAAAACCTACGACTTAATAGCTCATCGTGGCTTATAGGTTATGTCGAATGGAAGGAGCTCTATGGCCCATTTAGCAATCTGGCCCGTCGCGTCGCGGTTGTTTATAATGTCGTTAAGAGGTACTTCGGAGGCTACCGTTATCGAAAACTCTTGAAAGTAGTGTCGCAGCTTCCGGGATGCCATGAACACCGCGTATGCTATCTTTTGATAATGTGGGTACCGGGACTTGCATGGAGTTAGGACAGTGGACACGTAGTAAACCGGTCTTTGAAGAGGGAACCTGTGTCCGTCCGTTTCTCGTTCGACGACGAGCACCGCGCTAACAACTTGATGTGTTGCGGCGATATATAATAGCATTGGTTCGCCCATGTTGGGCGCGCCGAGACCGGTTGTTGCCGTATGGCTTTTATTTCTTTGAGTCCGGCCGTATGCATCCGCCCACTCAAATTGTTGGTCTTGGCGGAGGCGGTAAAGGGTAACGCATTTTCTCCCAAGCGGAAATAAAGCGGCTTAGAGCCGCTATGCATCGATCAATTTTGTATTTGCTTGAGGTTTTTGGAATATCCAATTGTGACAAAGCTCGGATCTTGGCTGGGTTTGCTTCAGTTCCTCTACGGACACAATGAAGCCCAAGAGCTTTCGGCGGAACGCAAGACGCAATTTTCTGGATTGAGCTTAATGTCATATTTTCGGAGATTGTCGAATGTGAGCCTCAAGTCGTCTACTAGAGTTTCGACATGCTTGGATTTGACGACCACGTCATCTACATGTGCTTCCTTTGTTTTGCCGATCTGGTTTGCGGACATGTACGAATCATGCTGATATGTTGCGCCGGCGTTTTGAGCCCAAAGGGGATTGTGTTGAAGCGAATGGGCGTATGGAGTGATGAATGTTGTTGCAGCTTGGTGCGGCTCGCCATCTTGATTTGGTGGTAGCCGGATGCAGCGTCGAGGAAGCACAATGAGTCGTGTCCTGCTGTAGCGTCGATAATTTGATCAATGCGAGGGAGGGGAAGGGATCCTTTGGGCAAGCCTTATTAAGGTCTTTGAAATCAACACATAGGCGCCAGGATTTATCCTTCTTTGGTACCATCACCAGATTTGCTAGCCGGTCCGGATGTTTTATATCTCGATGAATCCGGCTTCTATAAGTTTGGCTAGCTCCTCTCCCATGGCCTGTCTCTTGGGTTCGGAAAGCGCCAAGAGCCTGTTTGGTAGCTCGAATCCTTTTAGGATATTTAGGCTGTGCTCGGCCAGCCGACGTGGGATTCTGGCATGTCCGAAGGGTGCCAGCAAAATGTCGATTTTCTCGTAGTGCGGCGTCTACATCAGGGTTTAATTGTGTCCCAATGGAGGTCGTCTTTGCAGGGTCCGTTGGGTGGACTTGGAATTTGACTATTTCATCTGCTGGTTTAAAAGAGGTGGACTTGGATCTTTTATCAAGTATCACATCGTCCCTGTTCACCGTGGACCGCATCGCGATGAGTTCCTCGGCGCTAGGGCTTCGGATAGTGCCTCGAGGGCTAGTGCGGCTGTCTTGTTTTGGTAGCGAGTGCTATGTTGAATCACTAGCGAGAGTGATGATTCCGTTAGGTCCGGCATTTTAAGCTTCATGTACCCATAATGGGGTATAGCTTGAAAAATTGTGAATGCCTCTCGCCCTAATAAAGCGTGATATCCGCTGCTGAGCAGGGCCACTTGAAATGTGGCCTCCTCGGACCTGTAATTGTCCGCGAACCGAACACTACGTCCGGTGTGATTTTTCTGTGCAGCATACTTCCGGCTAGGGATTATTCCTCTAAAGGTTGTGCTGCTTCGCTCAATGCGGTTCGATCTATTTCCATTTTTGGAGGGTTTCCTCGTAGATGAGGTTTAGTCATTGTCGCCATCCATGAGTACCTTAGTAAGTGAAAGCCATCCACTATTGGACCGAGGACCAATGCGGTGGTGCTCGGGCTGTTCGAATTTAGGTTAAATCACGGCATTAAAGGTAATAGCCGTGTCCTCCATGGATTTATTGTTGCTACTTGGTAGACTTCGCAAGGTTGCGAGTGTTCGTTTCGCATGTTATTTGATCACGAAAGTCAAGACTATTAATACCGTCTTGGTGTTGTTGGGCTGGGATTCTGAGGCTAGAAGCTCTTCGCCACTTTTGGCCACCTGTCGTAGTATCCAACATGCTCGAAGGCTATGAGTTGGAGTGGCGCCCTCTGTGCTATCAATTTTGCAGGGTCCATTTAGCCAACCCTCCAGTACGGTTCCGTGCCCTTTAGGGGGATTTTGTTTTTTGATGTATAACCTAGGTGCTTGGTGATGATGCACCCTTTTATTTCGGACTAGGGTTGTATTCGGGGCCGGATTATCCCAAAATTTACTTTCGATTTTCCAAGCACTCTCCATCGCACAGTACTTTTGTACTATGGTCGCCAAGTCAGCAAAGCGTGTAATTTCGCGACGACTTACATCGTTTAGGATTCCCTTGTCCGTGCAATTATTGCAGAAAAGTGAGATTGCGTCCTCCTCTTGGCATTCCTTTATCCTGTCCATGACCGGAGGAATCGCCCGATAATGATGTCTTTGTTTGGCGGGCTCTTGCGAATTCGGGATAGATCGCTAAAGTTTGGGTGGGCGCGTGGAACTAAATCCGAAACCCCGTCCAATTTAAGACTCAGGGGCCGAGAAGTTTCCGAACTTGGAAGTTTGGATTTTTGAATGCTATCCAATGAATCCAACCCGCCGCCTAACTTTAAGTTCAGGGCTTGATCGACATCCGTCCCTCTGCGGCAATCCGGCATGGAGGGATCGGGAATCCGGACGTAGCTAGTCCTTAAGATAGAAGAAGAATCGCCGCATTGCCCCTCTATCACAGCAACATGATGGGTAGCCTGGGGAGAGTTGATCTCTCTCAGATCGGTTTTAGGCCCGATCTGGTCGTAGTCTGTGGCGACTCCCAGTGCGGCGATGCGATCCAAGAGCTCGTTTACGGAGGAGAGCTCGATCGGATCTAACTGCTTGGCAAGTTCCGAGTTAACGTGAAGATTGGTTTCGATGACCCGAGAAGTCATCGTCAGCGCGATGGCGAACTGGCGATCATAAGAAAACCACCTAACGAAGAGTGCGGCGATGGCCAAGGCTCCTTTAGCGATAATATCGTCTTTAAAGGCGGGATGAGGCATCCTTCGACGCATGGCGATGGCACGGAGGAACTCTCAATGAAAGCACCAATGTCGGTGTCAAAACCGCGGATCTCGGGTAGGGGGTCCCGAACTGTGCGTCTAGGCGGATGGTAACAGGAGACAAGGGACACGATGTTTTTACCCGTGTTGGGCCCTCTCGATGGAGGTAAAACCCTACTCTGCTTGATTAATATTGATGATATGGGTAGTACAAGAGTAGATCTACCACGAGATCAGAGAGGCTAAACCCTAGAAGCTAGCCTATGGTATGATTGTTGTCCGTCCTACGGACTAAAACCCTTCAGTTTATATAGACACCGAATAGGGTTAGGGTTACACAGAGTTGGTTACAACGGTAGGAGATCTACATATCCGTATCGCCAAGCTTGCCTTCCATGCCAAGGAAAGTCCCATCCGGACACGGGACAAAGTCTTCAATCTTGTATCTTCATAGTCTAGGAGTCCGGCCAAAGATGATAGTTCGGCTATCCAGACACCCCCTAGTCCAGGACTCCCTCAGGGAGACTGACTGGAAAAGGCACGCTTGGAGGGGACTCAATAATATGCAGGGACGGGCATTCTTGGTCTCAAGCACACTACACAGCTCTACAGAACTCTACCTTGGTGACCCCGTATGTTGATGAACAAAAGAATAGTCTGCGCTCCAAACACTCGGAGCTGTGCGACGACTGGATTACATGTGAACACATCAGGACTTTCGGCAGTTGGTTGGAAACACGTCACAGAGGTGACAACACTATTTGTGATGAGCTGTACTCGTTGTCCAGGGGACCATCTTCGACTGTATTGACTTACAAAGGATACGAGATAAATGGGAATACATTTTACACGATCGCCCAAGATCAAAAGAGCACCAACCAAAACAGCGGTGTCCGCTTTGATGCAGCAACCAAGAGGGGAAAGGACACATATTGTGGTTACATAGTGGACATATGGGAAATTGACTACGGACATGATTTTAAGGTCCCTTTGTTTAAGTGCAAATGGGTCAATCATGTCGGAGGCGGGTGCGTGTAGACCCACGATGCGGAATGACAACGGTGGATCTGAACAATCTTGGGTACACTGACGAACCGTTCGTCCTAGCCAATGATGTGGGACAGGTTATCTATGTGAAGGACATGTCTACCAAACCGAGAAAAAGAAAAGATAAGGAAGCGAATACATCATACGATGAGCCAAAGCGCCACATAGTTCTTTCACGAAAAAGGGACATCCTGGGAGTGGAGGGCAAGACAGACATGTCTGAAAATTATGAAAAGTTTCATGAAATTCCTCCCTTCAAAGTCAAGGCTGACCCAAGCATCCTGATAAACGATGAAGATTGTCTATGGTTACGGCGCAATAAGCAAACGACACAAGCGAAGAAAAAGTGAAGACTTTCTCTCCACAACTATTATGATGATACCATGCCAACTTTCAACCTTTTCGTAGTTCATTTGAAATGCCTATTGTAACAGACGAGTTTCTGTATGAAATCCTGATACTTCGAAAGAGATTGTCCGTTTTTCAGAGTTCATTTGAAATGATGATACCCTGCTATGTGGGTGAAATGATGATGCCATGCCAACATTTTTTCAGAGTTCATTTGAAATGCTTTTCAATTTCAGGGTCTTATAGCTCAAAATAATCAGTAAATGCATGAAAAATAACAAATGAAGTCAGAAAGGGTTGAAAATTAATGATGTAAGTAGAAACCAAATAAAATAAAATAAACTTTAATAAAATATATAAGTAGAAATAAAATATAATAAACTTTAATAACATAAATAAAATCAGTATATGCATGAAAATAACAATGAAGAATTTTCATAAACAACTATTTTTGTTAGAAACTTTAATAGCAAAAAGAATTATCATAAAGATTTCTTTTGTTAGAAACTAAAATTGGAAAATAATGGCACTAACAGAAAGTTTATAATTTTATTACCTAAAACCAAAAAAAATAACTGAAAAACTAGTAAGTATTTTCTTTGTAAGTAGAAACAAAATAAAATAAATAAAACAAAAAAGAAAGCAAAAAAACTAGGAAAAAATAATGGCACTAAGAGAAAGTTTAGAATTTTTATTACCTAAAACCAAAAAGAATAACTTAAAAACTAGTAAGTGTTTTGCTGTAAGTAGAAACAAAATAAAATAAATAAAACAAAAAAGAAAGCAAAAAAACTAGTTTTTTTTAAAGTGCCACCTACTGGGCCACCACGACCTGCATACGACTAGAAACCCACTACTAGGGCCAGGATGCAGGCCCGCAGTAAGCCCAATAGGCCCACAAGCACAAAGATTGGATTTAGGCCCGTAAGCCTGCAGTAGAGAGGAGCTCGAAGTGGTCGCCTCAGCAGGGCTTATAAGCCACCCCGAGCTCCTCTCGGCTAGCGAGGTGGGACTAAACATAGCACCGCACCGCGCCAGTTCCAGCACACGACCTTTGGTCCCGGTTTGTGTCACCAACCGGGACTAATGGGTGGCATTGGTACCGGTTCTTAGCACCAACCGGGACCAATGACCCTCTTTGGTACCGGTTGGTGCCACCAACCGGGACCAAAGGTCTTTGTTTCCCACCCTTTGGGCTGCTGAAAAGAGGCCTTTGGTCCCGGTTGGTGGCACCAACCGGTACCAAAGGGGTGCATGGTCCCGGTTGGTGCTAAGAACCGGCACTAAAGCTTCATGTATATAAGGCACACTTGTCAAAATTTTGGATTGCATCTTGCAGTTCGCCCCCGACGACACGCGCGGAGAGGACGCCGCCAGGTTGCCAGAGCCGTCGCCGTCGCCCTGCCCTGAGCTCACCGTCTCTGCGCCGCCACCGTCCCCTGCCAGTGCTCGCCGTTGACGCCCTCGCCCCTGCCCTACCCCGAGCTCGTCGTGTCGCGCCCGATGCGCGCCCTGCAGCGCCTGCCCGAGCTTCGCCGTCGGCGCCTCGCCCCCCTACCCGAGCTCGGCTGTGTCGCGCCGATGCCGCGCCCTGCACGCCTCGCCCGAGCTCGCCGTCGCCACGCCGCCCCGCCCCGCCCTGCCCCGAGCTCGCCGTCAACGCGCCGCCCACACCTGTGCCCTACCCGATGGTGCGCCGCCCCTCCCCGTTCGGTCCGGCGGCCGGCCCCCTTTTCCTCTCTGTTTTGTTCTACAAGTTTTTTGGGTCAAATTATGCTTTTTTTGTTCATAGATGATGATATATATGATGTTTTTTGTTCATATGTATGCATGGATGTACATAATGAGATGAATTATGAATTGTTTTGTTTGTATATGTATTCTTTAGGTTGTAATTAGCAGATACCGATTTTAGGTTAGTGCATTTTAGGTTAGTTGATTTAGTGCATTTTAGGTTTGTTGTACTTTTAGGAAGAAGGAAGAAGGAAGAAGAACAAAAAGAAGGAGAGGAAAAAAATAAGGGTCGGACATGTGATGAGGGGGGCGTCGGACATGACATGAGGGGGGATGATACGTCTCCAACGTATCTATAATTTTTGATTGCTCCATGCTGTATTATCTACCGTTTTAGGCAATATTGGGCTTTATTATCCACTTTTATATTATTTTTGGGACTAACATATTAACAGGAGGCCCAGCCAGATTTCTTGTTTTATGCCTATTTCGAGTGTTTGAAGAAAAGAATATCAAACGAGTCAAAGCGAACGAAATCAACTAGAAGTTTTTTTGGAAGGAAAGCCACCGGATAGGATTGGGCTCTACGTCAGAAGATACGGGAGCTGGCCACGAGGGTGGGGGGCGCGCCCACCCCCCTAGGGCGCGCCCCCTGCCTCGTGGGCCCCCGAAGCTCCACCGACGTACCCCCTGCACCCATATATAACTACGTATCGTAAAACTTCTAGAACAGAAGATAGATCAGAGTTAAAATCGCGCAAGCCTCTCAGAGACACCAAAATCCTCTCGGGAGCCCGTTCGGCACCTGCCGGGAGGAACCCATCACCAGTGGCCATCTTCATCATCCGGCGCTATCCATGACGAGGAGGGAGTAGTTCACCCTCGGGGCTGAGGGTATGTACCAGTAGCTATGTGTTTGATCTCTCTCTCTCTCTCTCTCTCTCTCGTGTTCCCTCTATGGCACGATCTTGATGTATCTCGAGCTTTGCTATTGTAGTTGGATCTTATGTTTCTTCTCCCCCTCTACTCTCTTGTGATGAATTGAGTTTCCCCTCTGAAGTTATCTTATTGGACTGAGTCTTTTATGAGAACACTTGATGTATGTCTTGCCGTGTTTATCTGTGGTGACAATGGGATATCATGTGCCACTTGATGTATGTTTTGGTGACCAACTTGCGGGTTAAGCCCATGAACCTATGTATAGGGGTTGGCACACGTTCTTGACTCTCCGGTAGAAACTTTGGGGCAGTCTTTGAAGTACTTTTATGTTGGTTGGATGAATCTGAGATTGTGTGATGCATATTGTATAATCATGCCCATGGATACTTGAGGTGACAATGGAGTATCTAGGTGACATTAGGGTTTTGGTTGATTTGTGTCTTAAGGTGTTATTCTAGTACGAACTCTAGGGCTGTTTGTGACACTTATAGGAATAGCCCAACGGATTGATTGGAAATAATAACTTTGAGGTGGTTTCGTACCCTACCATAATCTCTACATTTGTTCTCCACTATTAGTGGCTTTGGAGTGACTCTTTGTTGCATGTTGAGGGATAGTTATATGATCCAATTATGTTATTATTGTTGAGAGAACTTGCACTAGCGAAAGTATGAACCCTAGGCCTTATTTCCTATCATTGCAATACCGTTTACGCTCACGTTTATCACTTGTTACCTTGCTGTTTTTATTATTTCATATTACAAATACCTTTATCTACTATCCATATTGCACTTGTATCACCATCTCTTCACCGAACTAGTGCACCTATACAATTTACCATTGTATTGGGTGTGTTGGGGACACAAGAGACTCTTTGTTATTTGGTTGCAGGGTTGCTTGAGAGAGACCATCTTCATCCTATGCCTCCCACGGATTGATAAACCTTAGGTCATCCACTTGAGGGAAATTTGCTACTGTCCTACAAACCTCTGCACTTGGAGGCCCAAGAACGTCTACAATAAGAAGGTTGCGTAGTAGACATCAGGGGATGTCGAAAAAAATAATTAAGAAGAGGAAAAAGAAGAAAAAAAGAGGAGAAGAAGAAAGGAATAGAGGAGAAAAAGAAAAAATAGAAAATATTTTCTATATTTTCTTCTTCTCCTCTATTCCTTTCTTCTTCTCCTCTTTTTCTTCTTCTTTTTTTTTCTTCGATCACCGAGCGGTCGAGGGTCACCGAGGGGTCGAGCGAGGGTCGTGGAGGGGTCGAGGGCCAAGGGTTTGAGGGTCGAGGGGTTCGAGGGTCGAGGGGTCGAGAGGGTCGAGGGTCGTCGAGGGGCCGAGGGTTCGAGGGTCGTCGAGTGGTCAAGGGTCGAGGGGCTTAGTAGTTGAACTAGTTGATTTAATAAAACTACTTTATTTTACTATATATAGAAGTAGTTTATTTTTAGTAAGTACTACTTTATTTTATTTATAGTAAGTGCTTAGTAGTTGAACTAGTTGATTTAATAAAACTACTTTATTTTACTATATATAAGTAGTTTATTTTTAGTAAGTACTATTTTACTTTATTTATAGTAAGTGCTAAGTAGTTGAACTAGTTGATTTAATAAAACTACTTTATTTTACTATAGTTTTAGTAAGTACTACTTTATTTTATTTATAGTAAGTGCTTATTAGTTGAACTAGTTGATTTAATAAAATTACTTTATTTTACTATAGAAGTAGTTTATTTTTAGCAAGAAAATTAATAGAACTAGTTTATTTTTTTAGTTCAAGCAATTATTCCCGCATCAACGTCGACGATGCCTATCCTGCATCCTCGTCGTCGACTCGGCAGAGGAGGCCGGCTTGATCAGAGGGGCCATGTCCGGGATTGGGCTCCGTCGGGCTGGTATTGGGAGGTGATACCTTCCGGGGGGCGTAGATTGGTGAGGAGCCAGCCCATCGTTGACCCGATCCTTGTTTGGTGGCGGTCGCGTAGGCCAGCGATGGTGCCGAGGCTTCCGGACACCGCGGAGGTGATACGTCACCGTGTCAGCGAGGAGGACGAGCACGTCCGTCGCTACATGGTTGCGTTGGAGGGCAGGTTCGACAATACCTGGCAGGTTCTTCAGGGATCTCACTGGAGCTATGATCCTGTGATGGTTCCTTCTCTTTGGGTGTCCACCGCCCGCACCGATACCCGTCGGGCGCTACGATTCTAGCTGTATTAGCGATGCTACATGCATGTATGATAGTATTCGAGGAGTATTAGTGATATATTCCACGATGTACGGACGCAAGAGATGATGTAGTTTTGCTTATAATTGAATGCATGCTAATTTGAATACTACTTTATTTTACGATTTGGTTTTGCTTATTGAATGCTCAAATTGGAAAATTACTCCTACTTTGAATGCTAAAATTGGAGAGCACTATGCAAGGCGTATGCATTTGATTACTTGATAGCTTATAGGGTTTTTGTTTTTAAAGAAATCTAGGAGCCCCCTCCATCATCCGCGCCGTCGTCCCCGTCACCGACCCCCCTCCGACCTCGAGGTGAGACCATCCAAATCTCCATGTCAATATGAGTCCTCGGGTTGACTTTAAGTCTGTCGAGTCTCCACCATATATGAGAGGACGAAGAATCCCGACTGTTGTCGTGGGGGTAGCTTCTCCTTCGTTCCTGTGTGCTAGACAATTTGGTGTAATGCACTCGGGAACGAAAGGAGGAGCTACCATCACCGACGGTCGCAAATGTCAGAGAGGAATCAGTGAGGGAGAGTCTCCAACCATATATATATATATATATATATATATATATATATATATATATATATATATATATATATATATATATATAGCAGCTATTCAAAGCGTGAGTGTAGAATAGCTTATTCTACACCTAGTAATGCTACGTACAAAATCTAGTAAAGCGGTGTATAAAATGTAGTAATTAGGAAAATACTTTTTATCATCTATGTTTGTAGTTTACTACATTTTTATGAAAAGTACTATATTTTACATAGTGTGTTACCGTATTTTGTATGTACCGTTACTGGGGTGTAGAATAAGCTATTCTACACTCACGCTTAGTTTAGCATTACTATATATATATATATATATATATATATATATATACATATGAGAGGACGAAGAATCCCGACTGTTGTCGTGGGGGTAGCTTCTCCTTCATTCCCGCGTGCTAGACAATTTGGTGTAATGCACTCGGGAATGAAAGGAGGAGCTACCATCACCGACGGTCGAATATGTACTCCGCGTGAGCTGAGAGTTTTCAAGAAAAGACTGGACAGACCGATAGTCAACCTGTGATGAATAATAATGATCTAACTTAGGTTTTTAGTACATATATTTAATTGTAGACGTTTAATATTTGAATTATGAACATAGGAAATGTCGTACTCGGACAACGAAAGTCTCCTGGGGGAGTGCGACTGGTGCCACGACGACCGAGGTCTGTGCGACAGGCCTCAGCTGGATGAAGATCGGCGCTTCAGCATTAAGCTCGAGGAGACCTTCGATGTTGAAACGGTACGCAACGACGTCAAGTGTTTTTTTTGTAATTAAGCACGACTTCAACTATTTAAACATGTAATTTTCATCTTTTACAATTCGACTAGCTTATCCCATGCCATGCAAGACGCTATGTCTTGGAGAGGACGGGTTTTGAAGACCATGAAAGTATGGAAACAAAGAAAATTCACCTAAGGACCCAACATGGTATGGATTTCGAAGTAACACTGTACAATTCTGAGAGCGTAACCCATTTTGGTTGCAAAAAATGGGAAGCACTTTGCAAGATGTATGGTTTTCACGAGGATATGCTTGTCACCATGGATCTTGGTGATCCTGAAATCGAGCAAGACAATATGGACATTTGGGTCCTTGTTGATACGCCTCCAATTCTACCGCTATGTGAGTTTCTCAAACATAGTTATTAACTAATTTATATTGTTTATTTCAAAATAGTTGACAACTTATTCCCATTGACAGCTTATTTTCTTTCTTCAAAGAATGTGCGGAAGATGGTAGACAAAACCCACTACACCGATGGCTCTGAATTAACTTATCAGGAGAAAAATCATCTGATCGGATTTTGTACTGATATTGAGAATTACAACATCTACAATCAAACTCCTCAACATTATGGTCAATACGTGCCACTAGTGCACGTGCTGAACCACTCTAACTACCATGGGGATACCCTGGTAAGATTTTTTACTATTACGACATTCGTGCATCTTTTGCATACTTCTAAAACTAGTACATCATTGCTAACTATGAAGTTATTACTATTTTTTTCAACAGAGAATCCCGGCGGTTTGTGTGCCTCATTTGATGTATCAGAATGGTAGCCTTGATGTTTTGAACATACATCCAGGTCATCCTACGAATCTCAACTGTCCATACCGGATTTCTAAAAGAAGTGGAGACATGATAATCAAAGAATGGAAGAAATGTATGGACAGTCGTAAGGAGGTTCTTGGAAGCAAAAGGAAGAGAAGCGCAAGAATTGGAGACGGGATGATCTCCATTCTCCATAATGGAGAGTCAGGGTCTATATTTTTTTATGCTATTTTACCTTAAAGAGGGTATTTAGGTCCTACCTAATACTGATGATCATGTGCTAAGAACAATTAAGTAGGGTTGGTTCGATGACTATGAGGATGATGATCGTATGACTTGTTATTAATAACGAGTAGAAGTTGTATGATGATGATGATTAGTAGGACTTTTTATTATGATGATGCATGATGCAAGCATGAAGAGTTATTATATATCAGCGGGTGAAATGAACATGGATTGGATTGAAGTGAAGGCAACATGCATGTGGTGCATGTCGAAAGTAGTACAACCCAAACTTGATCAAGTTAGGATTACTATTACTTTCGGCATGCACCACATGTTTCCTTCACTTCAATCTAAGCCATGTTTAGGCATAGCAGCAGCGTTGGTAAACCAAGCACGGAGATATAAGAGAGGACACTTCTCTCTATTAGCTAGCTAACAACCTAAATTAACCCCCAAAACCCCTAAACCACCCCCTTTAAAAAAAACAAAAACCTCAGCTCTTGCCAGCTGCTGATGCGTGGATGCCTTTTGGTCCCGGTTGGTGTCACCAACGAGACCAAAACCCTCTACTGGGCTACGCCCTTGGCGGCCACGTGGAGGCCCATCTGTCTGGTTCGTAAGAACAGGGACTAAAAACCTAGGGCATTAGTAACGACCTTTTAGTCCCGGTTCCAAAACCGGGACAGAAGGCCCTTACTAACCGGGACAAATGGCCCTTTCTCTACTAGTGAGCTCTGCCTGTTGCCAATCTAAAATTCTATTGGGGAAGTAAAGATGGGAAAAGGAAGGTGGCATGGGTATCTTGGGACACTCTAACTATGCTCAAACATATGAGAGGCCTAGGATACAAAGACACTCAATTTTTCAACCTTGCCATGGTAGCAAGGCTGGCGTGGAGGCTAGTCAAGGAGGATACATCATTGAGTGCAAGAATTCTCGAGTCCATATATTTCCCATCCTCTGATATATTTACCAGCTGAGTTGGGCTCACATCCATCACAGATTTGAAGAGTGATACGTCTCCGTCGTATCTATAATTTTGATTGTTTCATGCCAATATTCTACAACTTTCATATAGTTTTGGCAACATTTTATATTATTTTTTGGGACTAACATATTGATCCAGTGCCTAGTGTCAGTTCCTGTTTGTTGCATATTTTTTGTCTCGTAGAATATCCATATCAAACGAAGTCCAGATGCGATAAAAAGTTACGAAGATTTATTTTGGAATACATGTGATTTTTGGGAAGAAGAATCAATGCAAGACGCTGCCCGAGGTGGCCACAAGCCACCTGGGCGCGCACAAGTGGCTTGCAGGCACCTCGTAGGTCGGTTGATGCCCTTCTTTTGCTGCAAGAAAGATAATTTATGGAGTTATGGATCTCCAGGAATTCAAGAAAAGGTTTTCGGCCAGAAAATGAGAATGCGAAACAGAAGAGAATAGAGAGAGAGAGAGAGAGAGAGAGAGAGAGATCCAATCTCAGAGGGCTCCTGCCCTCCGGGAGCCATGGAGACCATGGACCAAAGGGGAAACACTCCTCCCATCTAGGGGGGCAAGGAAGAAGAAGAAGGAGGGGGGCTCTCTCCCCCTCTCTCCTGGTGGCGCCAGAACGCCGTCGGGGCAATCATCGTGACGACGATCTACACCAACAACTTCGCCGTCGTCATCACCAACTCTCTCCCCCCTCTATGCAGCAGTATAACACCTCTTCTCCCTGTTGTAATCTCTACTTAAACATGGTGCTTAATGCTATATATTGTTATCCAATGATGTATGACTATCCTATGATGTTTGAGTAGATTCGTTTTGTCCTATGGGTTGATTGGTGACCGTGATCTGTTTGAG
Organism: Aegilops longissima; assembly: GCA_021605205.1. Lineage (NCBI taxonomy): Eukaryota > Viridiplantae > Streptophyta > Magnoliopsida > Poales > Poaceae > Aegilops > Aegilops longissima. The sequence continues at coordinate 134,829,774 of CM038679.1, forward strand.
TTGTATGTTCTATTTTGGTGTTGTCCTATGGTGCCCTCTGTGTCGCGCAAGCGTGAGGGATTGCCATTGTAGGGTGTTGCAATACGTTCATGATTCGCTTATGATGGGTGGCGTGAGTAACGAAAACACATAGTCGAGTAAGGGGGTTGTTACGTATGGGAGTAAAGAGGACTTGTTACTTAATGCTATGGTTGGGTTTTACCTTAACGATCTTTAGTAGTTGCAGATGCTTGCTAGAGTTCCAATCATAAGTGCATATGATCCAAGTATGAAAAGTATGTTAGCTCATGCCTCTCCCTCATATAAAATTGCAATAATGATTACCGGTCTAGTTATTGATTGCCTAGGGACAAACCCTTCTCTTGTGTTACAAAAAGCTTTCTACTAAACAACTAATTTATTATCTCGCAAAGTACTCCTATTTTTATTCTTGCAAAGTAGCTCTAGCATTACACCTACAAAGTACTTCTAGTTTCATACTTGTTCTAGGTAAAGCAAACATTAAGTATGCGTGGAGTTGTGTTGGTGGTCGATAGAACTTGAAGAGAATATAAATTCGACCTTTAGCTCCTCGTTGGGTTCGACACTCTTATTTATCGAAAAAGCTACAATTGATCCCCTATAGTTGGGGATTATCAGAGAGGTTTATGGGAAGGAACCCAAGTGTTGAAACAAGTCTTTATTAGGCGCACAGGAGATGGCCAATCAACCAGAATCTGGGAGGATAATTGGCTACTCCGAGATCATATGCTAAGAACGTTGCACCCGCACTACATACCCTCTGCTAATGGTTGTTGACCCAATTGTGGCAATCACGAAGTCATGGAATGTTGACTGTATAAAAAAACATTTACAGGGGCCGGACGGAGATGCGATTCTAAATATCCCATTAAGCATGTGGAATAGGACTGATTATTGGGCATGCCATTATGAAAAGAGTGGTGAATGCATAATGCGATCAGTCTATAGATTGCTAGTGGAGACCAAAAGGAGGAGGGAAGATTGGCTAGAACACGGATCGGCGTCCTCCAATAAGACTTCAGTAAATATAGAAAGGAGAGTTATTTGGAAACTTGATGTATCGGGCAAGATCAAGGACTTTGTGTGAAGGCTGGCAAGGAACTCTATTCCGAGGGAAGATGTACATAATCATAGAAAGATGTCACACACAAACATTTGTCCAATCTGCAGAGGAGTAGAGGATAGTTGGCGACATGCCTTGATAGATTGTAATATGTCAAAGTGCATCTGGACACTATTTGATGAGGATTTAGTGGATGTTATGCTTTCATGCAAGTCTTATGCAATAATCTGGATCATGCAGATGAAAGAGTTCATTATGCTTGTGGTGACACATTGGTCGATATGGTGGGTTAGGAGGAAAGCAATTCACGAGTAGAAATTCCAATCCCCGATGACAACGCCGAGCTTTATTCAGAATTATTTGAAGGACCTCTATCTGATTCCAAGCAAGCATCTTAAGAGCCCATCCGCTATAGTGGGACGGCAAGGGCGAAGGAGATGGATTCCGCCTGCGATGGACTTACACAAGATCCATGTGGATGTGGCTGTCTATAGGGATCATTACAAGGGGTAGATGGCGACCATTTGCCGTGATCACGAGGGAAAATTTGCGGGAGTATCGGCGATGGTGCTGCATGGGATGTTAGATCCGGAAGTTCTGGAATGTTTGGCTGTGAGAGAAGCCTTTGCCCTTGATGGTGACCTACAAATTTGTAAGGTGCATGTAGTGAAAGATTGTATAGCCATGGTTAATCATTTGCAGTAAAACTATAGAGGGGCAAGTTCCACAATCATAGATGATATTAAATCAAGCATGGAGGACTTTGAGAAGGCCAAGGTGGAGCATGAATCTAGAGCATCGAATGTATAAGCTCATTGTTTAGCTAAAGCTGCATTATCTCTAGACCTGGGGCGCCACATGTGGCTGTTGAATCTCCTGATATTGCTTGTATCCCAGCTATTTTTTTGCTTTAATAAATACGGGTGATACCCGTAAAAATTTCTTCCATCGCGGCGGTGGCGACGACCAATGGTGCAGCCTCGGCATCGCCTACGCCGTCGTCCGGGTCCTCCGCCCGCAGGGCCACTCCCTCATCATGTATTCCGGTCCTGACAACCAGCCCCACCAGTGGATCGTCTTCGCATACCCAATCCTCCCGAACGACGCCTTCAAGAGGCTGGACGGGTCCATACTCTCCTGGGCGGAGCAAGGCCCTGACTGTAGACCGATAGTTTGCAATACAATAGACGTTGTATTGATGGGGTGCTGGTGCACATATATATGAGTACAGGGTAGGCCTCAACCTCAACTATACATGACTAGGAGGTGGGCCACAACACGTAATACATGCAACACAAAATATATATACTCAACACCCCTCCCCCCCCCCCCCGCCCCCACATTCGAAGCGTCTCCAGAGACACAAAGACTGGACCGAAAATCCTCGAAGACGGGAGTGGGCAATCCCTTAGTCATCACATTAGCAAACTATTGCGACGTCGGAACATGGAGAGCCCAAACACGACCAAGGGCAACCTGCTCGCGCACGAAGTGAATATCGAGCTTAATATGCTTCGTACATCGATGGTGCACTGGGTTGGCAGAGAGGTAGACCACACTGACATTATCGCAGTAGACAAGAGTGGCCTTGTGAACGTCACAAAGCAACTCCTGGAGCAGCTGACGGATACAAGAGCACTCGGCCACGGCGTTAGCCACGGACCGATACTCTGCCTCGGCGCTTGAGCGGAAGACCGTGGGCTGCCGCTTCGATGACCAAGAGATCAGTGAGGGCCCAAGGTAGACGCAATAGCCAGACATGGAGCATCGAGTGTCGGGGCAGCCAACCTAGTCGGCATCCGAGTAGGCCACGAGGTCGGTGGAGGCAGAGGCCGTTAGGGTGAGTCCCAAGGACATGGTGCCGCGTATGTAATGGAGAATACGCTTCACCAAGGTCCAATGGGAGTCACGCAGAGCGTGCATGTGGAGGCACACCTACTGGACAGTGTACTGCAAATCTGGTCGAGTCAGCGTCAGGTACTGTAAAGCACCAACAATGGAGCGATAGAACACTACATAGAACGCGAGAGACCCCTCCAGAGCAGAGACCTTCGCCTTCGTGTCGACGGGGGTGGGCGCCGGCTTGCAGTTAAGCATACCGACATGCTCCAGAAGCTCGTGGGCGTACTTCTATTGATGCAGAAAGAAGCCGTCAGTCCATCGGACCACCTCGATGCCGAGGAAGTAGTGCAGAGGCACCAAGTCCTTGAGGGAGAACTCATCACGAAGACAAGCAGTCAGCCGCTGAAGGAGATCGGAGGCGGATGCCGTGAGGATGATGTCATCGACGTAGAGCAGCAGATATGCAGTGTCAACTCCCTAATGATACACGAAGAGTGAGGCATCGGAGTGACTGGACCAAAATCCCAAAGACTACAGGAAGGCTGCGATACGCTGGTACCAAGCCCGAGGTGCCTGCTTCAACCCGTAAAGATAACGGGAGAGCATGCACACAAAGTCTGGGTGCTCGGTGTCGATGAAACCAGTGGGCTGCTCATAGAACACCTGCTCGGCAAGGTGGCCGTGCAGTAAGGCGTTGGAGACATCCAACTGGTGCACATGCGAGCCGCGCGAGACCGCCAACTGGGAGCACGGCGCGGATCGTGCCCGGTTTAACAACCGGGGTGAAGGTGTCGGTGAAGTCCACGCCTGCGTGCTGCCAAATCCATGAACTACCCACCGAGCCTTGTAGCGCTCGAGAGAACCGTCCGGGCGGGTCTTGTGGCGAAACACCCACTTGCCAGTGATGATGTTGGCACGAGGTGGTCGTGGAACAAGCTGCCACGTGCGGTTGCGCTATAGGGCATCAAACTCCTCCTGCATCGCAGGAAGCCAATGGGGATCCCGAAGGGCAGCGCGAGCGGAGGCGGGAATGGGCGATGGCGTCGATGTCAAGGTGGCACACACATACTCGTCGGAGGAGTAGCGCGTGCTCGGTCGAAGCACACCTGCCCGGGCACGGGTCGTCACGCCAAGAGGCGGGGCAGCGGGGCCGGCAGCGGCGGCGGGCATCGGCGGTGGCGATGGGGGCAGCGGCGAGGCGGCGGGCACCGCGGCAACAACGGGGCAGCGGTGGCGGTGATGGGGCCGCGATGGCGGGCGGCGCCATCCGAGCCGGCGGCCAAGGGGGCAACAGGCGAGGAGGAAGTCGAGCCCGTCACCGGGGTGGCGGGCGGGGTGCCCGCCGGCTCAACCTCGTAGGAGGGAGATGGGGACCCGGGGGCCCGGTCAGACTCGACCTCTAGGGAGGGAGTTGAAAAACCGGGCGGTAGCGGTAGAAGGCGCCGTCTTCGGGGCTCGGGCGGCGCGCGCATCACTCCCGAAGAAGCGCGGGGTCGGCGCCGAAGGAGCCGAAGCCGGAGAAACCTGAAAAAAGGGAACACCGTCTCGACAAAGTACACGTGCCTCGAGGTGTACACACGATGAGTGACAGGACCATGACACTAGTAACCTTTGGTGTTAGGAGGGTAGCCAAGGAAGACGCATGGGACGGAACGTGGTGCGAGTTTGTGTGGCGTGGTGGACGTAGTGCTAGGATAACAAAGACACTCAAAAATGCGGAGACCGACATAGGATGGTGGTGTACCGAAGAGAAGGTGGTGAGGGGTGTAGTTCCACCGAGGGCGACACGGACGGATGTTAACTAAGAGAGTGGCGGTAGCGAGAGCATCGGGCCAAAACCGAGTGGGCACGTTAGAGTCAAAGAGTAACGTGCGAACGCAGTCACTAAGAGTGCGGAGGATACGCTCGGCACTGCCGTTCTGCTGTGAGGCGTGAGGGCAAGTCAGGCGGAAGGTGGTGCCGTGAGAGGCGAGAAGTGTGCGGAGAGAGACGTTGTCAAACTCTTTCCAGTTGTCGGTTTGGAGTGCAAGTATGGGGCGAACGAACTGACTGGTGAGATAGGAATAAAAGGCAGTGAGTGTGGCTAAAGCATCGGATTTACGACGAAGCGGAAAAGTCCACACATAATGAGAATAATCATCTAAAATCACCAAATAGTATAGATAGCCCGTGTTACTCGCAACAGGAGACGTCCAAACATCACTACGAAGTAATTGAAACGGAAAAGTGGAAATTGTAGTAGACGCACTAAAGGGAAGACGAACATGCTTGCCCAAACGACAAGCCTCACAAGTATGCTCGTCGAGCTTATTACATGAGAAAGAAAAACTCCTAAGAATCTGACGTAAGAAAAACTCCTAAAAACTCCTAAGAATCTTGCCCAAACACGGCGGGGTTGGGGTGGCCCAAGCGAGCATGCCAAAGATCGACGCCGGTGGCGAGGGCGAAGGGTGTGGAGGTGGTGGCGCCGCATGCATGGGATAGAGCTTGTCCAGGCTATCACATCGGTGAAGCACCATCCGGGTACGGGTGTCCTTCAAAGAAAAACCAACGCCGTCAAATTCAATAGTAAGGGGATTCTCACGAGTAAGACGACGAACGGAAACTAAGCTAGTGACTAAGTCAGGTGAGACAAGGACATTAGACATAGTGATAGGTGTGGAACTAGACGGAAAACTAGTACTACCGACATGAGTGATAGGTAAAGAAGAACCTTTGCCAACGGTGATATGAGTGGGAGTGTTAACTGGAGTGGAAGAGGAAAGGTTACCGGGATGAGCTGTCATGTGCGCAGTAGCACCTGAGTCCATGTACCAGTCGCCTCCACTTCCATAGTTTCTCGGTGACGGGGCAGAGTGGAGGGCGACACCTGGGTGGGTGCAACAGCCTGGTTTTTGGCCCTTTTCTTTTTCTTTTGATTTATTTGGTTTTGATCTGTTTTTCTTTTTGGAGTGGTCCTGCGGCCTTGCCACCTGGGAAATCATCCTCATTCCCCCTCCCAAAGTGGCCCATCATTCTCAAAACCTTGCCAAGATCTTGTCACTACACTCCATGACCAAACCCTAAAATCTTTTTCTAGTGAATATTCCTTTTTCTATTAAAGGAATAACCCTATCTGCCCTAGGTTGTGAAGCAACCTATATTTCTGTCACTCCCAAAAATCCCAATTAATTCTCATAATTCCCTTGGGTCATATATTGCTCAAATATGCCCAAACTTTCCTGTCCTAGTCCAAGCACAATTCCCCAATAATTATTCTTCATTTTTGTCCAATGTGGCTTTCTGTGAAGGAAGTGCCACCTATCCTTTCCTGATTGCTCCCAAACCTTTTGTGCATTCTCTTATGTCCAAATCATTGCCTCATGCCAAAATTCAACTTTATTTGCCTAGCCAATCTTCCTCAGCATTTTTTCAAACTTTCTGTCAAACAGAAGGCATTGTGAAGGAAGTGCTAGCTAGGAGTACCCAAATGAGTTGAAATTTTGCACACTCCTTCATGTGCTCATATTATCATACTCCTCCAAATTTCAGCCCCATCCAATGATCTATGTGAGCACAGGATCAAATATTTGATTCTGTCAATATTTTCAGGTTGTGAAGCAAGTATATTTTATATTGCTTCATTAATTCTGAGAAATTATCAGATTGTGCTCCTACCCAAATAACATCTCTCCACCAAATTCGGGACCATTTCATCAAGCCAATATTCTCCAAAAGTTTTGCAAGTTTCCCGACAGAGAGAATAGCTGTGAAGGAAGTATCATTTTGTTGAACCCAATTGGTATGAGATTTATACAGCACCTCTATTTGTCCAAATAATCAAGCCTTGCCAAATTTGAGCTCAAGTGGCCATACCATTTGAGTGCATCATCTTGATCCATTTTCTGGACCATCTGGGTCAGTTGCAAAGCAACTTTGTTAAACCTTGACCCAAATCTTCTCAAAGTTAACAGGATTATAGTCCTTCCTAAGCTAATCACCCCAGACAAACTCGTTGGCTCCAATAAAGTTCCTGTTGATCACTAGTGCACGGCCAAGTTTACTGCAGTAAACTTCAGACGATGATTACGTAGCACCCCAGATCCAGCCATGGCCTCATCAATGCTCTACTTGGAAGGAATATGAGCTAGAAAACACTTTGGGTGCTGTAGAGCATTGAATGCCCTGGTTCACGTGGTGACTACGACGATGGTGTGCCTGTGCACGCGCTCTATGCGCAGTGGCCGCGTCCAGGGCATCGTTTCTGCTTCGTCCGCTCCCTTCTCGTCGGCTTCGCGCGCGTGAGCGTGTCCCTTGGCTTCCCCTCATCGTCGCCGTTCCCCTGGACCCCTCTCCCCCTCCGTCTGCTTCCTCACCAATGCTCGTTGCCGAACGCCCATGAGAGCACACTGCGCCGACCGTCGTCTTCCTCCTCGTCCCTTCCTCCCCGTGCTCTCTTGGCTCCCTCTACCCCGTGAGCTGCACCCTGTGTCCCCTCCCATCGTCTACCTCCGAGCTCGAGCGCGCGCACACGCGTCCCCGGTGCCGGCCACGTGTCCGCGGCGACGCCAGCGCAGCAGCCCCTCCTCTCGCCTATATAAGCCCACCCCGAGGCCTCTCGACCTCACCATCGCCTTTGCCTCACTCCACTACCCCTCCCAAGCATCTTCTCCGAGCACCGGAGCCCCTCTGCTCATCCTCCATCCGCCATGGCCGCCTCCCCCTCCGGCCGAAATCCGAGCGAGTCGATCTCTCTCCCTTCGTTCTATCACCACCAGAGGCCTCCTCATCCACCCTAGATCCACCCCAGTGCCCCCGTTCCTTCTCCGGTGGCCTCTGGCCACGAGTTCCCGGAGCCCGGAGAGCCCCGTCCGCCGCGGCCATGGTCCCGCCCTGCCCGATGCTCCCTGATGTTCGAGTGGTGGAGGGACGGGTGCGCCTCGCCGTCCTGAGCACTCCGGCGGTCCAAGCTCCACCGGAGGTGGCCCGAGTGGCCGGAACGAGCGCGGGCGCCGGCGGCCTCTCCTCTGCTCTGCGTGCGGTGTCGGGGGAAGAAGAAGAAGGAGGTGGAAGGAGAGAGTTGACCGCACGTGGAACCAAGCCCCGGTCCCGCGCCCTACTGACTGGATTAAGTGGAGGCGCAAACACTTGAATACGTTTTCGCTTTGAGGAAGCGTATTTTCCCTCTTCTTCAATCAAAGTACGTTTACCTTTCCTGAAAGCGTATTTTCTCTCTGTTGCAGCGAGGTATATGTTTTCCAGAGGAGAAGGCATCTTTCCACAAAGTGCGCTTTCTGTTTTTCCAGCCGAGGGCCTGTTTGTGATGATTTTTTACAGATAGGTCCCTGGTAGAAAAACCTCTATATCATTTTGATCCTAACTCCAAACGAGGTGATTCCAAAGCCCACTTCTTCATATCGTCGAGCCCGATCTGTTGGTATCATTTTCACAATGTTTTAACATTATGAAAATGACCATTATGCCCTTGCCCTTATTCAGCCCCCTCTGAGAGAGAAAGATCTCCGGTGATTCGTTCCGCGAGCTTCTCGCACTTTCTCCCGGTGATTTCTTCCACCCCAGGCGAGCCACACCCTCCATTTGCATGATTGCAACATAGTGACATGGTTTAAATTATTTAAACTTGTTTATAATATTGTTTTAGTTACATGTGATCTTGTTCATGACATTTCTCGGAGTATTATTTTGATCTTGCTATTGCCATGAATTTGCTTGGAGTTCTAGGACTTATATTTTGATGATTATGTGGATGCCATGTTGCCTTTGGATTATTAGTGGCTTATGTTATGATTATTTTCATGTTGGTATCTGATACTATGCTTTGGAGTATTATTTTGGATGTCGTGCTGCCTTTGGATTATTAGTGGCTAGTATTATTTTCATCATGATGATAGTTGATGTTATATTTTGGAGTATGATGTTGGAGAAGATGCTTGCATGTGGATCATAGTTGGATAGCTAGTTCTTGATGTTTGAGTAGCAGTATTATCGCTCTTGGATTCATCATGATAGAAGTGTTATGCTATCCTTGGAGTATTTTGTTATCTCGATAGTATGCTTTGGATTATTTGTTGGATATTGCTATAACTTGGATCACAGGTTGGTAGATGATAGCAGAGTATCAGTTATTACTGTTCTATGTTGGGGATAAATTCCGTCTTTAAGTTGGTCAGGTGCCACCTAACCGGGCTTTTTCAGTGCAACCACATTTGCCTTTATTGTATGGCCCTAATGCGGTCTATTGTCGTGCTTCTTGCTGGTGCCTCCAATGAGGGAAGGTTATGCGCGGGCGCTACCCTGATCAGGTAGGACGGCATAAGCCTTGTGTGCCCGTAGTTGGTATTGAGATCACTTGTCCTCGTTTGGGACCGTTTTTGTTTTGCCATGACGGTGGCCGTTGGTGCCTTTGATAGGCACGGGCCACCCAGGACTGAACCCAAAAGGGGTGTTGGTCGGAGTGGCCGGGAGAGTGTCATGGTAGTAGGTCGGTTTTGTTGGAACGCCATTGGTCCACCCGAATGGGAGTGCGAGGCCATGGGTTCTGTGGTGTGGGTAAAGTGCGCTATCTCTGCAGAGTGTGTGTGTTTAAATATATCGATAGCTGCGTCCTCGGTCATGGGCATAAGTTCGTACTAGGTCACACCGTTCAATCAACACTCACATGACGAAATGACTTATAGGTGATTTATATGTTGATATATTGAGCAGTACAGTTTGGCAGGATGTTGATGATGATGTTGGTATGGTCTCGAGGATGATTATCCAGTTTGTGATGTGATCACGAGGTGATCATGTGGGTGTTCCGTTTGTGATCCGTGAATGATCACCTTTGGTTACGAGGTAACACATTGAACCAAGTGTGGTTCCGTTTGTGATCCGTGAATAATCCCCTTTGGTTACGAGGTAACCCGTTGAACCAAGTGTGGTTTCGTTTGTGATCCGTGAATGATCACCATTTTGTTTACGAGGTAACTCGTTGAACCAAGTGTGGTTCCGTTTGTGATCCGTGACTTATCACCGTTTGGTTTTGATCACGAGGTGATCGAGATGGTATATTGCTTGGCCGGTTAGCCAAGAATGAGATGGTTGTGAGATTAGAGATGTTGGTTTATCAGTATGATAGTAGTTTCATACCATGCTTAGTCGTTGCTTCATCATAGTAGTTGTTAATTAATTAACTTGTTTAATGCTATGTTACTGTCTTGTCTTGATGCTTTTGGTTGTTGTGAGCTTGCAAGTACATTCAATGTACTGACCTGGCGTGTCATGCCAGATTGCAGGTGATGTCCTGATTGCTTGATTGCTTGTCATGATTTCCGTTTGTGCGAGCTAGATCGTGTCCCAGCCAGAGTCCCTGTGGAGTGGAGTTCATCACCTTCGTTGTTGTTCCGCTGCTACGAGTTGTTCCGCTGCTAGCATAGAGCAAGTGTAGTATCGCATGCGTAGTGTCGCCATGCTGATGTGATTCTTTGTAACATCAGACTCGTGTATTTATTATTCTTGTAATAAGAGCTGATTTGTTCTATGTCAAGCAGTGCCGTATTCGAGAAGACTTCATCTTGATCTCTGGGCTGGAATACGGGGCGTTCCGGTTTCTCTGAGCCAGGGTGCCATAGGCTTGGTATCAGAGCAGGTCTGGCTGTAGGACGCCCTAGTCGTATGAATGTAGAAACCGGTAATGTCGGTAGTATCGAGTCTACCTTGTTTGTTGAAGTTGGTTGCTGCATTTGTTTGTTGCATAGCATGCATATAGCCTTATTATTTTGCTACTGACGATTTATCTGGTAAGTGTAGCTGGCATCGGATCCTGATCCACTACAGCTTAGCCCTTGCATTTTCTTCCAATCTCTTTTCTTGCCTGTTCTTCGGTGTTTGGTGTCATTTCTGTCCCAGCGGAGTGATGCCAAGTGATCCCGACACTGTTTGCAAAAATGGTGCTCAGGTATCGCGCCAAATTCCTTCCTTCAGCCCCATTTTGTTTCGGTGGTAGACATGCTTGAGGGAGTCCTGGACTAGGGGGTGTCCGGATAGCTGAACTATCATCACGGCCGGACTCCAAGACTATGAAGATACAAGATTGAAGACTTCGTCCCGTGTCCGGATGGGACTTTCCTTGGCGTGGAAGGCAAGCTTGGCGATCCGGATATGTAGATCTCCTACCATTGTAACCGACTCTGTGTAACCCTAACCTATCCGGTGTCCATATAAACCGAAGGGTTTTAGTCTATAGGACAAACAACAATCATACCATAGGCTAGCTTCAAGGGTTTAGCCTCCTTGATCTCGTGGTAGATCTACTCTTGTACTACCCATATCATCAATATTAATCAAGCGGGAGTAGGGTATTACCTCCATCGAGAGGGCCCGAACACAGGTAAAAACATCGTGTCCCTTGTCTCCTGTTACCATCCGCCTAGACGCATGAGATTCGGGACCCCCAACCCGAGATCCGCGGTTTGACACCGACATTGGTGCTTTCATTGAGAGTTCCTCTATGTCGTCACCGATAGGCCCGATGGCTCCTTCGATCATCAACAACGACAGCGGTCGAGGTGAGACTTTTCTCCCGGACAGATCTTCGTATTCGGCGGCTTTGCTGCTGAGCCAATTAAGCAGCCATCTGGAGCAGATCGAAGCTACGCCAGCCATCAGGTCAGATTTGGAAGTTTGAACTATCGGCCGATATCCGTGGAGAGTTGATCTTGGCAGATTCGAGCGCAGCCTAAGCGTGCCGCCTTGTCTCGATAGGCATGATCTAGCTCTGCTAACGAGCAGTGCCGGAGGCCGCACCGACATCCGCTCCGACCCTAATCGGGCGGATTCCCGATCGAGGACGAGTGGTTGGACACCGCCTCGGGGCTACGATCTCTCTGACGATTGGCGTAACTCCATCCTCGTCGCTGCGAAGACCTCGACTCCGGTGCGGACTCCTCTCCGGACTCCGAACCCTCCGCCCCTGCCAATCTAATCCGATTAGGCGCCGGTCATGGAGTTCACTTCGCGGACATCTTTCGGCTTTTCGCCCTTTGGCGACATCCTGAATTCTCTAAAGTCTCTCTCTTTATCCGGAGAGCCTGGCGGACTACGGACAGGAAGGTTGGGATCTGAGACGGCGAAGAAATTCAACGCCCACCCACCACCCACTTTATAGCCACTTGTCGATGATTTAACCGACATGCTCGACTTCGACTCGAAGACATCGGCGGTATGGACGGCGATGCCGGAGGCGACCAAGACCCACCGCCTCTGAGGGCCTTTGGAAGGCCACCTCGTCATATGACATATACATGGTGGATATCCCAAAAGATGGGAGCGGTGATGGAACAACGGAGGATGACCCTCCAAGAAGCAACCGAAGCGCCCGGCGTCGTGGCGCCGCTCTAAATCCGCCACAATAAAGCGGTGATTCCGCACGGAGATAATAACACCTGGGCGGTCGAAGACAACCCCCTCGGCGGGACTCAAAGCGGGAGGAGGAGAAGAAAGTCCGCATGACGGTCGGCGAAAGAGAGGTCGAGGGCGATAATTACGCGCCTCCCTCGAAGATGAGGCAAGCCTCGGCGACAGCAATTTGTCGTGCACGAGGATCCGCCGAGCAGGAGGCGTTTCAAGCGCGAGCTTATATCCACGGCAAGCAGCCTCAAGAAAAAGCAGCAATAGCTCGAGCTGACCAAGACACGCTAGGCGGCGGATGGGTGAAGTCCTTGCGGCCAAGAGTATGAACTCGAGCGCCCCTCCAAAAGCTACCCCAAATGCAGGCCGTTGCCTCGATCGAGGAGGAAGCACCCAAGTCACCGGCGACGACATGGCGGACCCGCCACCCGTGGACCCGACGAGAAGCCTCTCGGCCCTCGCTCAAGCCACACCCGGCGCCCGCTCAAAAAGTACCAAGGCACGAGAAAGCGCGCGGACTTGCGAGATATATTGGAGGATAAGGCAAAACATACAAGATCGATCTACGGATCGCGTGGGCGTAACGGCGGGATGATTACCGTCGCGCGGATCTGACAAACCGGCGGGCGAACACGATGAACAAAGCTCATATGAGCTACGTCGTGATATAGCCCAATCTGATGGCGCCGCACACCCACTATGCTTCACGGATGAAGTAATGGATCATCAAATCCCGAGGGCTTCAAACTCGTAAACATTGAATCATACGATGGTACCACAGATCCTGCGGTGCGGATCAAGGACTATCTCCTCCATATCCACATGGCCCTTGGTGATGATCTACATGCCATTAAATACCTCCCACTCAAGCTTAAAGGACCAGCTCGGCATTGGCTCAACAGCTTGCGGCAGAATCAATTGGTTGTTGGGAGGACACGAAGCCGCATTCCTTGATAACTTCCGGGGCACATATGTGCGACCACCGGACGCCGATGACCTTAGCCACATAATTCAGCAGCGGAAGAATCGGCGGACAATTACAGACACGGTTCCTAACAAAGAAAAATCAAATCGTTGGTTGTCTGGGATCGAAGCCCTTGCAGCCTTCAAACATAACATCCGCGACAAGTGGCTTGCCCGGCACCTAGGACAGGAAAAGCCAAAATCCATGGCAGCCCTCACAACACTCATGACCGCTTTTGTGCGGGAGAGGACAGCTAGCTAGCTCGAAGCAACAACTTGGCCAAACACCACGATAGTTCGGATACCAAGGACAGCAATGGCGGTCGCGTCGCAACAAGAACAAGCGCCGCGTGCGGCGACAATGCTGAAGATACGACCGTCAATGCGGATTCAGAGGCTCTAAACCCGGTCAGCAGAAGAAGCCATTCAAAAGAAATACCTAGGGCCCGTCCAACTTGGACCGAATACTCGATCGCTTGTGACAGATACATGGCACCCGAAAAACCAGCCAATCACACCAACAGGGATTGTTGGGTGTTCAAGCAAGCGAGCAAGTTAAGTGCGAACTCAATGACAAGGGGCTGCATAGAGATGGCGAGGAAGAGCCCGGCCGCCCGAACAATAGAGGACGAAGGTTTTCCCACACAAGTGCGGACGGTGAACATGATATCGCAACCCATATACCCAAAGGGAGCGGAGCGTGCACTAAGGGGCGTATATGCGATGGAGCGATCGCCCAAGTTCAACCCATGGTCTTCTGCCCGATTACCTTCGATCGAAGGACCACCCCACTAGCATCCGTCACGGCGGTTTCGCGCATTGGTTTTGACCCAATTATTGACGGATTTCACCTCACCGAGTCCCGATGGATGGCGGTAGCAACTGAACCTGCTTTATCGGGATACAGTCGCAAAATGGGCATAGTCCCCTCAAGAATTTAACCTACAAAGACGACCTTTAAAGGCGTCATACCGGGTGTAGAGGCCAATTGTACGGGCTCAGTTACACTCGAAGTGGTCTTCGGATCCCTGGATAACTTCCGAAGTGAAGAGTTAATCTTCGACATCGTCCCGTTCCGCAGCGGCTATCATGCACTGCTCGGACGAACCGCATTTGCAAAGTTCAATGCGGTGCCGCACTACGCATACCTCAAGCTCAAGATGCCAGCCCTCGAGGTAATCACGGTCAATGGAAACACCGAGCGCTCTCTCGAGCGGAGGAGCACACGGCGACCCTTGCGGCGGAGGTACAAAGCAGCCTCTCACAGCAATTCTCGAGTCCGGCCACTAAGCGTCCAGACAACATCCAAGTGCGCCGGAGTAACCTACAACAAGACCGCTGCACGATTCAAGCAGCGTAGCAATCCGGCTAACCCAGCCCTCGCGAAATTGCGAAGCGATCTACAGCGTACATAACTACGCTCTGGAGATACCATGGGCATAAGGGAGGGCACGACCACACGACGCGCCGGAATGCGGCTCAACCGCACTGGGGCTCCGATTGTGTCATTCTTTTTCTTTTTCCTTTTCTTTCTTTTCTTACTTTCGGGACTCCGTCTTCGGAAGTCTGTCCGGCACTAGAATCGCCGAACTCATGATGCAACAGCCAAGGAAGCAGAAAGGCACATCAAGTGTTCAGGTGGTCTCTGTTACGAGCATTATACCTGTTTTACATACCATCCCGTAGCTTACCCCTCGAGGGGGACATGTTAGATAGTCCCATCCCTTGCTTATCGCACTATTTGTATCGTTCTGCTTTCATTGCAGTACCTTTTTTGAATAAACAATACATAGCTTTTGTCTATTATTGCACTCTTTTCTTTATCTATATATATGCTCATTTCCTGACATTACGCACCCGTACACTTTGGTACGGCCAATACACCAGGGGCTTAAGTACCCCAAAATTATGGTGTGATAAGTCCGAACACTTTCACAAGTGTGGCACCCGAACTTATAGCATTATATGAATCGGCTCGAATCATGTCTTGGGTCAATAGTTGGGTTTGCGGCTCCGTGTTTTGGTACCTTACGTTCCGTTATATCGGCTAAGGTAGCACCGGAGAACCACTGCGATTGTGCCCAGTTGAGCTGGGTCGAGCACCTCAATGGAGAAAGCTAAAACTGACCGTCATGATAGGGCGAGATCCGATCGCTGTTCGAGAGGTTTTTGGTCCCTAAAGACTTATGCCGCTTAGGCGAGGAACCGAATCGTCCGGCCAAGGCGTGGATAGCGCCCGAACTCGATCTTCGAATACTAGGGCTTCGCGAAATTTAAAATTATAGAATTCTATGGCTAAGTGAGAGTGTTCAAGCATTATAAGTCCGGTTGCCTTGTTCGTTGCGTTGGCGCCTCCTAGATGGACCCAAGAATGGGAACAAGAGTGCTCAAGTTTATCCCGAACACCCGACACTTTCGTGGCATGGGGGTGAAGCCAATGACTTGCCATCTCTCAAATTTGATAAGCGGCCGCCTGAAGGTAATATTTTAAATTAACAAGCGTTGCTTAAGCGCATATGAACAAGTTTTCAGCGTCTGAGGATAACAAATGCGAGTCTATTAAAAATTACATCTTTGGAGCACTCATCCGCTATTCGGCGGGCACCCTTGAGAGCCCTCATAGTACATTTGGGCGTGCGATGCTCCTTGCCCTTGGTGGCCCGTCCGTCACAAGCTTCTCCGCATCCAGCTTGCCCGGTGCACTTTAGCACGGGCAAGGGCCCGACGGACACCTTCAATGCAGAAGCGCTTGATGACTTCAATTCGTGGACAAAGGCGTCCACCGGCCGCCACTAGCCCAAAGTAGCTCCGGGCATGGCTTCCAATGGCCACGGCCGAACTATGAGGCCATTCATGGCCTGTTCGGCGACCTTGTGGAGCTCGACCAGCTGCTTCAGCTGGTCGCTTAGAGGCACGGATGTCCGACCTCAAAGCATCTTGAGACCGAACACCTTTTCCGTTGAGCTCCCTCCTTGGCGCGGTAGAATGCGGCGACATCGGACACACTCTGAGGCAGATCTGCGAATGCTCTGGAGAGCTCGAATCCGGGTAAGTAATAAGTAATTCACTTTCACATGCTTGCTCTGCATAAAGAATGCCTTACCGCCGCGATCTTCTTTATTGCCTCAATCTCTGGAGGGCTTTTTGGGCCTCGGCCTTAGCAGCTTGGGCACTCTTAAGAGCGAAGCAAGCTCGGACTCTCGGGTCTTGAGTCATGCTCCAAACTCTCGTGTTTTCCACGAGGCACAGGAGCTCTTGCCGCACCTCCGCCAGCCTGCGCCTCCCCTTCTCTCGCTCGGTGCATTCATGGCCGCTTTGTTTTCGACCCTGAGACACGCTTCCTTGTGGTCGCCACCTCGTTCGTAGCCCTGCAGTACCCATGTCATTCTGTTATTTTTGCAAGCTGAAACCTTTCTATAAGGTATTTCTTTCATAAGGTATTACTTACATTCCTTGTCCTCGAGCTGCTTCTTGGCAAGGCCGAGCTCGTTCTCGGACCGCTCGAGGCTTTGCTTCAATGCATCGACCTCCGCAGTCAGTGCGGCAGAGGTCAGCAGCGTAGCTTGCATTCCCATATTGACATACTTATGTTAGACTCCTGCGTATATCTTTTTAGATCCTTAGTCCGACTTCTTTTTCTGAACACTGAACTAAGCATCACGGGCTCTTGTCTATCTTGTAATATTTTACATATTCTAAACTTATCACAAAGCTGTTAGAAGGCTGAGTGCGAGCTTCAGTCGGCCCGCTCTTGGCGGACTCGGCTGTCCGGATCACCGCACTCATAACGGTGCGATGCTCCTCCTCGATGGAAGCAATGTTAACCGCCTCCGATAAGCTATCCGGTGCCTCGGTTGGGCCGGAGGACACGGCGTCTTACCCTTCTTGCGAAGGACCGCTTGCGGACTCGGAACCGCTGAAGGTTCGGCATGGAGTCCGGACGAGGTCGGGCTTAGAGCCTGGGGTCTCGCCCCCCCAGCGCTGAGTCCGGGAGGTTGCCTTGCGGCACCTCCCGCGCCACCTCCTCTTGACCAAGCCCCTTGGGGCCCCACCATGGCGTCGTCCGCGGCGTGAGGTGAGGAGGCGGTCGGAAGTGAAGTACTCTCCATTTCCGGCGAACTCGAGGGACCCTTCGGCAAGTGGCGAACTTCGCCCTTAGGCGGGCTGCATGATTGTTGGCATTAGAGAACACTATGCAATGATAAAAAGCCATGGGTATCCGGACACTTACGATCTCGCCAGGGCTTGGCCCTTGTTGGCCAATCCTCCTCGTCGTTGTCGGCGTTGGTGGAGAAGTCCGGAGGAAGGTTCTTCCTTCTTGGACCCTCCGGCCTCCCGGTTGGGGCGGCCTTCCTTTCCCTCTCCTCCCCGGCTGGGGGAGAGGCTTCTTTTTCTTCCTCCTCATCCTCAGGAGAAGATTCTGCTTCAGAATCTGACAACACTAGGCGTCGGGAGCTCCTTGAGTTCCGTTGCCTCCTTCTTAACCTTCTTCTCCGGCACCACATGAGGTGCGGAGCCAGCAGCGCGTCAATCAAGGCGTCCATTGGGTCTTCGGCAAAGGGCGGACAGCTAACCTATCCGGATGTCTTCACCGATCTGTCAAAGGTAAGGAGTTTTAGATCCCACATAGAGTCAATCTATGAAAAAGAGTCCCGTAAAGGGTAAAATAACTTACCTCGCTGGCTTGACGCTGCGAGCTGAATCCATGAGTTGATGGCGGATGTGGGAGCTTGGCGCCCTTGAACAGCACCTTCCGGGCATCTTCGTGCGTAGTGTCGAAGAGCCTTGTCGAGTGGGGTGTTGTGCGGATCGAACTCCACAATTTGAAGGCCCGTTGTTGGCATGGGAGAATCCGGCGGATGAGCATCACACGGATTACGTTGACAAGCACGAGATTCTTGTCCACCGGGTTTGGACGCATGTTTGGAGTCTGGATATCTCATCCGAATTCCCCACGTCGGGCCCGTCTCTTTCCATGGCGAGAGCCGTGTGGGGAAGCCAGATCTGAATCGGGGCCGCCACCCATTTGGGGTCGCGCGGCTCGGTGATATAGAACCACCCGATTGCCACCTTTATTGTCTCCACAAAGGAGCCCTCGAGCCATAGGACTTTGGCCATCTTGCCAACCATGGCGCCTCCGCACTGGGCGGCAGCGGCCACCCACTACCTTGGCTGACATTGAAGATCTTCACCATAAGCGAAGTGGGGCTGGATCAGAAGAAAGCCTACACCTGACGATAAACGCCGAGATGTTGAGGATGAAATTGGGGCGGTCGTGGAAGTCCGGGCCGTAGTAGAACATGAGCCCCGGATAAATGGGTGAAGTGGAAAACCTAGTCCAGCGGAGGAAGTGGGGAGAAACACCACCCTCTCATGGGGCACAGGGGTTGGAATGAGATGCCCGCGTCGGGCAGCCTATCTTGTGATGTCGCGGACAAATATCCGGCCTCCCGCAGATCTTGTGATGTGCCCCTCGTGACGGAGGAGGCCATCCACCGCCTCCCGCTCGACATGGTTGGGGAAGGTTGAGGTGGGATGTGCGGACTTGGGCGGCTGGAGCTCGAGTCTTGCGAGAATGGATGAGCAAAGGAGGAAGAAGGCGTGGGTGAAAAGGTGGATCCTTATCCCTTATATGGACGGACGAAGTTATCGTCCCCACCAGCTGGTAAAACTCGCTTATCTCCCAAGCGCCGTAATCAATGGCGCGGATGGGTTACCCACGTCCGTATTGATGAGAATCCCGGAATAAGGGGCATGATCTATGCTTTGATAAGGCGTGCCAAAGAAACTGCCTCGCTAAGCGCGCTAAGGTGGAGCGGTAAAATACGATTAGTATAAAGGCACGGCCGTGGTGTGATGTCACGCCCTTGAATCGTCAGCAGATCTGTGCAAAAGTTATTCTCTCTACGGTGGTATGTGGAACTTGTTTTGCGAGCGGACACTATCCTTGTGTTCAAAACCTTCTATGAAGTATTCGGAGGAGGAACCCGCCTTGCAATGCGAAGACAATATGCGCGTCGGACTAAATCGTCATTGAAGCCTGGTTCAGGGGCTCTTGAGGAGTCTGGACTAGGGGTGTCGGATAGCGAACTATCATCACGGCGGACTCCAAGACTATGAAGATACAAGATTGAAGACTTCGTCCCGTGTCCGGATGGGACTTTCCTTGGCGTGGAAGGCAAGCTTGGCGATCGGATATGTAGATCTCCTACCATTGTAACCGACTACGAGTAACCCTAACCTATCCGGTGTCTATATAAACCGGAGGGTTTTAGTCCGTAGGACAAACAACAATCATACCATAGGCTAGCTTCTAGGTTTAGCCTCCTTGATCTCGTGGTAGATCTACTCTTGTACTACCCATATCATCAATATTAATCAAGCGGGGTAGGGTATTACCTCCATCGAGAGGGCCGAACACGGGTAAAAACATCGTGTCCCTTGTCTCCTGTTACCATCCGCCTAGACGCACAGTTCGGGACCCCCTACCCGAGATCCGCCGATTTTGACATCGACAATGCTTCTAACTCAGATCATCCTTTTTGTCTTGTCGTGTTGGCAACCGTTAATGATCTTAGTTATCAAAAAAGGGCAATGTCAGCAGCCTCAGTTTTTCCCCGCTATCCTATTTCTTGGACGAGTACGGATCTTTTTCCGTCCACTTGATAATAATGTGGTTGCGACCTTCGTGTCCCACTACATGATTACCGAGTGCATCCTCACCTCCGAGCTAGTCCAGGTTGCTACCTGGCTAAGCTAGCACTTGGTGTAGCGCTATTTACACTAATTCTTCCACACATTTATTCGTCCTCGTGCACACTGTCACAGCATGCTAGATCTTGAACCGGAGATCCCGCGAGATTTGTGTGCTTAAGTAGGCATGCATATTGTGTGACTAGCAATAGTATGCGACTCTTTTGAGTGTGTAGTGATTGTTGTTGTGTGCTTTTGTTTAGTTGAGTTTTCTTTTGCTTCTTTCTTTTTGGGCCCCAGTGTTACATTATTTCCACCCTATAAAGAGTTGCTCATCAACCAACACCGGATTTGAAGAAGCAATAAGGGTTTGGAATTTTTGGAAGAAGCTCAGCTAAACAGTGTGGTCTGCCCAGCCAAGTGCATTATAGCATTAATATCTGCTCAAAATACCAATGGTGTATTGGATTGATTACCAGCTACAAGTCTACATCAGTACAAAATCCTCACAGCAGTAATGATCAAGTCAGCAGCAAGACAAGTCAGGTACGAGATCAACGGTATATGTTCATTCAAAGGTATGGATCATATACAAAATTTTGGCTCAGCAAGGCATGATGCTTGAAATATGTTATCATCTGAAATAAAGTCAGAATGTGATATGCTCAAGGAAGACAGTCAAACAAATTTTCTCATGCAAATAATCAGCCATAGAATATTATGGGCGTGTGTGTAGATTTCAGTCTGCATATTAGTATGAAGCTTCGGATGTAAGAAAGTCAGTCTTCTTCCACACGTTATCGGAAGAAATTTATGATGCAAGGCTCCTCAATTTTCCTCAACATGATATGTGAACAATTTCCGGTCCAAGATACCCGGTCTTTCTCAGCAAGATACCTCGGTAAAAGCTTCTGATAGATGGGAACGAATCTTTCCCAACAAGCAACCCAAGGGGAAGCTTCTCAAGTACGGAACTCAGGCTTCTCCAGCACAATAATCAGACCAAGCTTCGTGTGTAAGCTATAGAGCCTTCTTCTGCACGATACCCAGACAAAAGATTTGAGCAGAAGTTAACAAGTCTTCCTCAGCAAGCTACTCGGATAGCTTCTCTCTTAAGCGATTCAGTCTGCGTTAGTATCATACTATTACACCGTCCTCAGAGGTTATATGATGAGTTGCCAATGTATGGCAGTACCGCTCAAGAACCAGACTCGCAACATTTTTGTCGGAAGCACAAATCTGTCAGGGCATGTGTCTTCTTCAGAAATCAAGTGTTTGGTTGCATATGATTCTTATATATGGTGAGCATGCATCCCCAGTCATATCAGTCACTTATACGAGATGCGACAAGGATCAAGTAGATATACCTAAGGAAAGTAAGGATCCCACAACCTCACGAGCCAGGCAAAGGAAAATAAGAAGAGATACACATCTTATGTAATACAAGGATCGACAAGATCTGGATAAGACATCACAGAATCAACAGTCTTGACAATGGCCACCAAGGCCAATATTCCCGCACCGACAAGGAGATCTCATGAGCTCTCATCACCCTTCTTGCATGGTTGGCCTAAAAAATGAGCTCTGTACAGCTACAAGGCCCGATCATGTGTCATATATGTGCGGAATCAGGTCAGAAAACAAGCACAAGGAATTGTGCCAAAAATATTACACTAATCACATCCATGGTCATATGAAGAATCAAAGACATGTGTCGCCAAGCTATTTTAGTAAGGTATCCTGACAAAGAAAATCATGACCATCAAAGGTATAAAGATTTTTGCGTAACCATCAGGGTCCGGATACCCAAATCAGTTGGAGGCCATAATTCCATATGGATCCACAAAGGCATACCCTCAGAGGCCTACTCCGTTTTACAAGGATTTCATATCCCGCTGACTCGCTTGGAATGGTTAGTCTGGAAAAATCCAATTGGGTATACCGACAAAATAAGAAAATCAAAAGCCGAACAATCAGCTCAGACCTGGTATACTAACCGACGGAATCAAGTACACGGTCAGTCTGTCAGGAAAAGCTTTTGTCCGGCAGCCCCCTGTCAGGCCAGTCTCAAGATGTAAATATTTGAGGTATGACACAGCTATAACTCCATACACCGTTATATTGCTCACGACAAAAGGCAGTCGAATCTTTGGCACATATCTCATGCTCGAGCCAAAGGAATAAATCAGTACCACCTATGAGAAGTCAGATCCCATCAGCAGATGGCCATGATTAATTCTCAACATTTATTGAAACCAGAAGGCCTGCATTTATTTGAAGCAACTCCATGCCAGAAGTAAAAAAGTTTTCATGACCAAAAGAAAACTTATGCTCAGATCCATTGGATATCACCACAGGTATGGAGAATCAACGTCAGTAAAAAGGAATTGGTATATGAGCAAAGACCCGTCAGAATTTGGGAAAGGTGAAGCAAACCACCCCAGCACAAGGTAAGTTGATCATCTGAAATTCTCGGGGGAACAATAACTAAAGGAAAAACGATACCCGAGCTGGAAACGGTGTCCTCAAGTCATACATGTTCCCCGAGCAACCAAATCTCGAGGACGAGATTTCTTTAAGGGGGTAAGAGTTGTAACAGCCTGGTTTTGGCTCTTTTCTTTTTCTTTTGATTTATTTGGTTTTTGCTCTGTTTTTCTTTTTGGAGTGGTTCTATGGCCTTGCCACCTGGGAAATCATCCTCATCCCCCCTCCCAAAGTGGCTCATAATTCTCAAAACCTTGCCAAGATCTTGTCACTTCACTCCTTGACCAAACACTAAAATCTTTTTCTAGGGAATATTCTTTTTTCTATTAAAGGAATAACCCTATCTGCCCTAGGTTGTGAAGCAACCTATATTTCTGTCACTCCCAAAAATCCCGATTAATTCTCATAATTCCCTTGGGTCATATATTGCTCAAATATGCCCAAACTTTCCTATCTTAGTCCAAGAATAATTCCCCAATAATTATTCTTCATTTCTGTCCAATGTGGCTTTCTGTGAAGGAAGTGCCACCTATCCTTTCCTGATTGCTCCCAAATCTGTTGTGCACTCTCTTATGTCCAAATCATTACCTCATGACAAAATTCAACTTTATTTGACTAGCCAATCTTCCTCAGCAATTTTTCAAACTTTCTGTCAAACAGAAGGCATTGTGAAGGAAGTGCTAGCTAGGAGTACCCAAATGAGTTGAAATTTTGCACACTCCTTCATGTGCTCATATTATCACACTCCTCCAAATCTCAGCCCCATCCAATGATCTATGTGAGCACATGATCAAATATTTGATTCTGTCAATATTTTCAGGTTGTGAAGCAAGTATATTTTATATTGCTTCATTAATTCTGAGAAATTATCAGATTGTGCTCCTACCCAAATAACATCTCTCCACCAAATTCGGGACCATTTCATCAAGCCAATATTCTCCAAAAGTTTTGCAAGTTTCTGGACAAAGAGAATAGCTGTGAAGGAAGTACCATTTTGTTGAACCCAATTGGTATGAGATTTATACAGCACCTCTATCTGTCCAAATAATCAAGCCTTGCCAAATTTGAGCTCAAGTGGCCACACCATTTGAGTGCATCATCTTGATCCATTTTCTGGACCATCTGGGTCAGTTGCAAAGCAACTATGTTAAACCTTGATCCAAATCTTCTCAAAGTTAACAGGATTATTGTCCTTCCTAAGCTGATCACCCCACACAAACTCTTTGGCTCCAATAAAGTTCCTGTTGATCAGCAATGCACGACCAAGTTTACTGCAGTAAACTTCAGATGATGATTACCATTTAATTGTAGCACCCCAGATCTAGCCATGGCCTCATCAATGCTCTGCTTGGAAGGACTATAAGCTAGACAACGCTTTGGGTTCTGTAGAGCATTGGATGCCCCGGTTCACGTGGTGACTATGACGATGGCGTGCCTGTGCACGCGCTCTGTGCGCAGTGGCCGCGTCTAGGGCGCCGTTTCTGCTTCGTCCGCTCCCTTCTCGTCGTCTTCGCGCGTGTGAGCGTGTCCCTTGGCTTTCCCTCACCGTCTTCGTTCCCCTGGACCCCTCTCCCCCTCCGTCTGCTTCCTCACCGACGCTCACCGCCGAACGCCCACGAGAGCACAGTGCACCGGCCGCCGTCTTCCTCCTCATCCCTTCCTCCCCGTGCTCTTTTAGCTCCCTCTACCAGGTGAGCTACTCCCTGTGTCCCTTCCCATCATCTACCTCCGAGCTCGAGTGCGCGCACATGCGTCCGCGGTGCCGGCCACACGTCCATGATGGCCTTGGTGAGTGACCCCTCCCCACCTATAAGCCCACCCCGAGGCCTCTCGACCTCACCATCGCCTTTGCCTCACTCCACTACCCCTCCCAAACCTCTTCCCCGAGCACCGGAGCCCCTCTGCTCGTCCTCCGTCCGCCATGGCCGCCGCCCCCTCCGGCCGAAATCCGAGCGAGTCGAGCTCTCTCCCTTCATTCTATCACCACCAGAGGCCTCCTCATCCACCATAGATCCACCCCAGCGCCCCATTCCTTCTCCGGTGGCCTCTGGCCACGAGTTCCCCGGAGCCCGGAGAGCCCCGTCCGTCGCGGCCATGGTCCTGCCCTGCCCGATGCTCCCTGAAGTTCGAGTGGTGGAGGGAGGGGTGCGCCTCGCCGTCCTGAGCACTCCGGTGGTCCAAGCTCCTCCGGAGGTAGCCCGAGTGGCCGGAACAGCGGGCACCGGCGGCCTATCCTCTACTCTGCGTGCGGTGTCGGGGGAAGAAGAAGAAGGAGGCGGGAGGAGAGAGCTGACCGTGTGTGGACCCCGCGGCCCCACGCGTCAGAGACCCAAGCCCCGGTCCCGCACCCTGCTGACTGGATTAAGTGGAGGCGCAAACCCGTGAGTACGTTTTCGCTTCCAGAAAGCGTATTCTCCCTCTTCTTCAACCAAAGTAGGTTTTCCTTTTCTGAAAGCGTATTTTCTCTCTGTTGCACCGAGGAACACGTTTTCCAGAGGAGAAGGCATATTTCCGCAAAGTGCGCTTTCTGTTTTTCCAGCCGAGGGCCTGTTTGTGATGATTTCTTTACAGATAGGTCCCTGTTAGAAAAACCTCTGTATCTTTTTGATCCTAACTCCAAATGAGGTGATTCCAAAGCCCACTTCTTCGTATTATCGAGCCCGTTCTGTTGGTATCATTTTCACCATGTTTTAACATTCTGAAAATGACCATTATGCCCTTGCCCTTATTCAGCCCCCTCTGAGAGAGAAAGATTTCCGGCGATTCGTTCCGCGAGCTTCTCACACTTTCTCCCGGCGATTTCTTCCACCCGAGGCAAGCCACACCTTCCATTTGCATGATTGCAATGTAGTGACATGGTTTAAATTATTTAAACTTGTTTAAAATATTGTTTTAGTTACTTGTGATCTTGTTCATGGCATTTCTCGGAGTATTATTTTGATCTTGCTATTGCCATGAATTTGCTTGGAGTTCTAGGACTTATATTTTGATGATTATGTGGATTCCATATTGCCTTTGGATTATTCGTGGCTTAAGTTATGATTATTTTCATATTGGTATCTGATATTATGCTTTGGAGTATTATTTTGGATGTCATGCTGCCTTTGGATTATTAGTGGCTAGTATTATTTTCATCATGATGCTAGTTGATGTTATATTTTGGAGTATGATGTTGGAGATGATGCTTGCATGTGGATCATAGTTGGATAGCTAGTTCTTGATATTTGAGTAGTAGTATTATTGTTCTTGGATTCATCACGATAGAAGTGTTATGCTATCCTTGGAGTATTTTGTTATGTCGATAGTATGCTTTGGATTATTTGTTGGATATTGCTATGACTTGGATCACAGGTTGGTAGATGATAGCAGAGTATCATTTATCACTGTTATATGTTGGGGATAAATTCCGTCATTAAGTTGGTCAGGTGCCACCTAACCGGGCTTTTCCAGTGCAACCACATTTGCCTTTATGGGAAGGCCCTAATGCGGTCTATTGTCGTGCCTCTCGCCGGTGCCTCCAACGAGGGAAGGTTATGCGCGGGCGCTACTCTGATCAGGTAGGACGGCATAAGCCTTGTGTGCCTGTAGTTGGTATTGAGATCTCCTGTCCCCGTTTGGGACCGTTTTTGTTTTGCCACGACGGTGGTCGTTGGTGCCTTTGGTAGGCATGGGGCCACCCAGGACTGAACCCAAAAGGGGAGTTGGTCGGAGTGGCCAGGAGAGTGTCATGGCAGTAGGTTGGTTTTGTTGGAACATCGTTGGTCCATCTGAATGGGAGTGCGAGGCCATGGGTTCTGTGGTGTGGGTAAAGTACGCTACCTCTGCAGAGTGTGTGTGTTTAAATCCATCGATAGCCGCGTCCTCGGTCATGGGCACAAGTTCGTACAAGGTCACACCATTAGATCAAAGCTCACATGACGGAATGACTTATAGGTGATTTATATGTTGATATATTGAGCAGTACAGTTTGGTAGGATGTTGATGATGATGTTGGTATGATCTCGAGGATGATTATCCAGTTTGTGATGTGATCACGAGGTGATCATGTGGGTGTTCCGTTTGTGATCCATGAATGATCCCCGTTTGGTTACGAGGTAACCCGTTGAACCAAGTGTGGTTCCGTTTGTGATCCGTGAATGATCACCGTTTGGTTACGAGGTAACCCGTTGAACCAAGTGTGGTTCCGTTTGTGATCCATGAATGATCACCATTTTGTTTACGAGGTAACCCATTGAACCAAGTGTGGTTCCGTTTGTGATCCATGACTGATCACCGTTTGGTTTTGATCATGAGGTGATCGAGATGGTATATTGCTTGGCCGGTTAGCCAAGAATGAGATGGTTGTGAGATTAGATATGTTGGTTTATCAGTATGATAGTAGTTTCATACCATGCTTAGTAGTTGCTTCATCATAGTAGTTGTTAATTAATTAACATGTTTAATGCTATGTTACTGTCTTGTCTTGATGCTTTTGGTTGTTGTGAGCTTGCAAGTACATTCAATGTACTGACCTGACGTCTCATGCCAGATTGCAGGTGATGCCGTGATTGCTTGATTGCTTGTCGTGATTTCCGTTCGTGCGAGCTAGATCGTGTCCCAGCCAGAGTCCCTGCGGAGTGGAGTTCATCACCTTCGTCGTTGTTCCGCTGCTAGAAATATTCCGCTGCTACGAGTTGTTCTACTGCTAGAATAGAGCAAGTGTAGTATCACAGGCGTAGTGTCGCCGTGCTGATGTGATTCTTTGTAACATCAGACTCATGTATTTATCATTCTTGTAATAAGAGCTGATTTGTTCTATGTCAAGAAGTGCCGTATTCCAGAAGACTTCATCTCGATCTCTGGGCTAGAATATCGGGCGTTCCGGTTTCTCTGAGCCGGGGTGCCACAGTGGGCGCGCCGTAGCTGCTGAGGGGCGGCGGCGCGAGCGGGGCACCGTACGACTGGTAGGGGGCACCGATAAACGCCTGGTGGCCCGCGGGACGGGGACCAAGGAGACCCGTCGAGGGCCAGCAGGACGAGCATGGGCAGCGCCCGTCCATGGGTTCTGCCAATGCCCTGGCGAGGGGCTCATTGATAGCGCCCACCCGCACCACAGCCCTGCTGCTGCAGCTGCTGCTGGCTGGCGGCCCTGCTTGCCGCCCGGTTGTTGTGCTGCCCCGCCACCTGCGGCTCTTTGGGAAAGGCACGAAGTGCGGCGCTGGCATGGCGCTATGGAAATGGCTGGCGGGCGCCGGTGGTGCGGGCAGACGGGGCGCGCCCGGTGGAGCGAGACTGCCGCGGGTGGTGCCGGCGACGAGGGCGGTGTGCTGGACCCGTTGCTTCAGCTTCGTCATCCGGCGCTCCTCAAGTTTGAGGTATGCGACGACGCGCTAGAAAGTAGGCTGCGGCGGCAAGGTGAGGTTGGACGCCGCGTTGCCGAAGTCCTCGTTAAGGCCGGCGGTGAGGGTGCTCAGCATGAGGTCGTCAGAGACCTTAGCGCCAATGTCGCGAAGCTCCTCGATGAGCATCTTGAGCCTCATGCAGTACTCATCGATGGTGGAGTTGTCCTGGTGATAGCCGAAGAACTCCTGCTGTAAGAAAACAAGGCGTTGAAGTTTGTTGTCAGTGAAGAGCGCGTTGATCTTGGTCTTGGCCCACATGTCGCAGGCATCGTCGTGCTTGACGACAACCGTGTGGAAGATGTCCTTCGAGATGGTCTGGTAGAACCATCTGATGATCGTGGCCTCAATGGTGGACCACTCCGGATCGCCCTGCATGTACGCGCTGTCCACGGAACCGTCGATGTGCTCGGTGAGATAGTACTCGCGGAAGATGAGGTTGAAGTAGGTCTTCCACGCATAGTACGACGTGCTGGAGCCGTCGAGGCGGATAGGGACCTGGGCCTCAATGTTGAGGTCACAGATGGCGGCGACGGAGGGCTCAGGGCCGGCGAAGGGGTTCGACGAACGGGTCGTGGAGGAGCCCGGGGAAGACATGGCGGCGCGGCTAGGGTTAGTTTTTTTGTTTTTGTGGAGAGAGGAATAGAAGAACCGCAGTGGCAGGAGGATGCGGCTGCGGATGTGGTGGGAGGAGGGCACGGCGGCGGAAGGAGTAGTGGCGCAGGGTGGCGCAGCAGGGAGCAGCGATGGTGGTGCGGATGGAGGGCAGCGCTACAAAGAAGCGTGAGGGGCGGGCGGAAGCTGGTGCCTGGCGGCGCTGAGGTAGGGGAGGGCGCGGGGGTGCAGCGGTGGGGGGGTGCGGCTGTGCGGCAGACCCTAGGGTTGGACCGGGAAAGATGATACCATATAGACGGATAGTTTGCAATACAATAGACGTTGTACTGATGGGGTGCTGGTGCACGTATATATGAGTACAGGGTAGGCCTCAACCTCAACTATACATGACTAGGAGGTGGGCCACAACACGCAATACATGCAACATAAAATATATACTCAACACCGACAACGAGTATGTTCTCTGCTTCCTCGATGAGGCCGCCCGCGTAGCTGTCTACGGTGCCATTACCCCAGTCTCAGCCGCGCTTGCAGCCCTAGAAGGGATCGCTTATAGCCTTGTGGCATTGCGGGTGGCGGTTGCGGAGGGAGGTGCCTCTATCGCCGGAGGGGACATCATGTGTCAGCTCGCGCATCTTAGCTTAGGCCACCGGCTATGAACTGGGCTATCTAGAGAATTGAAGCCAACGAGATCAAGTAGGTTGATGCAATTTGGGCATCTCCAAGGCAGACCCGTAAATCTCTCGCAACTGACCAGACCACGCTATCCAGACCACAGACCACGGAAGCCATCCAACGCCGGCCTTTGTCAGTCCGTGGGGCGGTCCGGACGCGATTTCTCCCGCAAACCGAAGACAAAAGTGGGGAGGTTTGCGGGAGACCGGACCGATCCCAAGCCCATATCTGACCATCCTGGCCCACCAAATAACCCCTTCCCCTTCCCTGCGCGCTCACGCCTGGCGCCAGCTGCATGCATTCATGCTACTACAGAGCGCGCCGCTCCGCATTGAAGACAGCTCAGGGCGTACGCAACCTCTCACTGCCTCCGCCATTGAAGCAGCGCGCCGGCCAAAGGCACCGCTCGCTGCATGCTCGGCTAAACACGCCTCCTCGCCGCGTTCATACGCCTCCATTGAACCCGTGTGGAAGCCGAGAAACCTACTCCGGCCACACGTCCTCCCATGAATAGGCCGGTATTAAACGCAGCGTCGGCCGAGCTCCTCCCGTCCGTCTTCTATTTATACGAGGCGAGATGCCGGGCAAGAATCGCACCCCTTCGCCGCTCCCATCTGTTGGAAATATGCCCTAGAGGCAATAATAAATTAGTTATTATTATATTTCCTTGTTCATGATAATCGTTTATTATCCATGCTATAATTGTATTGATAGGAAACTCAAATACATGTGTGGATACATAGACAACACCATGTCCCTAGCAAGCCTCTATTGGCTAGCTCGTTGATCAATAGATGGTTACGGTTTCCTAACCATGGACATTGGATGTCATTGATAACGGGATCACATCATTAGTAGAATGATGTGATGGACAAGACAATCCTAAGCCTAGCACAAAGATCGTAGTTAGTATGCTAAAGCTTTTCTAATGTCAAGTATCATTTCCTTAGACCATGAGATTGTGCAACTCCGGATACCGTAGGAATGCTTTGGGTGTACCAAGCGTCTGGCGTAATCGGGTGACTATAAAGGTGCACTACTGGTATCTCCGAAAGTGTCTGTTGGGTTGGTACGAATCGAGGCTGGGATTTGTCACTCCGTAAAGCGGAGAGGTATCTCTGGGCCCACTCGGTAGGACATCATCATAATGTGCACAATGTGACCAAGGGGTTGATCACGGGATGATGTGTTACGGGCGAGTAAAGAGACTTGCGGAAGCGAGATTGAACAAGGTATCGGGATACCGGCGATCAAATCTCGGGCAAGTACAATACCGCTAGACAAAGGGAATTGTATACGGGATCGATTGAGTCCTTGACATCGTGGTTCATCCGATGAGATCATCGTGGAACATGTAGGAGCCAACATGGGTATCCAGATCCGCTGTTGGTTATTGACCGGAGAACGTCTCGGTCATGTGCGCATGGTTCCCGAACCCGTAGGGTCTACACATAAGGTTCGATGGCGATAGGGTTATAAAGGAAGTTTGTATGTGGTTACCGAATGTTGTTAGGAGTCCGGATGAGATCCGGGGCGTCACGAGGAGTTCGGAATGGTCCGGAGGTAAAGATTTATATATGGGAAGTCCTGTTTTGGTCACCGGAAAAGTTTCGGGCGATATCGGTAATGTACCGGGACCACCGGGAGGGTCCCGGGGTCCACTGTAACGCCCCGGATTCGATGCGCCAGGTGTCTGCCAGTTATTCGCTGTCTTTGCCATGTCATGTGCTTGCGTGTCTCTCCTTTCCAAGTCATCATCTGCATTTCTTATCATGTCATCATGTGCATTTCATTTTGCATACGTGTTCGTCTCATGCATCCGAGCATTTTCCCGTTGTCCGTTTTGCAATCCGGCACTCCTATGTCTCTGGCGCCCCTTTTACCTCTTTTTCGTATGCGGGTGTTAAGCGGTCTCGGAATGGACCGAGGTTTGCCATGCGGCCTTGGTATAGCACCGTGAACCGCCTGTCAAGTTTCGGATCATTTGGAGGTCGTTTGGTACTCAACAGTTAGCAAGGTAACCGCAAAAGCCTCTTTGTTGCAGCCCAACTCCCCTTTCTAAGTGGCCCAAAACCCTCCAAACTCCCCACCATGTTCTCGGTCGTTCGATCACGATCGCGTGGCCGAAAACCGCACCTCATTTGGACTCTCCTAGCTCCCTCTGCCTATAAAAACGTCCTCCCCGTCCATTTTTTCCCCCGAAACCCTAGATCCATCCTCCGCCACGGACATGTCCGTCCGACACCGGACACGTCCGCGCCGCCGCGCCCAATCCGGAGCCGCCGCGGCGTAGCCTCGCGCCCCTCCCGCCCGGCCGCATGGAGCCCATCGCGGCCCTTGCGAACCCTCGCCCGCGCCGCTGCCCGGCCGCCGCCGGGAGCAGCGCGCTTGCCCGCCCGCCGGCGCCGCCGCCGCCGCCGCCGCCAGGCGGCGCTTGCCGCCGCCCGCAGAGCCGGCGCTTCGCCGCCGCCCGCCCGGCCGGTCGCCACCGTCGCCGGACGCGCGCCGCCGCCGTGCGCCGTCGCCGCCAGGCGCGGCGTCGCCCGCCTCCCACGCCTCCGGTTCCCTCCGCCGCCGTCTCCCACGCCTCCGGCGACCTCGCCCGCTGGGCGGCCGCCCGTCGTCGATCCGGACGGGTGGGATGAGATCCACCGTCCGGAACCAAACGCAACCCCGATCCGGGTTCCCTCCGTCCCGGGTCCACCCCGTCCATTTTTCCCCGAGGTGAAAATCCACAAAGTCCCCAGATTTCCAACATTTTGTTCCATTTTCATTGCATGTATCTCTGTCATTGTTGATCCGTTTTGCGCGTGTAATATGTCAAAATGTTCATCTCGATGAGTAGATCATTTCATCTCATTGCATCATTTTCATTTGAGCTCATCTTGACGCCCTAAATGCTGTTAGAAGAGTGCTATGTGATGTTAGTTTCTGATTTTTATCAGAACATGCACTTTTGTCATTTTTGCCATGATTGATGTGTGCACCCTATGACCTTGAGTCCTACATGTGTTTTGTAATGTGCCATGTCTTCTTTCCAGTTGTGCTTGCTATGTATTTTTGTGATCAATGTGGTGACTAGCACAAGCATGCAAACTAGGTGTCTTGTTGTTGCTGTTTCAGCCCTGTTTTGCTGATATTTTGATGCCATGTTAACTTGATGCTACATAGAGTTCCATGCATATTTTGAGATACTTCAGTAAGGATGTTTTGTAAAACATGTCTTGCTCTATCCATCCATGCCCTTGTTTGCAATTATGGAGTAGTCTAGCTTGAGTCAATCGAGCTCTACTTTTGCTTCAGAATGTTTCCTGGCAGATTGTTTACAGGTTATTCAATTTTGCCAAGGTTGTTGTGGTTGATCCATGTATGCTATGTTATTGTTCTTGCCATGTATGTCTTCTATGCCATGTCTTCTTGATGTATGTATGCTTAGTTTATCATATAAGGCTCTGTAGTGAGTGCATTGAGCTTGTAAACATGCCTACTTGTCATCAGTTTTTGACATGTCATGTTGCTGAATCTGTTAACGAGACTTTCGATATTGACATGGGTGTTACTATATTTTCTGATCCTTTTTGGCTCATGGTCACTAAAGGACTTTTGTTATATGCTTTGAGTAGATTCATGCCATGCCTTTGTTTGCCATGTTAAGTTCCTGTAGCATGTTGTTTCATAGCTCTAAACATTGCAACCTGATGTTATTTCAGACAATGCCTGAAACTGTTATTAGTTGCAATCTTGCCTTGTCATTTTGAGCATGTTCTAGTTGTTTCTGGAGATAGCTCAGTGTTAATGTTTTGCAATGCTTTACCTGTACATCATGCCCATGCCTTTTGTTTTCATATTGAGGTGCTGTAGCATATTGTTTTGATGCTTGCAATATGCCTAGTTGCTGTTTTGGACAGCTTGTCCTTTAAACTTGTATAGGGTGTATGTGTTGAACCGTTGCTCCGTTTTGAGTGTGCTCTATATGAAACTTGCTTGATTTTGCATGTAGTTTCATATTATCATGTTGCATCCTTGTTTTGAGGTGTTTTGCTTGATGTTTGTATGCATTTTGCATCAATGCCATGCTTATCTTGTTTTGCTCATATCTTCTAGGCCGTAGCTCCGAATTAAATGAACTTGATATGTAACTTGACTAGAATTTCGTGTAGATCATCGTGGTGCATCTTAACTTACTGTTTAACAACTTGAACATAAGGTTTATTCAGATCTGGACCAATTTCGAAATTTGCATATGAGGACTTACCGGAATTGTTCTATGTTGTTTCCGGCCTCATTTAAACTTGCCTTGATGTGTTGCTCTTGTTTGCATCATCTCTTGCCATGAGTAGCTTCATGTAGTCTTTTCATGCATCATGCTTGTTTGTGCATCATGTCTTGTTCATGGTGGTGTGTTTACTATGTCGTGTGCTTCTTCTTGTTAGTTCCCGTTTCATTGCGATCGTGAGGATTCGTTCGTCTACGCTTGGTTCGGCTTCATCCGTTCGTCTTCTTCATGGACTCGTTCTTCTTCCTTGCGGGATTTCAGGCAAGATGACCGCTACCCTGGATCTCACTACTATCATTGCTATGCTAGTTGCTTCGTTCTATCGCTATGCTGCGCTACCTATTACCTGTTTATCAAGCCATCCCAAATTGCCATGTCAGCCTCTAACCTTTTGCACCCTTCCTAGCAAACCATTGTTTGGCTATGTTACCGCCTTGCTCAGCCCCTCTTATAGCGTTGCTAGTTGCAGGTGAAGTTGAAGCTTGTTCCTTGGTGGAACATGGAGATGTTGTTCCTTGTTGGAACATGTTTACTTGTTGGGATATCACAATATATCTTATTTAATTAATGCATCTATATATTTGGTAAATGGTGGAAGGCTCGGCCTTATGCCTGGTGTTTTGTTCCACTCTTGCCGCCCTAGTTTCCGTCATATCGGTGTTATGTTCCCGGATTTTGCGTCCCTAACGCGGTCGGGTGATTTATGGGACCCCTTGACAGTTCGCTTTGGATAAGACTTTTCCAAAGAAGGCCCAACATTGGTTTTACCATTTGCCTCACCTATACCCCTTTTCCTTGGGTTTCGGAGCCCGAGGGTCATCTTTATTTTAGCCCCCCGGTCGGTGCTCCTCGAGTGTTGGTCCGAACCGAGCAACTCTTGGGGCCACCTCGGGCAACTCGAGGTTGGTTTTACTCGTAGCTTGACTTATCCGGTGTGCCACGAGACCGAGGTACGTGCGACTCCTATCAGATTTGTCGGCACATCCGGGCGGCTTTGCTGGTCTTGTTTTATTGCTGTGAAATGTCTTGTAGCCGGATTCGAGACTGATCGGGTCTTCCGGGAGAAGGAATATCCTTCGTTGATCGTGAGAGCTTATCATGGGCTAAGTTGGGACACCCTGCAGGGTTTGAACTTTCAAAGCCGTGCCCGCAGTTATGTGGCGATGGGAATTTGTTAATGTCGGTTGTAGAAAACCCGGTTGATCTTAATTAAAATACACCAACCGTGTGTGTAACCGTGAGTGTATCTTTTCGGGGTTGATCGAGAGGAGAACACGGTTTCTGGGTTATGTTTGACGTAAGTAGGAGTTCAGGATCACTTCTTGATCATTACTAGTTGTCGACCGTTCCTTTGTTTCTCTTCTCGCTCTCATTTGCGTATGTTAGCCACCATATATGCTTAGTCGCTGCTGCAACCTCACCACTTTACCCCTTTCTTTTCCATTAAGCTTTGCTAGTCTTGATACCCATGGTAATGGGATTGCTGAGTCCTCGTGGCTCACAGATTACTACACCACCAGTTGCAGGTACAGGTTTGCGATGATCATGACGCGAGCGCGATGTTTGCTTGTATTGGAGTTCTTCTTCATTTTTCTTCTTCGATCGGGGTTAGGTTCGGTCGGCCTTTGGGCTGGGCTAGTGGTGGATGTCGTCTGAGTTTTGTTTATGTTTCATCCGTAGTCGGATGTTGATCTTGTATATGATGATGATGTATTCTTGTGGCATTTGTGCCTTATGTATGTATCCCTATGTATTATGTAATGTTGATGTAATGATATCCACCTTGCAAAAGCGTTTCAATATGCGGGTCTATCCTTGGTGGGACCATCGAGTTCCTTTTGGATATGGTCGCATATTGGGCGTGACATCCACCAAGTGGGGCCACCTGCCCCAGAAGGTTGTGTGGGCCAAGTGTGGGAGGGGACCAGCCCCTAGGAGGGCTGGTGCGCCCACAAGGGGCCCAAGGCGCAGGGGGAGTGGGAGGGGGCAAACCCTAGTTCAGATGGGCCTTAAGGCCCACCTAGTGGCGCCTCCTCTCCCCCTCTTGGCCGCCCCAAAACCCATCTAGGGCTGGCCGCCACCCCTAGGGGTGGAAACCCTAGAGGCGCAGCCTCCCTTCCCTATATATATGAGGCCTATGGGGCTGCCCATAACACACGAGAGCCTCCTCTCCAGCGCAGCCCCTGCCTCTCCTCCTCCTCCTCTCCCTTGGTGCTTGGCGAAGCCTGCGGGATTGCCACGCTCCTCCATCACCACCATGCCGTTGTGCTGCTGCTGGATGGAGTCTTCCTCAACCTCTCCCTCTCTCCTTGTTGGATCAAGGCGTGGGAGACGCCACGGGCTGTACGTGTGTTGAACGCGGAGGTGCCGTCCGTTCGGCACTAGGATCTCCGGTGATTTGGATCACGACAGCACGACTCCTTCAACCCGTTCTCTTGAACGCTTCCGCTTAGCGATCTACAAGGGTATGTAGATGCACTCTCCTTCCCTCGTTGCTAGTTTCTCCATAGATAGATCTTGGTGACACGTAGGAAAATTTTGAATTTCTGCTACGTTCCCCAACAGTGGCATCATGAGCTAGGTCTATCGCGTAGATTCTTTGCACGAGTAAAACACAAAGTAGTTGTGGGCATTGATTTTGTTCAATATGCTTACCGTTACTAGTCCAATCTTGTTTCGACGGTATTGTGGGATGAAGCGGCCGGACCGACCTTACACGCACTTTCACGTGAGACAGGTTCCACCGATCGACATGCACTTGGTGCATAAGGTGGCTAGCGGTGCCGTCTCTCCCACTTTAGTCGGAACGGATTCGATGAAAAGGGTCCTTATGAAGGCTAAATAGCAATTGGCATATCACGTTGTGGTTTTGCGAGGTAAGAAACGTTTTGCTAGAAACCCATAGCAGCCACGTAAAACATGCAAACAACAATTAGAGGACGCCTAACTTGTTTTTGCAGGGTATGCTATGTGATGTGATATGGCCAAGAAGAATGTGATGAATGATATGTGATGTATGAGATTGATCATGTTCTTGTAATAGGACTCACGACTTGCATGTCGATGAGTATGACAACGGCAGGAGCCATAGGAGTTGTCTTTATTTATTGTATGACCTGCGTGTCATTAAACAACGCCATGTAATTACTTTACTTTATTGCTAACGGTAGCCATAGTAGTAGAAGTAATAGTTGGCGAGACAACTTCATGAAGACACGATGATAGAGATCATGATGATGGAGATCATGGTGTCATGCGGTGACGATGATGATCATGGAGCCCCAAGATGGAGATCAATGGAGCTATATGATATTGGCCATATCATGTCACTACTATATATAATTGCATGTGATGTTTATTATGTTTCGCATCTTGTTTACTTAGAACGATGGTAGTAAATAAGATGATCCCTTACAACAATTTCAAGAAGTGTTCTCCCTAACGTGCACCGCTGCCAAAAGTTCGTCGCTTCTAAGCACCACGTGATGATCGGGTGTGATGGATTCTTACGTTCACATACAGCGGGTGTTGACGAGCCTAGCATGTACAGACATGGCCTCGGAACACACGCAATACACTTAGGGTTAACTTGACGAGCCTAGCATGTACAGACATGGCCTCGGAACACAGAGACCGAAAGGTTGAGCATGAGTCGATAGTAGATACGATCAACATGAAGATGTTCACCGATGATGACTAGTCCGTCTCACGTGATGATCGGACACGGCCTAGTTGACTCGGATCGTGTAATCACTTAGATGACCGGAGGGATGTCTATCGAGTGGGAGTTCATAAGATGAACTTAATTATCTTGAACATAGTCAAAAGACCTTTTGCAAATTATGTAAAAGCTCGCGTTTTAGTTCCATTGTTTAGATATGTTCCTAGAGAAAATATAGTTGAAAGTTGAAAGTAGCGATTATGCGGACAGAGAAAGCTTATGTCCTTAATGCACCGCTCAGTGTGCTGAACCCCAAGCGTCGTTTGTGGATGTTTCAACATCGACATACACGTTTTGATAACTACGTGATAGTTCAGTTGAACGGTTTAGAGTAGAGGCACCAAAGACGTTTCAAACGTCATGAACATATGAGATGTTTCGAGGGCTGAAATTGGGATTTCAAGCTCGTGCCCACGTCAAGAGGTATAAGACCTCCGATGATTTTCTTAGCCTGCAAACTAAGAGAGAAAAGCTCAATCGTTGAGCTTGTGCTCAGATTGTCTGAGTACAACAAACACTTGAATCGAGTGGGAGTTGATCTTCCTGATGAGATAGTGATGTTTCTCCAAAGTCATTGCCACCAAGCTGCTAGAGCTTCGTGATGAACTATAACATATCAGGGATAGATATGATGATCCTTGAAGTGTTCGCGATGTTTGACACCGCGAAAGTAGAAGTCAAGTAGGAGCATCAATCGTTGATGGTTGGTAAAACCACTAGTTTCAAGAAGGGCAAGGGCAAGAAAGGATACTTCATGAAACGGCAAATCAGCTGCTGCTCTAGTGAAGAAACCCAAGGTTGAACCCAAACCCGAGACTAAGTGCTTCTGTAATGAGAGGAACGGACACTGAAGCGGAACCACCCTAGATACTTGGTAGATGAGAAGGCTGGCAAGGTCGATAGAAGTATATTGGATATACATTATGCTAATGTGTACTTTACTAGTACTCCTAGTAGCACCAGGGTATTAGATACCGGTTCGGTTGCTAAGTGTTAGTAACTCGAAATAAAAGCTACGGAATAAACGGAGACTAGCTAAAGGTGAGCCGACGATATGTGTTGGAAGTGTTTCCAAGTTTGATGTGATCAAACATCGCACGCTCGCTCTACCATCAAGATTAGTATTAAAACCAGAATAGTTGTCATTTGGTGTTTGCGTTGAGCATAGACATGATTGGATTATGTCTATCGCAATACGGTTATTCATTTAAGGAGAATAATGGTTACTCTATTTATTTGAATAATACCTTCATTGGTCTTGCACCTAAAGGAATGGTTTATTGAATCTCGATCGTAGTGATACACATTTTCATGCCAAAAGATATAAGATAGTAATGATAGTACCACTTACTTGTGGCACTGCCATGTAAGTCATATTGGTATAAAACGCATGAAGAAGCTCCATGTTGATGGATCTTTGGACTCACTCGTTTTTTGAAAAGTTTGAGACATGCAAACCATGTCTATTGGTGTATACGCATGATGAAACTCCATGCAGATGGATCGCTTGAGATATGCAAATCACACCACATGGGCAAGATGACTAAAAGCCTCGTTTTTTTTCGGTAAAATGGAACAAGAAAGCAACTTGTTGGAAGTAACACATTTTGATGTGTGCAGTCCAATGAGTCTTTGAGGCATCTGATGAATATCGTTATGTTCGACTTCACAGATGATTCGAGTAGATGTTGAGTATATTTACTTGATGAAACACAAGTCTGAATTATTGAATGGTTCAAATAATTTCAGAGTGAAGTTTAAGATCTTCGTGACAAGAGGATAGAATGTCTATGATATGATCATAGAGATGAATATCTGAGTTACGAGTTTTGGCACACAATTAAGTCATTGTGGAAATTGTTTCACAATTAGTACCGCCTGGAACACCATAGTGTGATGGTGTGTCCGAACATCATAGTTGCACCCTATTGGATATGGTGCGTAGCATGATGTCTCTTATCGAATTACCACTATCGTTCATGGGTTAGGCATTAGAGACAACCGCACTCACTTTAATAGGGCACCACGTAATTCCGTTGAGATGACACCGTATGAACTATGGTATAGAGAAACCTAAGCTGTCATTTCTTAAAAGTTTGGGGCTATGACGCTTATGTGGAAAAGTTTCAGGTTGATAAGCTCGAACCCAAAGCGGATAAAATGCATCTTCATAGGACACCCAAAACAGTTGGGTATACCTCCTAATTCAGATCCGAAAGCAATAGGGATTGTTTCTTGAATCGGGTCCTTTCTCGAGGAAAAGTTTGTCTCGAAAAGTTGAGTGGGAGGATGGTGGAGACTTGATGAGGTTATTGAACCGTCACTTCAACTAGTGTGTTGCAGGGCACAGGAAGTTGTTCCCGTGTCACCTACACCAATTGAAGTAGAAGCTTATGATAGTGATCAGTAAGTTTCGGATCAAGTCACTAACGTACCTCGTAGGGTGACAAGGATGCGTACTACTTCAGAGTGGTACTCAATCCTGTCTTGAAGGTTATGTTGCTAGACAACAATGAACCTACGAGCTATGGAGAAGCAATGGTGGGCCCAAATTCCGACAAATGGTTAGAAGCCATGAAATCCGAGATAGTATCCATATATCAGAACAAAGCATGGACTTTGGTGGACTTGCCCGATGATCGGCAAGCCATTAAGATGAATGGATCTTTAAGAAGAAGACGGACGTGGACGGTAATATCACCGTCTATGAAGCTCGACTTGTGGCAAAGAGTTTTTCACAAGTTCAAGGAGTTGACTACGATGAGATTTTCTCATCTGTAGCAATGCTTAAGTCCGTCGGAATCATGTTAGCATTAGCTGCATTTATGAAATCTGGCAGATGGATGTCAAAACAAGTTTCCTTACCAGTCTGCGTAAGGAAAGGTTGTATGTGATACAATCAGAAAGTTTTGTCGATCCTAAGGATGCTAAAAGGTATGCTAGCACCAGCGATCCTTCTAAGGACCGGAGTAAGCATCTCGGAGTTGGAATGTGCACTTTGATAAGATGATCAAAGATTTTAGGTTTATACAAAGTTTATGAGAAACTTGTATTTCCAAAGAAGTGAGTGGGAGCACTATAGAATTTCTGATAAGTATATGTTGTTGACATATTGTTGATCAGAAAAGATGTAGAATTTCTGTAAAGCATATAGGGTTATTTGAAAAGTGTTTTTCAATAGAAAACCTGGATTAAGCTACTTGAACATTGAGCATCAAGATCTATAAGGATAGATCAAAACGCTTAATGATACTTTCAAATGAGCATATACCTTGACATGATCTTGAAAGTGTTCAAGATGGATCATCAAAGAAGGAGTTCTTGCACGAGATGTAAGGTATGAAGTTAAGACTTAAAGCTCGACCACGGCAGAAGAGAGAAAGGACGAAGGTCGCCCCTATGCTTTAGACGTAGGCTCTATAGTATGCTATCTTTGTGTACCGACCGAAGTGTGCCTTGCCATGAGTCGGTCAAGGGGTACAAGAATGATCCAGAATGGATCATTGGACATGGTCAAAATTGTCCTTGGAGTAAATAAGGACATGTTTCTCGATTATGGAGGTGATAAAGAGTTCGATGTAAAGGGTTACGTCGATGCAAGCTTTAACACCTATCCGAAAGTGACTCGAGTAGCAAATCGGATCGTATAGTGGAGCAACCATTTGGAATAGCTTCAAGTGGAGCGTGGAAGCAAACATTTACAATATGACATAGAGAATTGCAAAGCACACACGGATCTGAAAGGTTCGAGACCGTTGACTAAAACCCGTTGACTAAAACCTCTCTCACAAGCAAAACATGATCAAACCTCGAACTCATTGAGTCTAAATCACATGATGATGTGAACTAGTTTGAGACACTAGTAAACTCTTTGGGTGTTGGTCACATGGCGATGTGACCTATCGATGTTAATCACATGACGATGTGAACTAGATTATTGACTCTAGTGCAAGTGGGAGACTGTTGGAAATATGCCCTAGAGGCAATAATAAATTAGTTATTATTATATTTCCTTGTTCATGATAATCGTTTATTATCCATGCTATAATTGTATTGATAGGAAACTCAAATACATGTGTGGATACATAGACAACACCATGTCCCTAGCAAGCCTCTATTGGCTAGCTCGTTGATCAATAGATGGTTACGGTTTCCTAACCATGGACATTGGATGTCATTGATAACGGATCACATCATTAGTAGAATGATGTGATGGACAAGACCCAATCCTAAGCCTAGCACAAAGATCGTAGTTCAGTATGCTAAAGCTTTTCTAATGTCAAGTATCATTTCCTTAGACCATGAGATTGTGCAACTCCGGATACCGTAGGAATGCTTTGGGTGTACCAAACGTCACAACGAATCGGGTGACTATAAAGGTGCACTACGGTATCTCCGAAAGTGTCATTGGGTTGGCACGAATCGAGATCTGGATTTGTCACTCCGTGTAAACGGAGAGGTATCTCTGGGCCCACTCGGTAGGACATCATCATAATGTGCACAATGTGACCAAGGGGTTGATCACGGGATGATGTGTTACGGAACGAGTAAAGAGACTTGCGGAAGCGAGATTGAACAAGGTATCGGGATACCGACGATCGAATCTCGGGCAAGTACAATACCGCTAGACAAAGGGAATTGTATACGGATCGATTGAGTCCTTGACATCGTGGTTCATCCGATGAGATCATCGTGGAACATGTGGGAGCCAACATGGGTATCCAGATCCGCTGTTGGTTATTGACCGGAGAACGTCTCGGTCATGTCTCGATGGTTCCCGAACCCGTAGGGTCTACACTTAAGGTTCGATGGCGCTAGGGTTATAAAGGAAGTTTGTATGTGGTTACCGAATGTTGTTGAGTCCGGATGATATCCGGGACGTCACGAGGAGTTCCGAATGGTCCGAAGGTAAAGATTTATATATGGGAAGTCCTGTTTTGGTCACTTTGGAAAAGTTTTGGCGATATCGGTAATGTCTGGGACCACGGGAGGGTCCGGGGTCCACCAAGTGGGGCCACCTGCCCTGAAGGTTGTGTGGGCCAAGTGTGGGAGGGACCAGCCCCTAGGAGGGCTGGTGCGCCCCACAAGGGGCCCAAGGCGCAAGGGGAGTGGGAGGGGCAAACCCTAGTTCAGATGGGCCTTAAGGCCCACCTTGTGGCGCCTCCTCTCCCCCTCTTGGCCGCCCCAAAACCCATCTAGGGCTGGCCGCCACCCCTAGGGGTGGAAACCCTAGAGGGGCGCAGCCCTCCCTTCCCTATATATATGAGGCCTATGGGGCTGCCCATAACACACGAGAGCCTCCCTCTCCAGGCGCAGCCCTGCCTCTCCTCCTCCTCCTCTCCCTAGGTGCTTGGCGAAGCCCTGCGGGATTGTCACGCTCCTCCATCACCACCATGCCGTTGTGCTGCTGCTGGATGGAGTCTTCCTCAACCTCTCCCTCTCTCCTTGCTGGATCAAGGCGTGGGAGACGTCACCGGGCTGTACGTGTGTTGAACGCGGAGGTGCCGTCCATTCGGCACTAGGATCTCCGGTGATTTGGATCACGACGAGTACGACTCCTTCAACCCCGTTCTCTTGAACGCTTCCGCTTAGCGATCTACAAGGGTATGTAGATGCACTCTCCTTCCCTCGTTGCTAGTTTCTCCATAGATAGATCTTGGTGACACGTAGGAAAATTTTGAATTTCTGCTACGTTCCCCAACACCATCTCCTCCTCTCCTTCACCATTTTCTCCCCTCTTCTGATGGATTCTAAAGAGCAAATCTCCGGCATACAAGCCGGCTGGGTGGCCCGCCGAGCCCGCCAGATACGAGCGACACAGCTCGCTGCTCCACCTCCCGCGCCGGACCCGCCGGAGCAAGTTGTCCCTCCAAGTTGCCATGTGGTTCAGCAACTCGCTGCTCTAGGCCCACTCGATGAGGAGTGGCGAGTTAATCCATGGTGGCACGAGTGTCATCACCGCCATCAACGATCACGCCTCCCGTTTCTGCGTCCGCGCCTCCTGTGCATGCGACCGCGCCTCCCATGCCTGTCACTGCGCCATGCAGGCAGAGACAGAAGCCGGGTGCAAGGAGAGCGAGGAGTCGGTGGCCGTCGCCTCCAGGTCCGCCACCATCATCGAGGAGAAGTATAACATGGTAGTCCGCCGCTGCTTGGGTCCCATGAAGGCCACCGCCTAGGCGACACCGACATACACAGCCGATGTCTTTCCCGGTTCTTCTCTTTCAAGGACCTCCGTCGATCCCACATGGGCTCCACAGAAGCGGCGGCGCCGCCTTTCCCTCTCGCTGAAGCATCTATCGGTGGTTCCACTCCGATGAGTGGTGGGGAAGCAAGCCGTCCTTTGCACTGAAGTATATACCTCCGGGGCTCCCGACAGTCCGGTAATCGGGCTGCCGGACATGAGGAAGACAAAGGTATCTGTGGGCCTCAATTTAGAGTAGGTATTAATTATACCTCCAAAGTCAGACTAGCACCGCTTATTGATGTAAATGTAATGAAATCCGTCATGTTTATATGAAAATATGACCTTTTTATATGAAATCCGTCATTTTATATGAAATCCGGCCGTGTTTGCACGAATTTCGTCCGGTTGGTTGAGTTGTTGTGAAAATGTATGCGTCAAGCGTTGGATGACTGCCTCCCGCATCCGTGTCCACAGACTGATCCCCCTGTCGGCGGACGGATGCGGGACATTTTTTGCAAGTTGCCATTGGAGATGCCCTTACACCGCCGTGTTAGTTCAATCAACTCTGTACAAAATTCTGCAAACTTTTCTTTGGTAGTTTACATTGCTTTGTTCCAAACCTGCAATTGTTGACTTAACATAGGGA
The DNA here is from genome assembly GCA_021605205.1 of Aegilops longissima. Taxonomy (NCBI): domain Eukaryota; kingdom Viridiplantae; phylum Streptophyta; class Magnoliopsida; order Poales; family Poaceae; genus Aegilops; species Aegilops longissima. The sequence continues at coordinate 134,873,728 of CM038679.1, forward strand.
AATATTGCAAACTATGATACCCAATAAGGAATTTCTTTGAATGGGGGGAGGGCATCCCATCGTGCGAAATTTGTTGAGTAAAATGCATCATAAGTCCCTAAAACTATTGGAGGTGTGCCAGTTTAGTCCTATAACTTTGGAACTATAGTTTTGGTTCCCAAGACTATGTAAGTTTTTTCATCTCAGGCCCTAAGCTTGCATAGCCAGCATTTATCGTGCATTTTTTCAAATGAGCCCTTTATATGTGTTTACTTCCCTAAAAGTGGTCCATATGCTTCCATGTCGCAGGGCAGCCTAGTTGAGAGGTTTGGCACAGCCGTTGGGGAGACCTCGAGCAAGTCGTCATGGAGGTGACATCCCTCTCCCTCGGCACGGCCGCGGGGGAGACCCCGAGTCAGCAACAACCACACGTGGGTAGCAATTGGATGTTATGCGACGTGTGGTTCTGCTACTGCGTGGTGAGGCTGAGATGACCGGTCTACTCTCCTCACTGGAACTCAAGCCATCATGGAACTATTGGCCTCTGTACTTACGCCTCTAAGCATTCTATGCGTGGGAGAAGACGAGGGCGTGGGAATGAGGCGAGACAACGCTCTAAGGGTTTTCTTGCATATTTACCTTTCATAAGTTAACACGGTGGGTTCATTAGGTCAACGTGGCAATAGTCCAAGCATTTTCAAGCGGCTTGTCAGTGGGTCAATGTTGGGCATGCAAGCTTAGGACTTGAGATGGACAACCTGGCATAGTTTTGAGACCCAAAACTATAGCTTCGAAGTTATAGGACTAAATTGACACATCTTCATTAGTTTTATGATCTAAAACTGTAGTTTCAAAGTTATAGGACCAAACTGACACACCTTCAATAGTTTTAGGACATAAACTACAGTTTCAAAGTTACATGGTTAAACTGACACACCTCTAATAGTTTTAGGACTTATGATGCATTTTACTCAATCAATCTTTCCCTTTCGCCCGGCCTCTCCCCTCCGCCTCCAGATCTCTCCCGATCCCGATCCCGTCCGCCCTCCCCTCTGCCTCCCCTCCCGCCGCCACCGGATCCCAGTTGAGCAAAGCCCATGCGGGGCGAGGATTGCAGCGTCGAGGTGTCCCTCCGTCGTGGCTGTGACGATGGATCTTGAGTGGGCGCCCCGGGACGGACATGTGCGTGGCCATGGCGCCGGTCACGCAGCGATGTGACCTCCTCTACCTTTGGCTGTCTTCATCGTTGGTCCAAAGGGATTTGGTCGGTGGGTGTTGCCTCGCGGTGGCTTCCTGGCAGCGGATCAAATGGAGGAGGAGATGGTGGCCTAGCTACTGAAGTGGGTGAGGATGCCACCATCATCGGTGCATTTTCCTCGTTGGAGGCGATGGTGGGGGCGTCCCTCGCTCCATTGTTTCCGGGAAACATCATATCTGGAGGAGGCTACCATTGACGACGGCGCCCGTGGGCGTCGTAGCCCTCATTAGAGGTGTTGAGGGGCCTCCTGGATCGGATGATGGCGACGTCTTCGTCGTCACCCCCATGGGTGCATCATCCTTGGAGACATTCATCGGCTGGACGAACATGTGGACGGCTTGGTGGTTGGGCGGTGCTTCATCCTACACATCGATGGCGACGGATCTCAGCGGTGTGGCACAGTGGAGACTCGGCGCCCGATGGGTGGTGATGGACTCGAGCAGGAGGACGACGTTGTCTGGCATCATGGTGGCGTCGATGGCAGAGAGGCCTGGCAAGTTCGATGCGACAGTATCAGATTTTGAGGATGGATCGATTGATGAAGGAGGTGACGGCCCTTGCAGCGTGTGCATGTGGTGCCCACTGAAAGTGCGCCGGACCGGTGTGTAACCTAGTCCAGGTATTGTGGCTTGGACGGGGCATCCGGCATTAGATGTTAGGTGTTGGTGCGATGTCTGTTTGGTATTAGGCTCGGACATTCGGCACCCCTTCATCACGGGGATAGGACTTGTACAACATGATTCCGACTAGAGTCCGACAGTTGGGCAGGCGGTAGCAAACGGACAGCGGGCACTGGATATCGGGCCAAATATAAATGCAGCTGCACTGCTACAGTTTCTTCAGGTGTGGCTGAGGGTGGCGGCGTGGGATCCGATACCCAGCGAACAGGATGATGTCTCTTGGTCCTCGGAAGCGCATGGGAAGTTCTTGGTGAGCTCAGCGTACGCTTGTAGATTTTGGGGTCGGGAAATGGTGCCGACGGCGAAGCTGACTTGGAAATGTCGGGCACAGTCGCAATGTCGCTTCTTTGCATGGTTAGCCCTAAGAAACAAGTGTTGGACTTCGGATAGGCTTGCAAGGAGAGGATTGCCACACCAGACAACATGCTCGTTGTGTGATCAGGAGGTAGAGACAATAAATCATGTGTTACTCACATGTGTGTTTGCCAGGACGGTGTGGGCAGTGGTTGGAGAGGCGCTCGGCAGACATGGATGGGCGCCAAACCAACATAATGAGCTAGGGGCGTGGCTTTGTGGCAAAAGAGGGGACAACTACCTCGGCACCAAGGACATTCATACCATATTGTTGCTAGTGCTGTGGGAGTTATGGAAGCATCGTAACGCTATCGTGTTTGACGGCGCGTCACCGTCGGTTGAGAGGCTCATTGACAAGGTAAGGTCTGAGTGCGTGCTGTGGACATCAGCGGGTCTGTTCAAAGGGGAGTTGGAGGGGTTCCTGGGTGGATTACATCGGTGGATGAGTAGGGAGGAGTAGGATATGTATTGATGTAGGTGGAGTGTGTACGGGTTGTAAGGCCATACATGCTTGTAATGTAACTGTGGAGGCAATGCTTTGCCTTCCTTCTTTAATATATGATATGCACGCTCGTGCATATTCGAGAAAAAAAGAGGAGTAGCGACAGGTGTTGCCAAGAGATACGTGACCACTTCCTGGACTGGCATAGAGAGTTCCTCCCGATACGTTCCTGCCTCCTCCCGAGTCGCCCCCGTGTGGCGGCCGGGAGGCTCCCAGATCCCGTCGCCCGGCCTTCCCTTCTCCTCCTCCTCCTCCCTCGCCGCCGCCCGAGGGCCCTCCCGCTCGTGAGGGGCTGGCGCGGGCCGGAGCGTGGTGTTTGGCCGGACGTCATGGCGGGGGTGGCGGCGCTCCGGTGATTCCATACCTCCACGGCAGGCAGTTTCAAGGTCTGGGGCATCGCGGTCATCAGGGACAGCAGCGGCGCGACCGAATCGGTGGCGGCGCGGCCGGATCAGGGCCCAGGCATGGGCTTGGTCTCCGGGTCACAGTCGGCGCGATGGCGAGTGCGACACGTAGGCAGCTTGGCGGATCTACGGATTCCATCCTTGTTTGGTCCTTGACGGCGCGGGCAACTCCGAGGGAAACCCCAGATCTCCTTGGGATCGAGCGATGGCGGTGCTTTTGCGTCGTAGTCCTTCTTCATGGCATTGTTTTGGAGTTTGCTCCGGTTGAAGGGACCAGCGACGCCGACGGCGCATGCCCGGTGGCGCAAGTGCCGATGAAAATCGCGCCGACTAAGGTCATGGCGGATGTTGGTGGCGTCTTGAATGTCGTTTCCTTGTTGAGGCATCATTGTTGCAGTTTGCGTCATCAGGCTCGGGATGCTTCATGGGAAACCCTAGATCTGGGTCTCCCGGATCGGACGATGATGGCGTTCTCTATATCGCTTTCCCTCCTAGGGGCATTGTTTTGGAGCAAGTGATGGATGGAGGTGCCAAGAGGAGGAGCCGTGTTACATCTACTGCAAGGCCGACGACGGATCATGGCTGCATGGCGCTGCGGAGTTTCGGCGATGGGCGCGCGTGGATGGACACGCGTAGGATGGTGGCGTTGTCTGGCATCATGGTGGCATCTACGACAGGCCTGGCAAGGTTGATGCAGCAGTACAACACTGAAGATGGATTTGTGGCAGGTGGCTGCGGCAGCCTCATACCCGGCAGGCGTCCTGGTTGAGGAGTGCGCCGGACTGGTGGGTGCCCATACCCGGCAGGCGTCCTGGTTGGGACCTTAGGTCTTAGATGTTAGGTTTGGCTGCGAAGTCTGTTTGGTATTAGGCCCAGACTATCAGCATGCCTTCATCAACTGGATAGGAAAAACGACAGATGTTGCCTAGACGGTGGCTTTAGTCTTACTGTTGTATGACTTTGTAAGGTCTTGTGTGAATAATTAATAAAGTGGCTGCATACATCGTCCAGATGCAGAGGCCGGGGGTCTTCCTCCTTTTGTAAAAAAAAGATTTGTCAAGATGATGGCTTTAGGCTTACTGATTTATTACCTTGTAATGGCTTTGTGAATAATTAATAAAATAATTGCATGCAGAGGCCGGGGGTACATCCTCCTTTAAAAAAATGATGCATTTTACTCAAATTCGTTTGATCATGGAGCATAGATAGATTTTGAACTCACGCACATCACAGCAGCACAACACCATGCTTGTTATTACATAAAAAAAAGATCAAACAAATCATACGCGTGTGCTGAAGTTGTTTGTGCCAATTTGTTCTTGAAATGCTGATAGAAGTGTTGAATGGTTGAAGCTATCAGGACGGGTTATTTTCCAGCTGAACCTTGCAATCTTGTGTCCTCGTCCATGTACCATCTCTTCAGCCTCTCACGAGCAATCTTTACCTGCGAAAAAAAGATGGGGGTTAAAACACACACATAATTTAGTATCTCAATGCCTTTTAGCATTACGCATATGTATTATCTGATGAGTATCAACTGAAGTCTAAGGCGACAAAGTGAAGATCAAACAAATGATCATTGTTACATACCTGTTTTTGCCAGTCAGTCCCAAGTGTTATGTACACAAGTACAACAGTTTGAACCAGTGTTCCTACCAGCATCCCAATCCAAATGCCCTGATTTTTTTAAACATTTATATAGTTACAAACACAAATCGGGGAGAAGATGACCCACCATGGTAATGGTGTGAGGGACTAATTATCTGTGTAATTACCTTTACTTGAAATCCGACAATGTAACCAAGCACTATCCCAAGTGGGATGCCAATCATGTAGTAGGATGTGATGTTAACATAGGCGACCACACTTTGCCAGCCCGCACCAACAGCAACGCCTGCAGGTAGTCAAACAAGAGGGTGATGTTATTTCAGATCGAAAACAGACCTATACTGATGTTCATCATGTGTGTCTACCTTATAGTAACAATAAAATGGTGAAGCTAACCTGATAGCACTGGTTGAACACTGTTCAGCAGAATAGAGAATGCCAGGAGAGGCAAAAGGTCGGCCACCGCGTCAGCTACTGCTCGGCTCTCGGTAAACATGTACGCGATGTTCCCACGGAAGAAAAGGAAGGATACAAACAACACAAATCCGATGAAGAAGGAAGTGACGACCACATTGGCGATGGTGAACTTGGCCCTCCTCGCACTTCCAGCACCAAGCTCATTTGCCACTCGCACTCTGTAACAATCATTGTGTCGTCAAGATTTTTTGTTTTTGTTTTGAGAAATGCTCATGATTGAACCACAATATCAGCTAATTAATGAAATGCAGGCTGAAGATCAAAAAGTTATACCCGGTTGCACCCAAAAATCCTACTGAAATCATCAGCTCCCATCCATTGATGTTAAGGCTATGTATTTCACAAATACAAAACACTCAACACTGATTAATTTCTTCATGTATTTGAATGTGACAGTAAGAACATAAGATAATGTCCATGGATAGCTAGACCATGTGTGGAACTAATGTCAATAACAATGTCTGATCAAGCGCAACTGCATGATATGCATGAATTAGTATGCATGTTACCATATGGAAAGAGCGTCGAGTGCAATCTGTGCATTCTTCATATTCCCAGTCAGGAGGACCAATATGGTGTTGTACCACATTTCCAAACTGAAAATGCAAACAGGTAAAGGAGAAATGTATATGTCAATCTTTAAAGGGTTAAGATGAAGGATTGAAGGGGCAGCCTGCCAAACGTAGTCTCTTCTACCCTATCATGCAGTATATATCCTAGCATAATTAGGCTCATTAAGATTAATCTTGACAAAATTAATAAATCTAGAAACTAAAAGTGCAATTTCTTAGCATGCTGCTGCATTGTTTTTTTTCTAACACCTAGCCTTTGCAAGAAGGATGCACTATTACATACAACCGACGAGCATTGTTATTTTGTTATCATCAATTTCTTAGCAGGCCGCTGCATAATAAGTTTGTTCTTTAGTGTGGAATGTCATTAAGAAGTGTTGCTATTGTTTTTTTTCTCGAATACGCGAGATTGTGTATCATTCCATTGATGGGTTGGGAAAAGAGTACAAGGGTTGGCGCCCTGGGCAACATACACATACGATGGCAGTGCCTAGATCGCGGGTTGAGCAGGAGGAGGTATGAGGATGCTCAGCATCTCAAGTTACAGGTTTATGTTACAGGAATAATCCGATTGAGCCCTTTGGCGCCGGCTCTTGCCCAGAGATTCGCCTCCTGCTTGATGTCGTCCAAGAGGGTGCTGTGGTTGGGTGATGCGTTGTCGAAGAGGATGGCGTTGCGGTGCTTCCATATGGCCCAGGAGGTGAGGATTACAAGGGAGTTGATGCCCTTGCGGAGGCTTGTCGGGACATTGGTAGCAGTCCACCATTCGAAGAAGGTGTTGCTATTGTAATGAGGAGAAAAATCATCATGTCTTTCTCTCATGTACATCTGCTCATCTTCTATGCATATTGTTTAAGTGGCTTTTAATCCCCCACCACCGGTGGGTATCTCAAACATGCTCAGGAAGTGACTGGCAATGGTTATAGCAAAATTACATATCCAAGTGGGGGTGGGGGTTTGCGCTATATATTGAGCAATTTGTACTTGTTGTAATGATTTTGTTTTTATATAGAGCTTCCAACTTCTTGCATGTACTACTCTAGGGCTACACACTAAATCTCTATGTGGTGCTCACTTTAGCAAGTATAGGTCTGAAATTCATTGGATATGTACTACTCTAAGGCTATGTGTTGCCGATATGGATGACGGTCTAGCAATAAGATCAGTGAAACACGAGTGCATCAGTCTCTCTTTTTTCTATAACGGACTCCTACAGCCCTAAATAAGCCATATTGCGTTAGTTCTCATGAAAAAGGCATATGTAATGTATGCCTTCCAAGATTGATAATACATAGACGAGCCTAGGCTCATCTATTCCCTATGAACAATAAAAAAAGTGGATAACAATTTTTTTAAATGGATTCTAAAAAAAGAATCCATTTAAAAGAATTGTTATCCACTTTTTTTTATTGTTCATAGAGTGGATAACAATTTTTTAAATGGATTCTTTTGGCACCATCCAATCTTCAAGAACAAGGGGGGTGTTCAGAGTTGTACTAATTACCGTGGAATTAAGCTGATGAGCCATACAATGAAGCTTTGGGAGAGAGTCATTGAGCACCGCTTAAGAAGAATGACAAGCGTGACCAAAAATCAGTTTGGTTTCATGCCTGGGAGGTCGACTATGGAAGCCATTTTCTTGGTACGACAACTTATGGAGAGATATAGGGAGCAAAAGAAGGACTTGCATATGGTGTTCATTTACTTGGAGAAGGCCTATGATAAGATACCGCGGAATGTCATGTGGTGGGCCTTGGAGAAACACAAAGTCCCAGCAAAGTACATTACCCTCATCAAGGACATGTTTGATAATGTTGTGACAAGTGTTCGAACAAGTGATGCCGACATTGATGACTTCCCGATTAAGATATGACTGCATCAGGGGTCAGCTTTGAGCCCTTATCTTTTTGCATTGGTGATGGATGAGGTCACAAGGGATATACAAGGAGATATCCCATGGTGTATGCTCTTTGCGGATGATGTGGTGCTAGTTGACGATAGTCGGACGGGGGTAAATAGGAAGTTAGAGTTATGGAGACAAACCTTGGAATCGAAAGGGTTTAGGCTTAGTAAAACTAAAACCGAGTACATGATGTGCGGTTTCAGTACTAGGTGTGAGGAGGAGGAGGTTAGCCTTGATGGCCATGTGGTACCCCAGAAGGACACCTTTCCGTATTTGGGGTCAATGCTGCAGGAGGATGGGGGTATTGATGAAGATGTGAACCACCAAATCAAAGCCGGATGGATGAAGTGGCGCCAAGCTTCTGGCATTCTCTATGACAAGAGAGTGCCACAAAAGCTAAAAGGCAAGTTCTACAGGACGGCGGTTCGACCCGCAATGTTGTATGGCGCTGAGTGTTGGCCGACTAAAAGGCGACATGTTCAACAGTTAGGTGTGACGGAGATGCGTATGTTGAGATGGATGTGTGGCCACACGAGGAAGGATCGAGTCCGGAATGATGATATACGAGATAGAGTTGGGGTAGCATCAATTGAAGAGAAGCTTGTCCAACATCGTCTGAGATGGTTTGGGCATATTCAACGCAGGCCTCCAGAAGCTCCAGTGTATAGCGGACGGCTAAAGCGCGCGGATAATGTCAAGAGAGGGCGGGGTAGACCGAATTTGACATGGGAGGAGTCCTTTAAGAGAGACCTAAAGGATTGGAGTATCACCAAAGAGCTAGCTATGGACAGGGGTGCGTGGAAGCTTGCTATCCATGTGCCAGAGCCATGAGTTGGTTGCGAGATCTTATGGGTTTCACCTCTAGCCTACCCCAAATTTTTTGGGACTAAAGGCTTTGTTGTTGTTGTTGTTGTTGTTGTGGATTCTTTTGGCACCCAAGATGCTCAAGTTTTCGGAGCATCCAAATTTTAGTGCTGAAATGGCATCTAAGGAACTCTGAACAAAAAGAAGAAGCAAAACGGGTCTCAAAAATGCCTTTTTTGAAGTTTCTTTGAAAGCCGATTTTTTTCCTAGAGCTCCTCGAATGCCATTTCACCATGAAGATTTGCACCCTCCTAGCACATTGGTCATCTCCAGTCCAAAAAAAACAGATTTTTTTAATTTTTTCTATTTGTTTTGAATTTACCATTTGGCCTAGTTGGGACAACTTCAAAATCAGGGAGTGAAGTTGTTAGTGGTTCTTGCTTACCAAAGCATCACACCAGAGGACACAGAGAGCTTAAAGACGGCACCGAGATCGGCGAATGCAGCCGATGAGAACCCTGTCCACGTCTGAGGGCATCCACCGAAGAAGACGAAGACGAGCTGCCCAAATACAGGGATCCACACGACGATGATATTGGAGCCCATGACCCCGGTGAGAGCGAGGTCGAACCTAGCCGTGGCAAGCCAGGAGAGGAGAAGGTGGATGCCGAGGTTGAGGAAGGCGAGGTAGGTGATGATGGCGTTCTTGCTCTGCGCCTGCAGGTACATCTGGAGCGTGTAGGACCAGACACTGGAGAGCATGATGGGGATGTACCAGAGGGCAATGGTGCCGGCGACCGAGCAGATTGTTAGCAGCAAGCCATGCTCGTGATGGCAGCATTCGCGCCGGGTGCACCAGGGGCGTGCACGGGCGGGCATCGGGTGAGTCGGACGCGGCCGGCTCGATGGCATGGGTGTATGTAGGTGTGTGTGTGTCGCGATGGCGCGTGAGCCAGGCTCATGTTCGATTCCATCATGTAAGTTAGGCCGTTGCCGAGAGTAGCGGGAGCTCGTTGGGGTGGCCGTTGGACGCCGGCCGCATCGTGCGCATGAGTGCGTCGTGCATGCGGACCTGGCGGAGCGGATCGCGAGCTGGGCAGGCATGCGCACCTGTGCATGTGGTTTAGCCCAGGTATAAATCTCGTGTACTACTGCTTGTTGATGTGCCCGGCTGAGTTCGTGCTCGGGAGAAAAGGTGTTCGTATGCGCTGGAAACTTGCCGTGTCCTTGTTCCTCCTTCTCCTTCCTCCTTCTTCTTCTCGCTGATCTAGTTCAGAGAAAGAGAGAGAGGTGCAGCGAGAGAGAGAGGTAGAGCTAGGGCATAGCCACGGCAACAACATTTGGTATCGAGCCACAGGTTGATGGCGGCGGGCGGCGGACGCGTCCCTGGCGATGCACGGCGAAGCGCGGCGGAGATGGAGGCTGCTGGCGGCGTCTCGGGCGCAGCGCTGGGCGGACATGGACGCGTCGGCTGCGATGCGCGGCCATGCATGGTGATGCCGTGCGCGCAACGAGCAGCGGCGATCGCGGAGATGAGGAGGCCGCGGAGGATCTGCGTGGTGGCGCAGAGGCTGCGGTGGCTCGGCGCGACGACCATGGAGGCGTTGCGCTGCGGTTGACGGTGCAGCGGTGCAGGGTAATAAGCGCGGCGGCGAGCCGGGCGCGACCGGTGCGTGTTATGGGTGCGCACCGGACGCGTCGGGCGCGTCGGGACCGTGGGAGTGGACCGCGTCGAGGTGCTGGACTTGGTTGAGCAGAGGAGCGCGGGGACGTGGGGAGTGCGGCTACAACAACGACGGCGTGGCGAAGGCAGCGGAGACTGACCGCGTCGGGGCGCTGGACTTGGGCCGTGGTGACTGCGTGCGTGCGCGTCGTGTACACGAGCTTGGGAGCGTGGGACACGCGGTGCTGCGCGGTGGAGGCTGTAGCAGCGGCCATGGCACGACGTCGACGACGAGCCTGACATGTGCAAGGGGCATGCCTTGGGGCATGAATGTTAGCAGCAAGCCATGCTCGTGATGGCAGCGTTCGCGTCGGGTGCACCAGGGACGTGCACAGGCGCGCATCGGGTGAGTCGGACGCGGCCGGCTCGGTGGCGTGGGTGTATGTAGGTGTGTGTGTGTCGCGATGGCGTGTGAGCCAGGCTCATGTTCGAGTCCATCATGTAAGTTAGGTCGTTGCCGAGAGTAGCGGGAGCTCGTTGGGATGGCTGTTGGACGCCGGCCGCATCGTGCGCATGAGCGCGTCGTGCATGCGGACCTGGCGGAGCGGATCGCGAGCTGGGCAGGCATGCGCACCTGTGCATGTGGTTTAGCCCAGGTATAAATCTCGTGTACTACTGCTTGTTGATGTGCCTGGGCTGAGTTCGTGCTCAGGAGAAAAGGTGTTCGTGCGCCTGGAAACTTGCCGTGTCCTTGTTCCTCCTTCTCCTTCCTCCTTCTTCTTCTGTTGATCTAGTTCAAAGAAAGAGAGAGAGGTGCAGCGCGAGAGAGAGGTAGAGCTAGGGCATAGCCACGGCAACAACACAGATGGCGGGGTCCTAGCCGAGGAAGACGAAGAGCGGGGAGGTGAAGAGGTAGATCGGGAGCATGGCTACGGCGCAGGCGAAGAGGATGATCCATGAGCGTTGGAGGTAGATTCCTAGCATGTGGTACTGTTTGGCACCGTACGACTGACCACATAATGTTTCAAGCGCGCTCGCCATGCCCATCTGCAATCCACACTTGTCCATGATGCATGCTTAGTGTACTTTCAGTAAGTAACACTATGTGACTACAATAAGTAAATCAAATGACTCTAAAGACGACGACACAAAGCGATCGAAAGAAGAACAACAAAATAAAGAAGAGCTGCGAGTTACCAGGACGCCGATGCTGAAGCACATGAGGACGGTGGAGACGAGAGCGTAGGCGGCGAGCTCTGTGGGTCCGATGTGGCCGACGAAGGCTTGGCTGATGATGGTGAGGCCGAATGTGGAGAAGCGTGTGCAGATGGACGGCCCCGCCACCACCCACAGCTTCCTGTTCTCCTCCACCAGCCGCCATCCCAGCCCTTCCTCCTCACCTTCATCTCCCCCGGCGCTGCTCCGCCTATCAATGTCCGCCGGCGGCCAAGCAGGCTCCAGCAGAGGTACCTTGCTCTTCTCCATTGCCTCTTCCACTGTACGCGCTTAACCAGATAGTTTGACGCAGCACTGACGCTAGTTATGGGGATGGGCTTGGTTACGTGGGATAGAGGGACCAGGTGGATATATGTGGACATGGATAAAGGTCACTCATTTCTCGCATGGACAAAAGACACACATGAAGCACGCGGCGCATGCACGCGCTATACCGTGTTCTTTCGAGCTATCCTGTGATCGGGAGCAGCATAGACGCGCTTGAGCGGCATCCGGGATTAATGGTGATGCCGCAGTGCGTCGACGATCGGCCAATCGATCGACGTGTCAAACTCTATGGCTGGTTGAAGCGTCCTTGAACGCGTGCGTATTCTACAGTACTATATATATCAAACAAAAGAGATTACATATTTACTCCGTCCTGATATGGTTTCTCAAGCGTGCTAGCCATACGAAATCCAGGATATCAACGACCAATCACATGCAAACCTAGTTTGGCTACTCACACGCTTCACAGATTAAACAAATCTCTAATAATTTCGAATCACGATCCTCTTCTTCCCGCCGAACGGGCCAATGGCGCCCTTCCGCCTCCCCCTCTTCATTGCTGACTACCACTAGTAAACCATTTCAAACGAATTTAGATCAACAACCACATTGTACTGTTCATCAGGGTCTGCATCGGCAAGTGACATTACAAGGTGCGCATAGCAGCGCAACATCGATCGATCGGGGTCCATTGGTACAGCCTACTGTTGGAAATATGCCCTAAAGGCAATAATAAATTAGTTATTATTATTATATTTCCTTTTTCATGATAATCGTTTATTATCCATGCTATAATTGTATTGATAGGAAACTCAGATACATGTGTGGTTACATAGACAACACCATGTCCCTAGTAAGCCTCTAGTTGACTAGCTCATTGATCAATAGATAGTTACGGTTTCCTGACCATGGACATAGGATGTCGTTGATAACGGGATCACATCATTAGGAGAATGATGTGATGGACAAGACCCAATCCTAAGTCTAGCACAAAGATCGTGTAGTTCGTATGCTAAAGCTTTTCTAATGTTAAGTATCATTTCCTTAGACAATGAGATAGTGCAACTCCCGGATACCGTAGGAATGCTTTGGGTGTACCAAACGTCACAACGTAACTGGGTGGCTATAAAGGTGCACTACGGGTATCTCCGAAAGTGTCTGTTGAGTTGGCACGAATCGAGACTGGGATTTGTCACTCCGTGTGACGGAGAGGTATCTCCGGGCCCACTCGGTAGGACATCATCATAACGTGCACAATGTGACCAAGGGGTTGATCACGGGATGACGTGTTACGGAACGAGTAAAGAGACTTGCCGGTAACAAGATTGAACAAGGTATCGGCATACCGACGATCGAATCTCGGGCAAGTACAATACCGCTAGACAAAGGGAATTGCATACGGGATTGCTTGAATCCTTGACATCGTGGTTCATCCGATGAGATCATCGTGGAACATGTGGGAGCCAACATGGGTATCCAGATCCCGCTGTTGGTTATTGACCGGAGAACGTCTCGGTCATGTCTGCATGGTTCCCGAACCCGTAGGGTCTACACACTTAAAGTACGGTGACGCTAGAGTTGTTATGGGAAATAGTATGTGGTTACCGAAGGTTGTTCGGAGTCCCGAATGAGATCCCGGACATGACGAGGAGCTCCGGAATGGTCCGGAGGTGAAGATCGGTATATTGGACGAAGGTTGGAGTCCGGAATTGTTCCGGGGGTACCAGGTGATGACCAGCGTGTCCGAAAGGGGTTTCGGAGGCCCCGACAAGCTTTGAGGGGCCTTATGGGCCAAGGGGAGAGGGCACATCAGCCCACTAAGGGGCTGAGCGCCCCTCCCACCTCATCTCACGTAACCTGGAGAGGTGGGGGCGCCACCCCTAGGGCAGCCACCCCTCCCAGCTTGGGGGGCAAGTTTCCTAGGGGGTGGGGGCGCCAAAACCCATCTAGGGTTTCCCCTATGGCCGCTGCCCCTTCCCTAGGGAACCCTAGGCGCGCCCTCCTCCCTTCCCCTATATATAGTGAGAGAGAGAGAGGCAGCCGCACCTTCCTCGGCGCAGCCCTCTCCTCCTCCAACACCTCCTCCTCCTCTGTAGTGCTTGGCGAAGCCCTGCCGGAGAACCACGAGCTCCATCACCACCATGCCGTCGCAGGTTGTCGGAGTTCTCCTCAACTTCTCCTCTCCCTTGCTGGATCAAGAAGGAGGAGACGTCCCCGGCTGTACGTGTGTTGAACGCGGAGGCACCGTTCTTCGGTGCTTAGATCGGAATCAACCGCGATCTGAATCGCTGCGAGTACGACTCCTTCATCCGCGTTCTTGTAACGCTTCCGCTTAGCGATCTACAAGGGTATGCAGATGCACTCCCCTTTCCCTCGTTGCCAGATTACTCCATAGATTGATCTTGGTGATGCGTAGGAAATTTTGAATTTCTGCTACGTTCCCCAATAGTGGCATCATGAGCTAGGTCTATGCGTAGTTTCGATGCACGAGTAGAACACAAGTTGTTGTGGGCGTTGATTTTGTTCAATATGCTTACCATTACTAGTCCAATATTGTTTCGACGGTATTGTGGGATGAAGCGGCCTGGACCGACCTTACACGTACACTTACGTGAGACAGGTTCCACCGACTGACATGCACTTGTTGCATAAGGTGGCTAGTGGGTGCCAGTCTCTCCCACTTTAGTCGGATCGGATTCGATGAAAAGGGTCCTTATGAAGGGTAAATAGTAATTGACATATCACGTTGTGGTTTTGCGTAGGTAAGAAACGTTCTTGCTAGAAACCCATAGCAGCTACGTAAAACATGCAAACAACAACTAGAGGACGTCTAACTTGTTTTTGCAGGGTATGCTATATGATGTGATATGGCCAAAAAGAATGTGATGAATGATATGTGATGTATGAGATTGATCATATTCTTGTAATTGGAATCACGACTTGCATGTCGATGAGTATGACAACCGGCAGGAGCCATAGGAGTTGTCTTTATTTATTGTATGACCTGCGTGTCACTGAATAACGCCATGTAATTACTTTACTTCATTGCTAAACCGTTAGCCATAGTAGTAGAAGTAATAGTTGGCGAGACAACTTCATGGAGACACGATGATGGAGATCGTGGTGTCATGCCGGTGACGATGATGATCATGGAGCCCCGAAGATGGAGATCAAAAGGAGCAAAACGATATTGGCCATATCATGTCACTTTTTGATTGCATGTGATGTTTATCATGTTTATGCATCTTATTTGCTTAGAACGACGGTAGTAAATAAGATGATCCCTCATTAAAATTTCAAGAAAGTGTTCCCCCTAACTGTGCACAGTTGTGAAAGTTCGTTGTTTCGAAGCACCACGTGATGATCGGGTGTGATAGATTCTAACGTTCACATACAACAGGTGTAAGAAAGATTTACACACGCGAAACACTTAGGTTGACTTAACGAGCCTAGCATGTACAGACATGGCCTCGGAACACAAGAGACCGAAAGGTCGAGCATGAGTCGTATAGTAGATACGATCAACATGAAGATGTTCACCGATGATGACTTGTCCGTCTCACGTGATGATCGGACACGGCCTAGTTGACTCGGATCATGTAATCACTTAGATGACTAGAGGGATGTCTATCTGAGTCGGAGTTCATAAGATGAACTTAATTATCCTGAACACAGTCAAAAGCCCTTTGCAAATTATGTCATAGCTCGCGCTTTAGTTCTACTGTTTTAGATATGTTCCTAGAGAAAACATAGTTGAAAGTTGACAGTAGCAATTATGCGGACAGTAAAAGGCTTATGTCCTTAATGCACCGCTCGGTGTGCTGAACCTCGAACGTCGTCTCTGGATGTTGCGAACATTTGACATACACGTTTTGATAACTACGTGATAGTTCAGTTAAACGGTTTAGAGTTGAGGCACCAAAGACATTTTCGAAACGTCGCGGAACATATGAGATGTTTTTGAGGGCTGAAATTGGGATTTCAGGCTCGTGCCCATGTCAAGAGGTACAAGACCTCCGACGATTTTCTTAGCCTGCAAACTAAGGGAGAAAAGCTCAATCATTGAGCTTGTGCTCGGATTGTCTGAGTACAACAATCACTTGAATCGAGTGGGAGTTGATCTTCCTGATGAGATAGTGATGTTTCTCCAAAGTCATTGCCACCAAGCTGCTAGAGCTTCGTGATGAACTATAACATATCAGGGATAGATGATCCTTGAGATATTCGCGATGTTTGACACCGCGAAAGTAGAAATCAAGATGGAGCCTCAATTGTTGATGGTTGATGAAACCACTAGTTTCAAGAAGGGCAAGGGCAAGAAGGGGTACTTCATGAAACGGCAAATCAGTTGCCGCTCGAGTGAAGAAACCCAGGGTTGAACCCAAACCCGAGACTAAGTGCTTCCGTAATGAGGGAACGGACACTGAAGCAGAACTACCCTAGATACTTGGTAGATGAGAAGGCTGGCAAGGTCGATAGAAGTATATTGGATATGCATTATGTTAATGTGTACTTTACTAGTACTCCTAGTAGCACTAGGGTATTAGATACCAGTTTGGTTGCTAAGTGTTAGTAACTCGAAATAAAAGCTACGAAATAAACGGAGACTAGCTAAAGGTGAGCTGACGATATGAGTTGGAAGTGTTTCCAAGGTTGATGTGATCAAGCATCGCACGCTCCCTCTACCATCGAGATTGGTGTGAAACCTAAATAATTTTTATTTGGTGTTTGCGTTGAGCATAGACATGATTGGATTATGTCTATCGCAATACGGTTATTCATTTAAGGAGAATAATGGTTACTCTGTTTATTTGAATAATACCTTCAATGGTCTTGCACCTAAAAGGAATGGTTTATTGAATCTCGATCGTAGTGATACACATTTTCATGCCAAAAGATATAAGATAGTAATGATAGTACCACTTATTTATGGCACTGCCATGTAAGTCATATTGGTGTAATACGCATGAAGAAGCTCCATGTTGATGGATCTTTGGACTCACTCGTTTTTGAAAAGTTTGAGACATCCAAACCATGTCCATTGGTGTATGCGCATGAAGAAACGCCATGCAGATGGATCGTTTGGACTCACTTGATTTTGAATCACTTGAGATATGCAAATCATACCACATGGGCAAGATGAGTGAAAAGCCTCGTTTTGAAGAAGATGGAACAAGATAGCAACTTGTTGGAAGTAACACATTTTGAAGTGTGCAGTCCAATGAGTCTTTGAGGCATCTGATGAATATCGTTATGTTATTACTTCACGATGATTTGAGTAGATGTTGAGTATATTTACTTGATGAAACACAAGTCTGAATTATTGAAAGGTTCAAGTAATTTCAGAGTGAAGTTGAAGATCTTCGTGACAAGAGGATAAAATTTCTATGATATGATCATAGAGATGAGTATCTGAGTTCTGAGCTTTTGCACGCTATTAAGACATTGTGGAAATTGTTTCACAATTAATACCGCCTGGAACACCATAGTGTGATGGTGTGTCCGAACATCATAGTTGCAGCCTATTAGATATGGTGCGTACCATGATGTCTCTTATCGAATTACCACTATCGTTCATGGGTTAGGCATTAGAGATAACCACATTCACTTTAATAGGGCACCACATAATTCCGTTGAGACAACACTGTTTGAACTATGGTTTGGAGAAACCTAAGTTGTCGTTTCTTGAAAGTTTGGGGCTGCGACGCTTATGTGAAAAAGTTCCAGGTTGATAAGCTCGAACCCAAAGCGGATAAATGCATCTTCATAGGACACCCAAAAATAGTTGGGTATACCTCCTATTTCAGACCCGGAAGCAAAAGTGATTGTTTCTAGAAACGGGTCCTTTCTCGAGAAAAAGTTTCTCTCAAAAGAATTGAGTGGGAGGATAGTGGAGACTTGATGAGGTTATTGAACCATCACTTCAACCAGTATGTAGCAGGGCACAGGAAGTTGTTCCTGTGGCACCTACATCAATTGAAGTGGAAGTTGATGATGGTGACCATGAAACTTCGGATCAAGTCACTACCGAACCTCGTAGGGTGACAAGGATGCGTACTACTTCAGAGTGGTACAGTAATCATGTCTTGAAGGTCATGTTGCTAGACAACAATGAACCTACGAGCTTTGGAGAAGCGATGATGGGCCCGGATTCCGACAAATGGCTCGAGGCCATAAAATCCGAGAGAGGGATCCATGTATGAAAACAAAGTGTAGACTTTGGAAGAACTACTTGATGGTCGTAAGGCTGTTGGGTACATATGGATTTTAAAAGGAAGACAAACAATGATGGTAAGTATCACCATTAAGAAAGCTCGACTTGTCGTTAAGATGTTTTCCGACAAGTTCAAGGAGTTGACTACGATGAGACTTTCTCACTAGTAGCGATGCTAAGAGTCTGTTGGAATTATGTTAGCAATTATTGTATGATTTATGAAATCTTGCAGATAGGATGTCAAAACATTGTTTCCTCGACGATATCCTTGAGGAAAGATTGTATGTGATACAACCAGAAGGTTTTGTCAATCATGAAAGACGCTAACAAGTATGCAAAGCTCCAGCAATCCTTCTAAGGACTGGAGTAAGCATCTCGGAGTTGGAATGTACGCTTTGATGAGATGATCAAAGATTTTGGGTTTATACAAAGTTTATAAGAAACTTGTATTTCCAAAGAAGTGAGTGGGAGCACTATAGAATTTCTGATGAGTATATGTGTTGACATATTGTTGATCGGGAATGATGTAGAATTTCTGGAAAGCATATAGGGTTATTTGAAAAGTGTTTTTTAATAGAAAACCTGGATTAAGCTGCTTGAACATTGAGCATCAAGATCTATGAGGATAGATCAAAAAACCGCTAAATGGTACTTTCAAATGAGCACATATCTTGACATGATCTTGAAGGTGTTCAAGATGGATCAGTCAAAGAAGGAGTTCTTGCCTGAGTTGTAAGGTATGAAGTTAAGAGTTAAAGCTCGACCACGGCAGAAGAGAGAGAAAGGACGAAGGTCGCCCCTATGCTTCAGACGTAGGCTCTATAGTATGCTATCTTGTGTACCGCACCGAAGTGTGCCTTGCCATGAGTCATCAAGGGTGCAAGAATGATCTAGGAATGGATCATTGGACAGCGGTCAAAATTGTCCTTGGAGTAAATAAGGACATGTTTTCGATTATGGAGGTGATAAAGAGTTGGCGTGAGAGGGTTACGTCGATGCAAGCTTTAACACCTATCCCAGTGACTCTGAGTAGCAAACCGGATACGTATAGTGGAGCAACCATTTGGAATAGCTTCAAGTGGAGCGTGGAAGCAGCATTTACAATATGACCTAGAGATTTGCGAAGTGCATACGGATCTGAATGTTGCAGACCCATTGACTAAAACCTCTCTCACAAGCAAAACATGATCAAACCCCAGAACTCATTGAGTCTTAATCACATGACGATGTGAACTAATTTAGTGACACTAGTAAACTCTTTGGATGTTGGTCACATGGCAATGTGACCTGTGAGTGTTAATCACATGGCGATGTGAACTAGATTATTGACTCTAGTGCAAGTGGAAGACTGTTGGAAATATGCCCTAGAGGCAATAATAAATTAGTTATTATTATTATTATATTTCCTTGTTCATGATAATCGTTTATTATCCATGCTATAATTGTATTGATAGGAAACTCAGATACATGTGTGGTTACATAGACAACACCATGTCCCTAGTAAGCCTCTAGTTGACTAGCTCGTTGATCAATAGATGGTTACGGTTTCCTGAACATGGACATAGGATGTCGTTGATAACGGGATCACATCATTAGGAGAATGATGTGATGGACAAGACCCAATCCTAAGCCTAGCACAAAGATCGTGTAGTTTGTATGCTAAACCTTTTCTAATGTTAAGTATCATTTCCTTAGACCATGAGATTGTGCAACTCCCGGATACCGTAGGAATGCTTTGGGTGTACCAAACGTCACAACGTAACTGGGTGGCTATAAAGGTGCACTACAGGTATCTCCGAAAGTGTCATTGGGTTGGCACGAATCGAGACTGGGATTTCTCACTCCGTGTGACGGAGAGGTATCTTCGGGCCCACTCGGTAGGACATCATCATAACGTGCACAATGTGACCAAGGGGTTGATCACGGGATGATGTGTTACGGGACGAGTAAAGAGACTTGTCGGTAACAAGATTGAACAAGGTATCGGCATACCGACGATCGAATCTCGGGCAAGTACAATACCGCTAGACAAAGGGAATTGCATACGGGATTGCTTGAATCCTTAACATCGTGGTTCATCCGATGAGATCATCGTGGAACATGTGGGAGCCAACATGGGTATCCAGATCCCGCTGTTGGTTATTGACCGGAGAACGTCTCGGTCATGTCTGCATGGTTCCCGAACCCGTAGGGTCTACACACTTAAGGTTCGGTGACGCTAGAGTTGTTATGGGAAATAGTATGTGGTTACGAAGGTTGTTCGGAGTCCCGGATGAGATCCCGGACATGACGAGGAGCTCCGGAATGGTCCGGAGGTGAAGATCGGTATATTGGACGAAGGGTATTGGAGTTCGGAATTGTTCCGGGGGTACCAGGTGATGACCAGCGTGTCCGAAAGGGGTTTGGAGGCCCGGCAAGCTTTGGGGGCCTTATGGGCCAAGGGAGAGGGCACATCAGCCCACTAAGGGCTCAGCGCCTCCCACCCCATCTCACGTAACTGGAGAGGTGGGGCGCCACCCCTAGGGCAGCCACCCTCCCGGCTTGGGGGGCAAGTTTTCTAGGGGGTGGGGGCGCCAAAACCCTTCTAGGGTTTCCCCTATGGCCGCCGCCCCTCCCCTAGGGAACCCTAGGGCGCCTCCCCCTCCTCCCTTCCCCCTATATATAGTGAGAGAGAGAGAGAGGGCAGCCGCACCCTTCCCCTGGCGCAGCCCTCTCCCTCCTCGAACACCTCCTCCTCCTTGGTAGTGCTTGGCGAAGCCTGCCGGAGAACCACAAGCTCAATCACCACCATGTCGTCGTGCTGTCGGAGTTCTCCCTCAACTTCTCCTCTCCCCTTGCTGGATCAAGAAGGCGGAGACGTCCCCGGGCTGTACGTGTGTTGAACGCGGAGGCACCGTTCTTCGGTGCTTAGATCGGAATCAACCGCGATCTGAATCGCTGCGAGTACGACTTCTTCATCTGCGTTCTTGTAACGCTTCCGCTTAGCGATCTACAAGGGTATGTAGATGCACTCCCCTTTCCCTCGTTGCCAGATTACTCCATAGATTGATCTTGGTGATGCATAGAAAATTTTGAATTTCTGCTACGTTGCCCAACACCTACCCAGTTAATAGTTATGGCCAGTCGCTAGCAAATCCACATCACCCCTTCCACGCAAAGATATGATGCCTAGATGGAAATTTTTTGACCAAGTACGAGTATGTGGCGACCAAGGCATGTTCTTCTTATTTTCTCAGTTTAGAGTGCCGAGGTGGGCACAGCGGCTTGGTTGAGAAAGAGGTAATTGCACCTGCGGTATATAAACTTGTTTTTTGGTGGGAACATCTTCATACAACAACTTCAAAAATGCAAACCACGGGCCCAATAATTGGGTACGGTTTTGTCCAAATTACATCAAACCAGTCCAAATCGTGTGGTAAGGGTTTTGAAGAGGTAAATACACCGGGAGTCATAGAACTTGCACGTGGCGGTCAGTTTGATGCATAAACTTGTAAAATACATGTTTTTGGTCATCAAACATGCACGTGCGTTCATATACGGTCACATTTCACGTATGCAGACGTATCTCTGGCCTATGTGGCATACCAGCGTGGCTAGGGCCCGCTATCAGCCGCTGTCGCATGGAAGATATGCAGAAAAGTCCTTGCCTTTTATTATGTATTTTAAGCGCCTAAAATAAAATGAGAGAAAAATATATGGTGGGGTTTCAAACCCGTACACGTACCTAGTAGGGGCAGGTGGACAACCACCAGAGCGATGATGATTCACGTTGGGATATGACGACTAAATTATATATCATATAATACTGACCAAAAAATATATAATTTAAATGTAACACAAAAAAAAGGGAGAATCGTGACTCGACCATGTGACCTCGTGGTCACCGTTAACTAAGATTACGACCCGGCTACGACAACACAACATGTCGAGACGGGATAAACATTTTTCATGTTGTTTTTCCTTCTTGTTCTATGTAAGAAAACAAATTATATTCTTGCGTTTGTGACATTTAAAAGATGTTTCTGTGTTACAAAGAAAAGTACGTGACATTCAGAAAAATGTTTAAGCATTGTAAAACACATTTGTGTAATTAGAAAAACATACTTTGCATTTTAAAAATGTTCAGGCATTTTGAAAAACTGTTAATGACATTTTTTAAAATGTTTACACAATGTACAAAAATTTCGCGTCATTTAAAAATGTTTCATACCATCCGAAAATGTCTAAACTTATTTCAAAAAGTTTCAAAACTTGTATTTGAAAAAGCATACGTTTAAAAATGAAAAAAAAATTAAATGTCTGACACATTTAATATCTTTTAAATATGTGATTAACATTTTCTCAAATACAAGTTTTGAAACTTTATTCAAAAAAGTGGATAAACATTTTGGATGGTATGAAACATTTTTATACAAGGCAGACAATTTTTAAATTGTATAAACATTTAAAAAATGTCGTTAACAGTTTTTCAAATGCCTGAACATTTTTAAAATGCAACATATGTTTTTTAATTACACAAATGTGTTTCATGATGTTTATTTTTTTAATGTCAAAGTACCCTTTTTTGTAACACATAAATATTTTTTAATTGTCATAAACACAAGAATATAATTTATTTTCTTACATAGAACAAGAAGGAATAGCAACATGAAACATGTTTATCCCATTTGGATATGTTGGGTTGTCGTAGCCTGATGGTAATCCTAGTTAACCTTGACCATGAGGTCACATGGTCGAGCCACCATGCTCTCTTTTCTTGTGTTACATTATAAAAAAAATTACGGTCAGTCTTATATATGATATATTAGGAATTAGTCGTGATACCCAAACGTGAATCATCATCGCTCTGGTGGTTGTCCACCTGCCCCTACAAGATGCACGTCGCTCGTTCGAAATCCCATTGTCTATTTTCTTTCATTTATTTTAGGAGCTTATACTAACATAAAACATCCAAATGTGACCGTATGTGAACATGTATTTTATAAATTTGTGCACTAAACTGACCATTGCGTATAAGTTTTATGACTTTGGGTGTATTTACCTCGGTTTTGAACTATATGCGATGACTGGGTCTACACTAATGATTACTCCCTCCATTCCAAAATAGATAACCCAATTTTGTACCAAGTTCGGTCATCTATTTTGGAACGGAGGGAGTACTTCATAAGATGTTAGTGTGCTTTGTGATACCATTAAACCATTACGATCATCCATATGCCTCGATATACTATTATACTGTCTCATGGATAATAGACCCAGACAGCTTGAGAAGGCAAAACACCCACTGACAACTGGGTCCCACCCATGAGCCTTCCTTCGGTACACCCCCAGTTTTGTTCAAATTACATCAAACCAGTCCAAATCATGTGGTAGGGGTTTTGAACTATGTGCGATGACCGGGTCTACACTAATGATTACTTCATAAGATGTTAGTGTGCTTTATTATACCATTAAACCATTACGATCATCCATATGCCTCGATAATACTATTATACTATCTCATGGATAATAGAACCAGACAGCTTGAGAAGGCCAAACACCCACTGACAACTAGGTACCACCCACGAGCCTTGCTTCGGTACACTCCCAGTTTTGTCCAAATTACATCAAACCAGTCCAAATCATGTGGTAGGGGTTCCAGACAGCTTGAGAAGGCCAAACACCCACTGACAACTGGGTCCCACCCACCCTCCCTCACAAACCGTATAAGGACAGTATAATCATTTGACCATAATGTATACCCACCTTCGTATACGAGTTGTACATAGACGTACACAAACGATCCGACGGCCTGTCACACAAAGCAGCGCCCAGACCCTCCGTCTTGGGCTGGCCTATTTTTTTGGGCCAATAGCTCCTGTGCGACGTTTTTGATGTGAATTTGCTTGAGTGCGACGTTGTTCGAGTGAATGGCTGTGATGCGACACACTTGAGCGTGTAAATAGCTCCAATGCGACATGGCTCTATTTAACCGTGAAATGAAAAACATGAGGGTTAGCGATTTGAGTTATGACACGCGGGACCCACCAGTTACTCGCATGCGGGTGGGACCCACAACTTATCCACACAAGCATGCCCGTGCTCATCAGCGTGCCTCGACCGAGCCAGCCCCCCCTCCATTGCTTACCCTGCCACTTTCCTTTCCACCTTCTTCTTCCTCTGCTCCCGCAACGGTTGCGCCGCCGCGTAGTGATGTCTAGCTCGACTTCACCATCCGCCAATCATGGATTTAAGTATGGTCCATCGCCGTTGACAAGATGCCCGATTGCTCGCATGGAGCCTCTCAAGCGTTTGGCTTGTGTGAGGGAAGAAAATGGCAACCGTGTATGAAGTTTGTGAAATGTTTGAGCAAGCCACGGCCGGGCAGGTTAGATCTGTGTTCTTGACCAATTCTATGGTCTAATTTCTCCCGATTTCTTTCTTTTTCCCTCGAATTAGGGCGGTGGATCTGGGTGGTGGATCTAGGGTTCATGCGCTTGCCCCCTGTTTTCGTGTTTCAAGAAATGTGGGCATTTTGAGTGGCTCGATGAATATGTTGAAAGGTTGAACTTGGAGGATCAACCCCAACCCAAGAGCTCAATTTTGGGGCGGCTTGCCGTGGAACAAGCCCCCAATTTGGCGGATGAGCCGATCCGATGATGCATAGTGCGGAACTGAAGTGTGAATTGAAGAAAATCGGCGAGCAACTAAAGCATCTGATCGATTTGAAGCAGCAAGCAAATAAGATGGCGGGAGCATTTTATGGTTGTGTCATTGCTATGGGTTTATTTTACTTGATGTTCATCAATCGCTAGAATTTGTTATAGTTTCAGTTAGTTAGTCAGCTAGTTTCGGGGTGCCCAGAGTTTGAGTTAGCCAGGATCATTTGTTAGATGAACTTGAATTCATGTGAAGCAAAACTTGCTTGAATTATTGTACTAATATTCTCGGGGCCCTATTCAGTGTTCATGCTCGCTTCCTCTGCTTTTTGTTCTTCGATAAACAGTACACACCCAAATTCAGTTTCTAGTAAAAACAAAACTGGGCTGCCGAATAGATGTTGGGCCGTGAGAAAATGGGCCTGAGAAAATAACCATGCCAAAAATAGAGACCAGCCCGCCTGGCGAGGGGCACCAGCCCACTGCAGTGTAGCGGCACCAGCCCACCTCTAACTTCGCAAATAAAATGTTACTTATTTTTACTTTGGCCTTTTTCTTGCACTAAATTTTGTGATGGATCATTTTTGATGCAATAAAACCAAATGTTAATTGTTTTATGCATGTCTACGGTTCCATGAACTAAATGAGTTGCATGAAGTAAATTAGTTTGCATTTCCTAGTGGCATGTCCATAGTGGGTTTGCATGGGGCTCCTAGTTGCATGTCCATGATTTGGCCAATATTTTGAAGATGGTGTGTGTGTGGTGAGATTGAGGTGTAGCAACCCGGGCTCGTAGCAACCCATAGCAATACACAAATAATAAGCAATAACAACCCATAGCGATCTTCAAATAATAGCACGAAACACACAATATATATAGTAGCATAACGATTGCAACCCATAGTTCCATGATAACCTTACAACTCCATGATAGCCTTACAACTTAAAATACTAATACAACTTAATAATAGTAGCATAACGATTACTACTTAAAAAAACTAATACGATAAGCTAGATAGATCGGGGGGCACCAAATGTGGGTTCTTCTTGGGGCTCTTCTTCTCCTCCTCCTCCGGGGGAACAACGCCACTCGCTCCTCCCGGGCGCCGTCCTTCACTCCTCCCGTTGTTGATGGGGTACGGAGCGCGTGCATAACGCCGTTGTTGGGGAAGATGCTCGAAGTCGGTGAAGATATTGTAGGTGGTGAAAGCTATGAACTCACAACCAACCCAATACGCTACCGAGGAGATGGAAAGCATCGAAGGGTTAGTGAACATGGCGAGAGCCCAACCACAACGCCGTTGTGGTTGACCTCCTCAACATGGTACATCCGAGGAGAGCCGCGGGGGAGGTGGCGGAAGCCGCCGCAAGGAAGAACTCCGTTAACTCCTTGCGCCCTCCACCTCGAGATCGCCCAAACCCTAAGGGTTCTCTCTACATACACTCCGACCGGTAGAGCCTTTCCAGACGGTTGGGGAGAAGCTGTAGGTGGGGGCGGTGTAACTTGCATGGTGGCGGGGTGGCTCGAGTGCTCGGTCGGGTTTGATGGAGAAGGAAGAAGAAGGGCAGAGGAGGCAGAGGATGGGGTATGATGGATGAGGAGGAGAGGACGATAGTGCCCGCTTAAATAGCCCAAGTGCGGCGTGGTTTCACCCGTCGAAACCCTAGAATTAATGGGCGGGCGGCGTTTGGTGGCGCCCCATGAAAGTGTGTACACGAGCGTGGCCGTGCGAAACGGACTGCGACGCTTCTGTGCCACCGGTCGCGGGTCAAGGGGGACGGGCTCACGCACGCATCTGTGTCGTCGTGGGTTAAGGGGACACGCCTTCCCCGGGTTCTCTGCATGTGCCGCCCGTGCATGCATGCGGTTGCCCATTAATTTGCTCATCTTGCTAGGGCCTGGCTAGAGGGCAAGGTTGGGTCGATGGGAGACGTGAAAATAATGGACGCCTTCTTTTGCCCATCTTGTAACGGGCAGCACGCCATTTGAACTGCATCGATACCCCATGCCAGTATTGCGTCCTCAAAGAGGAGCACGCCATGCACAGCGTGCAAACCACGCCATGCAGCGTTGGCTTTTTGGTTGTCTTCATCGGGCTGCTGCATTGTGGCCGGGTGCATGCTTTGATGCGACGCTACATCGGTTCTAATGGTAGGCATGCGACAGTGTTATCGCGTTGATAGGGGTGGCGGGAGCAGCTACGCCGAGGCATGCATGCAACTCACGGGCGCAGTCCTGCGGGTGGGCATGCATGCTGCGGGTAAGCACGGGCACGCATGCAACGATGGAAAGGGCACTGCATAGGCTTGGTCCATGCACCGCGTCAACTCTTGCCGTTGGATTCAAATGAACGGTCCCGATGCTCCAACGAGAGGCTGATCCAAACCCCACCGCGTCAACCAATCAGCGCGTCTCATGCGGATCGCTGCACATCGTAGCTAACCCTAGCGCTGATCTCAACCGCCCACGCACAACGATCGGCGACTGGTAGTGTGCGGGGTTTTGAGGGTTTTGAGAGGGTTTTGAGAGGTTTTGGTGATTAGGGTTGAGCATAACTAATTCAAAAAAATCAAAAAATATAAAACTTGCGCACATAGTCTTATTATGTCGTGTAGTAACGAGAAAAAATATAAATATGGTTTACATACATTTTTACGAAAAATCCTTCACAAAATTGTCATTCCTCGAACAATGTAGTATGGAGTTCAAGGAGAGAGAAAAGCACCGAGAGTAGGTGGAGTTTTGAAAATGAAAAGTGTGAAAACCTCACCAAAACTTCATTTTGGATTGACTAAGAAAGATCTGAACTTACTTTTCTCATTTTCATGTTTTGAACTTGTTTTATATATAATTTTCTATTAAACCTTGTTTTTTCAAAAAGAAAAGAAAAAAATAGAAAATTAATTCAATAAATAGTGAGACTTTAGATTTACACTATATAGGTAGAATAGATGTGTAGAAAAATTATTTGGCTGGTTTAGACAAGGTGCCGAAAGAACTTGCTTAAATATGAGGTCGTTTACCCTACCTTTGGAGGTCATTTGAAACACACTTTTCATGACTATGAGTTCAACTTACCAAAAGGGCTCGGAATGATCAGCAAGCAAACATATTTCAGTTGAGGTACTTTAGATAGCACTAAAACATCAATAGCCCAAATTTAAATTTAAATTTAAATTTAAATTTGAATTTTATTTGGCTGGTTTAGACAAACAAGTTCGAATAGAAATATGGGGATACATAGTGACTACCAAAGACGCACCAAGTTACAAATATTATTACATGCCCCAAATTTTCAAACTGTTCTCTGTTCTACTTCTTCCTACCACGTCGTGTGCCCTTCTTCGCTTTAGCCCTTCTTATTTTTGGTTCTACTACACACACAAGTTCACTGATCATCTTGGTTTTCTTCATCGGTCTTTTCAACACCTCGCCAATACCCTCGTGATCGGTGTCTTCGCCTCAATGTTGACACCAGTTTCAGTTTCTTTGGTGTGTACCTCAACATGGGTTTCTTCATCTGAAACTCGACACGCCAGTTCAGTTTCTTCATCTGAACCTCGACACGCTCAAGTTCAGTTTCTTGGTGTGCACCTCCACATCAGTTTCTTCATCTGAATGTTGACTGCAGCAGGATTTTCTTCACCGCTCAGGCTCAGCACACTTCTATTCTTTCTACCGCCATTGACTCTTGCTTTTTTGTTGGCCAACACTGTTCAACAACAAGGGGCTGACTTGCTCGCTTCCTCCTGTGCAGAAAATGTTATAGATATAGTAATTGGAAAAAAGCACCAAATCAAAACACGACAAATAAATAAGAACATACTTTGGCTTATCAGAGTGTAACGGCATTTGATGATCCCACTGCGCCCAAGTTCCTAGCACAACTTGCATCTGCTTTTGTTACCTTTTGGGCCCTTTTGCCTTTTCATCTTTCTTTCCTTCTTACTACTCCCACCTTTCTCAAACCATGCCTTGAATCTACTCTGTTTAGGCCTGCCAGCCTTTCTTTTCGTCAAGGGAGGATACATGGAAAATTCAATGTCCACTTCAGGCCACTGAGACTGATCTGTAAGTGCTGGAATTGGAGTAGCATATGCAGCTTTGAATCTTGCTACCGAATAATATTCATGCAGATATGGGTGCATGTTTATCTTCGGTTGGGATGCTAAGAAAAGAATGGCATGCTCACATGGTTTACCAGTGTGTTGCCACTCGAGGCAAGTGCAATCATGCAATTCAGTGTTCATAACATGTCTCCTTCCAGTTTTGTTATCTCTAACTTCAGCACCCCAAGGTGAAGATTTTTCAACAAACAAATGTGAAAGACTTCTGCTCCTATTGACCACCTGTTGTACCATCGCTGGAAGCTTATCACCTTGCGCACAATCACCTATCCTTCTTCTCAATTCCCACAACCGCATGAGCATGATCCTGATTTGGTCAACCATGTCATGCACAGCAAATCTTTTAACTCCTTCACCTTGTTGTTGAAACTCTCGCCAAATTGTTGTTGATGTGGTCACACTTGATGGCAGTGTTGAATGCTGACTGCACCATAACAAAGAATGGTAGGTGTTCAGCCATGGACCAAACTCATCACATGCTGCCATTATCTTATCAAGATGATATTTGTGTGTCTGTCTAGTGTAAGATCTTGCTGCTGGCCACATGCGCCCAAATTCTTCTCCTCTAAATTTTTTGATCAAATTCATCCACAAATGACCGAAGCACTCCCTCTGCTCAGCATGTGGGAAAACATTTTTCACTGAATTTTCAAGCCCCTTACATGCATCTGTGTGTATAGCCAAAGGTGACACCGCCCTAGGCATCTTTTCAACTGGATCATGAACCATGTCCATGAAGCCTCGGTTTCTAATCTGAAACAAGCCAACAGCAATAGGAAACATCCAGTTGTGTCCATCTAGAGCATTGCATGCTGCCAATCGACCATTCCACTTGCTGTCAAAATTATGAGTCTATGCTCAAATATGGATTGCACCGCTTTGAAGCCATCTATGGAAGGCTTCAAAGCCATAAAAAACTTGGAGAACTTGACTTCACCTTTGGCTGATACCTTTGTATCTATCTCCACAACACTACCAGGTGACCTCTTTTCCACCTCTGCTTTGAAGTTGTAAAGCATCCTAAATGTATTTGCCCAATCACCATATAAATTTTTCATTATCCTTTGTTTTGCCTTCCACACTGTGGTATATTTCAGTTTAATGGGGTACATCTTTTCCAAGTCTACTTTGAGTTTCTTGGCAGTAGTGTTTGGTGTTTTGGCTAAAATTGGGGTGATCTTTTACGCAACCCAAAGTTGTGATGTCATGGTTGATACTCTCTGTGAACTTGTAATACAAGTATGTTGATTGGGGATTTGGTTAACCTCGACAGTATTTCCATCAGGTTGCGATCTAGCAGATATGTACCACTTGCAAGGCTTGACACTACCATCAAATCCTCTGCACCTCGCATAAAACTTCTTCCTATCAGTCCAAACAGTCTTGGCATTAAACTCATGTTTCACTGCATAAGTCTTGAAACACATCCTAAACTCCTTCATGCTTGGGAACAACTTGCCTACTTCAATGACAGGGTTTTGTTTGTCATACACATGCACCACTCATCATCATGTGCATCATCTACTTCATCTCCAACTTGTTCCATCAATTGTCCATCTACATCTTCATCAACATTAGCAGGCAAACTAGATTCTCCTCTCCTCGCTTATCTCTCATCATCGATGGAATGCCAAAAAGTTTGGCCATCTCAATGGCGTGCATTGGTGCAATGACCAAATCAAGAAGCTCATCTAATTCAACTACATTCCAATCAACAGCTTGTTGCAGTTTCAGTTTCAGTTCCACCACCTGCCTCTTGGCTATTCTTTGTAAGTTCAAGACACATGGGAATCAATGGCCTCTGTGTAGCCCAATCATCATCTACCATCTGCGAGCCAATTGTGATGGCACATATCCAACCTTGAAAAAATATTCAGATCAACCAGCTCAGCAAAAAAATTAGCTCGCTTGCTTGTCCAGCCGTTTTGCCGATCGATTTCATCAACAATCTGTTCACCATCTTCCATTCTCACATACTCTCCTTTCCAATCATCAAACCGCAACGGCGATACTTCTTGCTCTGGACCCCAAACAACTTTCTCCCAATTTTTCCACCCATTTCTTCACCGCCTTCTCTCCCATGTTTCGTAGAACTTGTGGATCAATCTCTGTAAACTCAACCTCCCATTTAACAATTGTGTCTCTCTCAATGTTCTGAATGCTACCATCAACTAATTTTGCCTTTGATGGAAAGAAATTGACCGTCAATTCAAGGTCCGAAGCGGCAAGATCCCTCTGCTCGATGGCGGACGGTGTGAGCCCGTGAGAAAGAGCAGACTAGGCCCTAATTGCATGCAAAATTGGATCGAGAGAGGAGCATTACCTATTCAAGTTGAATCTGGCGGCTCCATCTCAAGTATGCCCACGGGCTCCCTCACAACCTATCGATTCAACAAGCGAAAACAGAGGAAACGAGCTGAGATCTACGGGGCCGAGAGAGGAACGGGAGGGGGACTAGTGTTCTCACTCACCATTTTTTTAGGACGAAGGCTCCGCCGCCACCGTTGAGAACGCAAGATCCGCCGCCACCGGAGAAGAAGGGGGGGAGGGGGCAGAGTGGCGGGCCCGGCACGGTCGGGCGGCAGGGCACGGCCAGCTGTTTTGAGGAGCAATTAAGTTGGACCCACATGTCCTAACATAAACGGGCTTGGTTGACGACCAATTTAACCACATTTAACACCCCATGTGGCCCTGGGCTATTTACCTGCTCAAATGTGTCGCACCACAGCCATTTGCTTGAACAACGTCGCACTCTAGCCAATTCACATAAAAAACGTCGCACAGGAGCTATTGGCCCTATTTTTTTTTTCTTTTTTTAACTTCCAAGAAATATGTTCATGAGGTAGGATTTGAACTCCCAACCTCTTAGTTTACTCATACATGCTATAACCAACTAGGACAGCTAACTTTTCTTGTCTAATGACTTCTTTTATTCTTCTTATTGTGCATCTTTTCAGTCTGTTTTTTTGTTTGGCCCTTTTATTCTTCTCTTATTTTTTTCGTAAAACACATTCTCGTCGGACGTGGAGTTTCTGTGCGCGAGCACATATAAGCTCGTTATCTGGGACGTTGAGAATCACGTGGGGATCTGAGCTGAGATGATTGTCGTGGGAATACAGGAGAGTTGGAAATGCGTTCGCGTGTCATATACGTACGCGGCAGGACCTGATCTGTGGGCCAGAAAAGCGGCCTCCGTCCATTGTGCGTGACGGTGACAGCGACGGCGGTTGCTGAGTTCTTCCTGGTCCATGGATTAGATCGTTTGCCGGGAACTTGGTCCGTGGACCAAGAAGCTTGCTTGCCACCGCGGGTTGGTATGGAGATTGGGTTTACTGT
Source organism: Aegilops longissima (assembly GCA_021605205.1). NCBI lineage: Eukaryota > Viridiplantae > Streptophyta > Magnoliopsida > Poales > Poaceae > Aegilops > Aegilops longissima. The sequence goes on from CM038679.1 coordinate 134,905,751, forward strand.
GCGCACAATGGTCTTGCCGTATGATTCCGTTTCGTCTACGGCGAGAGAAGGGGTGAGCGACTGCTTTTGAAGACGAATTCGTGCACAGTAGGGCGACTTGATTTCCGGGCCATGGAGTTTCTAATGCAGCCGATAAGCAGGTAAACATCTTGATTTATGTGGGTTGTGGGTGGAGTTTCAGGTTAATATTTTTCTCGATTCGTTGATTTCTCCCCACTCTTTTGTGCGCATATGCCGGGATCCAGATTCCCCTTCATTGAGGAAGTTGACGAGAGCTCAACCCCAATGGATCTGGTGGAGTACGGGCCGAAAGGGTCGGATCCGGCTGCGGCTGAGGTTGCGGTGCCGGCCGTAAATGGTGCGCAAGTCTGCAAGGGAGAAAGGGCCAGGCGGCCAGGGAGATCAGACGGGAAATATTGCCACAAGCATCCGAGCTTTTGACCGGCAAGATAAACCCCATGTGCGTACTGGAGACATAGCTATTGTGCACTTCTGTTTTGTTATTACCAATAGAGGCTAGAATGTCTGCAAGGAAATGGATTAGTTGGCAATGTTCGTGCGGGCCAACTTGTAGTCTGTGAAGGACAATGGTAGTTGCTGGTGATGAAACATTCAGTCTTCAGTCATTGTTATGAAAACATTGCAGTATAAATCACTGTAACACCACACTAGAGGCTCAGATTTAATTATCTTCATAGGCTAGATCCAATCAATTTGACAACTTAATTGGGATGAAGGTAGCCCTGGAACACCTCGTGATAGTTCATTTTGGCGGCTCTTCATCGTCAATGCAGATGTATTGTCTACAGTAGGCTTCTATTCTTTCAATACGCATTTCTGGTTCTAATCGTAGGGTACTAGTGCACATATTACACATTGATGGCCCGTGTTTAGCAGAAAAAAAATTAGGTACCTGCAGAAGCTGACTCACGAAGGCTATTTAAAAATTAACTTTTATGGCGTAAACGTTGGAAATCCCCACTGTATTTTAGCGCTTCAGTTATTCCAGTGAAATCATACATTTGCACTGCTGAAATATGCATTACATTGATTGTGGGTTTTGTGGGAGGGGGTTGGAGATTGGGAGGTGGACGGGTGATAGGGAATGGACAATAATGACAACTGAGGGGGGGGGGGGATACAAAATATGAAAAAGGTTTACGAGAATGTGCTTTACAGGCAGTAAATTTGGGAGCGCAGGCTGATTGCTGCGTTGGTGTGTTGGTATTGATGAGCAGGACAGATTGAAGGCTGAGGATTGGAGCAGCTCCACCTTGCCGGACACCGTGCTCTTCGTGCATGTCTGCGTTCAAGAAACCGGTGAGTGGTTTTGTGGAGAACCCTATAGAAAATGTGATTGTGTCGGACATTGGGACAAGTTTTGACAAAGTTTATGATTTATACAATCTCTATTATCTGGAGAAAGAGTTTGGGATAAGATATGGCAAGAGCAGGCACAACCACTCACTGTCGCCTCATTTTGGAGAGACAAAACACTAGCCATCTCTCAAGAACATTGATGTGTACAACCAAGACTTGAAAAATATTTATTGACTTCATGGAGCTTTTTTTCTATGAGATTTTTAAGAAATCAAACAATGAATTTTAGTCAGTACATATATCACCTTGTGGATTTATTTTGTCTTTCGAAAGATTTCAGTTGAGTTATGTTGCCTGCTGATGTTTGAATGCAAATTCAGCCATGGCTTTGCAAATGAATGACAGAGTTTGATGGGGATCGATGTATGTAAAATCGGAAAGTGCGATGTTGTTGTGTGCTTACATACTTCTATTTGTGTTGGTAGTTCATTTTTGTTTGATTCTCCTACATATTTAAAACTATACATCTTATTCCCTGACTTCATATAATTTCGTCTAATAGGTGTTCTGCTATGCCTTATTATGGCAATTGCAATATGTGCACTAATCCTTGGATTATGGCCTATGCATCTTATTTGGACATACTACTGCATCATCAGTTAAAGTGTGTATCTTCTGCAGTTTCACTTCAACGATCACATTAATACACATTGAAGTACTCATATTATGCGTTCTCATTTTCACGGAGGTGAACCAGAATGGTTGGACCTGTAGTAAAGCTTCTACTTCTTATTGATTCCACTATGACCTTGATCTTATGGTTAATTTTTGGCATCTCGGGAAGTGCTTTTGCTGGATTATTATATGGCTTTCCAGCACAAATAATGACCGCATTCGATGCAGTTGGAGAAGGCAAAGAAAATCCATTTGTTCAATTCTTTGTGGTACATTTTTCTCTTCATCAAGCATGCTATATGTTTGTGTTTATGACATTTCTGCTTTGTTACAACATATTTTACATTTTTCTTACCATCTCAACACTGTATGATGGAACATGGAGTACTATTATTGGAATTTGTACAGTGGTCAGTGATTTGAAAAACATTATTTCCACTCCTATTTTTCAGTTATGGATGATCTTTGTTTTCAGAGACCTCCTGATGGAAATCCATATGAGATAAGGTTTGCTCTTTGTTTATGTCTAGTAGCGCTTTACCTTTGTGCTTCAAGATCACATAACTTTTCTATGTTACCTTTCCTCTTTGGTCCTTTTAACATGTATGACCCTTTATTCCTGATCTCGGAGCTGAGAGAATCGAGCCCTAGATGCAATGTTTTGTATTTAGGCAGCACATTTCTTTTCTTCCTTGGAGAACTGTAAATGGTAAATGCTGACTACAATTATCTGTTTGCAGATTCCTTCATATTCCCGGGGCATTGTTCTGTTGCTTGTGGACTCATACTGAATGCACTAATGTTCATAGTAATTGCCATCTACAAGTGCCCTGTGATACTTTTCAAATGGTGGAAACGACTGATTAAGTATTTGATTATGGGAGAAGTACTTTTTCAAAGTGGCATGTATTCTTGTCCTAAGAGTGACATGCACATGATGGTCAGGGGCACCATGGCAAAATCTTATTATGTGTTAGAGATATACTGGACACATGGTGCCAGTGTCTATTCATGTTGCTGGTCGGAAGATTTCGGCATTGGAAACAATTTTGGTCGATTGGCTTTCACTGGTTTGAAGAGTTTGGATTTTGTAAGTTTTTGCTGGCACCGATGGCACGCAAAAAGTGTTGTTCAGCCTTGTAGGTCTGTTGTTTTGGAACTTGTTTGGTTTTCTGTAAATTCCAATATATGTTTGCTGCATTTTCATGGATATTGATGTGCCACAAGGATAATATATGTTAATGGAAATTTTGCTAATTTTTCGTATAATTCTGCCTTTTCATATTGCAAAAGCACAAAGAACATTGAGTAATGTTGAGATGAGCACAGGAAAAAGGCTTGGTTTTTCTGTATATTCCAATCTTTGTATCTCGTGGATATTAATGTTTGTAACTGAAAGTTTTTGGATTTCATATATTGGTATAAAAGCACTGAGAACATTTGAGCAATTTTGAGAACAAACTTCCTCTGAACAGAGGAGGAAGAATCAATTATGTGGCGGGGACCATGGTCGCTTGTTCTGTTCTCTCGCTGCAATTCTGTCTAGTCTCATCTTCTCCTTGTATGAGAATTCTTGTTTCGTTTTTGGTTGGTGCATAGAGCAGGATGCTGAAGCCGATGCTGGCGTGCTGCAAGCTCTACGTGTCCGAGGGCCGGAGCGCGGCAGTCGTGCATGCCGTCAAGCAAGGGGTGCGCCGCCACCACCACGCGGTCGCCCTCATCAACACCTTCGCCGACGACGCCTACAACCAATATTGCTGCGATCTCCTGTAACTGAAGAGCAAGACTAGCTAGGTGGAGGAGAAGGGAGAGCGTGTGTCCTGAGTTATATGAACACATGCACGTGAGTTGAGTCGGCAAGTGTGCAGGCCGTCAATGAAGTTTTCAGTAGCCATGCATGTATAAATACTGACAGGAGTTTAAGTTTGAAATGTTGTTGCAGCATGTGGCTGCTTCGGAGTCATCTGTAAGCTAGTTGATGCTGCTCTGGAGGAGAGAATCTTGAGGGGGAAGGCTGGTTCGTGCAATCGTGCGCCTGTGGAGGTCATTAAATGGCCCGTGTAGACGACGGCTGTTTTGTCCAGAACGTCTGAGCCACGGCTCATATCGCCAGCAACCGCTCGAACCGCTGAAAGTCCGTCGGCAGACCTCACATTAATGAGGGCAGGTGGGTGGGCCATGCTTCTGAATATAGATGCATATACTAGTGAGAATACACAGTGAAATACCAAGGCCAAAGCGAATCTAGAAGTGAATGGGCGTGGGAGATAACGAGAGCATGTCAGCTCGAGCTCAGATTAACACTTTCCATTCTCGTCTCCTTGTTAACAAGATGAGTCGCACGCATGGCATTAAACACATACAGTTAATACAAACAAAAGTATTAAATACAAAAGTTGAGCATGTTTCAGTAAATGAATGAAGGAAACGTCCGCATACACAAGATGGATGGATGATTCATTCCGCGATGTCTGTACGAATGACATACAGGTTCTCGAGCGACAGTGACCCAGCCCAGTCGGGTGGCCTCCTGTTAAACATGTACTTAAAACTGTTATTTTATTTGTTCCATATTTCCGCGCGCGACAGTGAACCGGCCCAGTCGGACGGCCACATGTGAATAAAGTATTTAATTTGTGATTTTTGTTCCAAATTTGTGAACTTGTTTCCAAATCGATCAACTTTTTTTCAATTTTGCTATTTTTTTGTCAAATTCATGAACTTTTTTTTTCAAATCGATAAACGTTTTTCCTCCTTGGAGCTTGGGGTGTTCGTGTGTTCCAGGGCCGGTACATCAAAATTGAGGTCCTTGTGTCAAAATCTAAGATGGCCCTATCTTGTAAGATGACCAGTGTTATTCATATCAATCATAACCAAAATGTGGTTAGCGATTATTTAGCTAAATTCGCTAGAACTGAAGGTAGAACCGTAGTTTGGTTAGGCTCTGGTCCCACGGAAGTTGCGGACTTGTGTAAACTGGATTGTAATACAAGTCTTACTGGCAAAAAAAGTCCAACTGGATTAAGTTGTCGTCTATGGCAGGCTGCGTGCATAAAAAGTATTTTGACGTGATTAACTTTTTAATTGCCTTAATATAGATTTCTTTAGGCAATTTGGTGAAACGCCTAGAAAAAGCAAAGGTGTTTCCTCACTTGTGCCAAGTGAATGGAGGCGTTTTGGCAGTTTAGAAAATATCTCCACAAATAACAGGAAGCCTACATTTGATAATTTATATACTTATAGAAAGTTGAAGTCATAGTCCAGATTGATGGGCTGATGGACTTGTTTTGCGCATCGGCCTAGTGTGTTACTAGCCATGCCCGCGCGGCGGTACGCCGCGCCCCGTCGTACGTCATTTTTGTATATATAGTCTTTGTTGCTTGCTATAAATTTTAATTTGAAATAAGATAACTATCATAGAAAAGAAAGTCATTTAGTAAAGCAAACTGGAAAGGTTACATTTATTGTCACCATGCACGATGCATATTAGGGAACATAAATGCCATGCTGATACATTTCTAATAAGATTAAACACGATAGATTCATTTTTGGTCTACATCATTCCGTTATGTTGACGAACACCCCTCCATTATCTTCACGAACAACACTTAGTATTTCATAGTATATATCCCTTTGTTCAGATATAATGGTTTTTTCTGCCGGGGGATATAATGGGTTATTACTCAACGGTTAACTTAATTGTATCATAACTCAATTCATAAACAATCAATTAATTTAAACACCCATTTCTAACTGGAATTGCACTCATGTTAAATTAAAAGAAACAATACATGGTCCATTTTTGGTAAACATGGAAGATAATCCTGTAGAAAAATATCCAACACTTTGTATCTTTGATTTTTTTTTTGCGGATTGTATCTTTGATTATTTAAAGCCATAGATCATCTATGTGATATATCTTCAGCCATACTTGATTAAAAATGATCAAAAAGAGCATAACCTTCCTTGAAAGTATCATCAAGCCGGTCATTATGTGTTCCGGAACAACCATAATCAACATCCGAAGAAAGAACAAATTGCCGGTACCAGGATGCACATGACAAATACGACCAATTCTGCGTGCAAACTATTCCATCTATTTTCCTTTTTACTACATTTTGTCAATGCTATTCCAAACCCTAGGGAATTCCAGATATGTAAGCGATCGATCTTGCCAAAAATTATTTGAAACAAAGGCGGAAAAGCATTCCCTTCGAAAATAGAGAAGGTATAAATGAGAGCGGCGATTCACCCGGGCTCAGATGAGCCCGGGCATGAACAGTACCGTGATTTAAAATAGAAAAAAGTTCAAAAATTCCAATTTTTTTTGTGGTGCAAGATGCTCCCGTGCATGAATTCCGTGCAAAATTTTGTGAAGTTTAGATATTCGAGGAGCTCGTGACAAAAAAGAAAAATTTATTGAAAACTATATCCAAGGGATCTATACACGCGCGCACACACACACATACACACAAGAAGTTGCGGGATGAGAATATATATATATATATATATATATATATATATATATATATATATATATATATATATATATATATATATATATATATATATATATATATATATATATATATATATATATATAGGATCGACTATTCGTCACTCTGGGTGAGGAATAGTTATTCTTCACCCTTCTATTTTACCATCAATACATCGTAATTTTACGTTCCATAAATTTTTTCTTATTTCTGATGTAAAAAGAGACTGTAAGAAAACATAGTCACCGTAAAAAATATTTTATGTTATGTAAATTTACAAACGTAAAAACATAGTGTAAAATATACATAAACTTCAAATTTTTGTCTTATGACCTACATTTTTATTTTTTTATGCCAAATTTGACGTAGTGAATCAATAAAATGTAACTTTTGAATTTCAAACGTAATTTATTTAGGAAGCGATCGTAAGATTACCTCAGGTGAAGAATAACTTATTCTGCACCCTGGGTGATGAATAGTAACATATATATATATATATATATATATATATATATATATATATATATATATATATATATATATATATATATATATATATATATATATATATATATATATATATAAAGCTAAATATTAAGCTAAATAAAATATAGTATCCCTACCCCACCCGAATATTGATAGAAATTCCTATAATAGATCCTTTAAATATTGATAAGTTATTATCAATTATATGGGCAGAGAGGACCCCCTGTAAAAAAAAAAAAAAATAAAAATAAAAAAATAAAAATAAATTAAGCAATGTCTAACATTTAAGCAAGTTAAATTAAATTTAAATTAAATGAATAAGCAGTGATGAATATTTAAGCAGCCTTGGCATGTATGTACGCATACACTGACACAAGGATTCCTAAAGAAGAGCTACCTATCTGAAGGCATGAAGAAGTGCATCGCTGGCAAGCGAAGAAGAAAAGAAGAGCCAGCCAATTATTCACCGAGAGACAATGCCACGTGAAGAAAGTAAAGATTCCTGAAGATTGAAGCTTGTCGGCACTCTCTCGCACTTTTCTATATTATTAGGAGGACACGCGTGTACCCTAGTAGGACACGTGTGCATACTACCGTGTGTAAAATAAGTGAAAGAATGCTCCCGAAGGCCTCCTTTGCAGCCACCCCTTGCGGCTATAAAAGGAGACGCTGGGCTCAAGAAGAGGAACACACAAGAGACGGGAGAGCACGAAGCACTCAGAGCATCGAGACTCTCCACCAGAGCACCCCTTCTTTCATAGTCTAGCCACCACCACTACTAGTAGAATAGCCAAGAAGGTGCTTTGTTCGCCAAGAGTTTGAAGGTAATTTCCTAGTTGTGTATAATCCCTTCGGGGCCTCCCGAAAGGGAAAACCATATGTAAATTATGTTGTTGAAATGATGTAGTTTCTTGGTTTCACTTAGTGCTTTTATTTATGAATTTATGGGACGAGTTCTTATGCTAGGATCCTATAGGAGAAACCTCTGCGTGTGTAGTTCTCTGTGTAGTCCAGAGTGGCGTTTGAATGAGAACCTTGTGGCCGTAAAGAAGTGTTCCCTTCGGGTGGACTGCCTGGGAAGACGATAGGAATTTAACCCATAAATTTGCAATTAAAACTGCTAAGTGAACGTAACTAGCTACATCTGATGCAACATAATGAAAAATATGGTGAGTACTGAGTAGGATTTTACACCTTTGCGCACATCGCCGGACGAATTGTTGGCCTCGCCAGCCTCTAAATAGATCCTGCATTAAATATATAATCAAGTTAGAACGTGAAGGTAATCATATTGAATTAAATATTGTTGTGAATAATGGAATACTATTCCAAATAGTGTATTCAATAGTGGAGCACTATTGTGAATAGTGCCCTACCTAGTGAATAGTAAATACTATTCAAGATAAAAAGCATACCTGTCTACCACTTCCACCTAATCCGAAATTAACCTAATTAAAATCTTAATTAATATTGATTAGAAAATATTAGTAAAAATTTGTTCCCTATATTATCCCTATATTGTTGGTATCAGGTCCAGCGTTTAATCATTGAAAGGTTAAAATATTTAAACTTAGAAGTTAGCACAGGTAAAGTAATAAATACTAAAGAAAATCTAAATATAAGGTGTAGAGTAAATCCTTCGAAGAGCATATCGGCATTCACCTCATAGCCGTTAAATACAGTCGTAGATTTGATATATAACTTTTACATATCTTGGGGAAAAGATAAGATAACTTAGACCAAAAGTTTGAAAGTTTATTTAAAGAATACCAAAACTTGCGGATAAGTATTCAGGTTTGAATAATAAAATTGATCTAGCTTTACATAAGCTAGAGGAAGCAAAAGCAAGACAGAATACAGTTTGCAAGAATAACGATTATATTAAAGAGGAAGTGTTGTCAATAGGCGTTACTTAAGTAAAGGCAAAGGTCACTCCCACGACTGATACAAGACAAGATATACTTGAAATTAAAAAGTTGGTGCAAGAGGTTAAAACTTTGATTATCTCATAATTTTATGACTGAATATACTCAAGCATTAAACGAAGTAGCAAAATACTGTCACCTCCTGTAGGATTCTCCGATCACGACTCCCCAAAGGAAGATTCCAAAGTAATAATAAGACAAAATAACACAATCATCGAACTACTAATTCAAGTATTAGATAAGCTAAAAAGTGTTCAAAGCAACAAAGAAATTGTGTTATCATCATCTGGAATAGTTGCCTCTACTAGAAATATTAATTCAGAAAAAGGGCGTATCTAAAGGCTTCCTTAGAAGAGACAAAACCCTCCAATTAGTAAGGCAAGATTCAAGACCTCTGGCCATGAAGCATAGATTATCATGCAAAGCTGATGATATTGATAGCATTGAAGAAGTTATAGATATACAAAGAGATCTAGAAAGATATCAAAAGATACCCTGAGAAAAATAAAGCCGCAGCAAGTATACCACATGGGCATGTTTGAAAGTAAAAGTGGTCTATATAGAATATCCAGAGAAGTAGAATTAAGTGTGTTAACACACCCAGTAGATTTAAAATTGTAAGCAAAAATATTGAAAATGAACTAAAATATTGTGGTTATATATTCATCAAGGTATGTATATCATAGGAGTCAAAGGTATGACAAGAAAGAAATTAGGTGCAAAGGTTTTAATAACATTATTAGATAGAAGATGGGAATCAGTAGACAAAGCAGCATTAGGATTTTAGAAGGAGACATGAATGAAAATAGATTAATAACCTATATAGCTCCAGACCTAATGATGCCCGTAAAAGAATTTATTGAAAAATGAGTTTTGGTTTCCAAACTAAAGGTTATGAAGATTTTAAAGGAACAAATTTGCTAGTAAGCATAGAATTTATAGGAAGGCTCACTAATAGAAGTAGCTCCAGATATAGAGTGAATGTGAATGACGTAATTGATAGCATGCAATCAAAAGGTATTAAATTTATGAATCCTCTTAAAATTGGCTCTGAAGAAAGAGAAGGAGAAGAATGGAAGATAGGAGAATTAATAGAGAAAAAAGAATTAAAGCAACCTGAAAATTACATAAGCTATCAAAATTGTGAAGGAAGTAGCAGTATTCGATTTATGAACTATAAAGCTGCATCAATAGAAGACTCTGAATCATTTATGTCAGAATCAGAAATTAATGATGATAAGAATAAAGGTATATCTGAATGTATGGAAAAGGCTAATTTAGATGACGAAATAATTCATTGGGAAAAGAAGCTAAAGCATATTGAATGGGAATATAGTCATTCTATGACAAAGGATTGGCCAAAAATTAGAGAAAGAGAGCTATTTATCATTCGAGAAATTGCAAGGTTAAAGAAACTAAAAAACGATAAAGTGTCTGCCACTAGTAGTTCAAGCATGGAAGATAAAATTATAGCATCCGCAGAAAGAAAAGCAAATGCAATCATTAATAAAAATTCTATCATTAATAATAATAATAAAGATAAGAATATTATTCAAAAAGAAGAAATTGTTAGTGAAGAAGAGCAATGGGATATCAATAATAAGTTATTATTAGAAAGTTATGAGGAAGAGGAGGAATTAATAAAAGAAATGTGGTTAGAAGATGAAAGATATGATGATTCAGAACAAAAAAGTGATTTCTATAACTCACTAGATGATGTGGGATTACATAATTTAGACAATGCAATGGAAGCCATGGAAGTAGAAAGTAGTGGTAAAAGAAGAAGGGGATATGGAGAATCATCTGTAAAAAGATAAGGAGAAAGAGAGAGACCTACCAGGACAGCTGGACAATGGCCTCCAGAAAAAGATGATTATCAACCTACATATATCCCAGGACAATATAGATACATGGGTACTAAAAGAAGAGATTTTGAAAACCAGTGCAATTCCAAAATTATAAAATGATGGTGCTATATTAAACCTAGCAGCTCATGATCCAATAGATTGGCGAATATAATCAGCATATGGAAAGGTTTAATAGTACAAAAATATATACAAAATCAGTATAGCATAGGCACTAAGGTAGAAGATATGTTAACATATCTTGAAACATTTTAGGAGAATCTGTAAAAGTTCTTTGGGAACAATGGGTAGAATCATACCTAGTCAATATGAAGAATTAAAAAGGGCAGGAAGTAACCCTAATAACTGCGAATGTTATCTCAAATATGATCATAGCAGAAGATCCAGAATTAGGACATACCTCATTGCAAAATGAAAGGTTAAGAGAAATAGAAAAATTAACATTAACTAGCTGGAAAGGTATTAAAGAATTTTTCCAGCATTATTTGTATAATGCTACTACTGCTAAACAAGGTTTTAATGTAGGCGTAGTAGAAAGATATTTTAATAAGTTGCCGACCCCTAGGGTCAATAATATTTGAAGAATATAAAAAGGAAACAGCGGGAAACGTGGTAAATATATCTCAAGCTGTAACATTTGTTTTCAAACAATTAAGAAAGGTGTGTACTAGTATTCAAGCCCAAAGATCTATGAAGAAATCAGATTATAATTTTGCAATAACATAGTCCAAATACCACTTACATATGGAGAAGAAAGGCATAGGAAAAACAATATTATAAACCACAAAGGAGAGATAATAGAAATTTTAGAACAAAGAAAAGATATTTCTTAAGAAGATCAGACAATAGAGCCCCATTCTTGCATAAAAGAAATGTAAGAAGATACAATCCTAAGAAAACCTATGACAAAACATGCAGGTGTTTCATATGTAACTCACCGGATCATCTAAGTAGAACTTGCCCTAATAAAGACCAGAAAAGATACTCCAGCAAATATGAAGAACAAGAGAGTGTTAATTATAGATAGCGTTAATGAAAATATATTAGTATGTGATGATGAAATAAAGGACGATGAGTCAATATATTCAATTATAGAAACAGATGAAGTAGAAAATGAGGCTCCGAATATGAATCAAGTGAAGATGAAATAGACCTAATAGATGATTTAGCGGTTTAAAATTGAAATGATGAACCAAGTAGATTGTGAACATGATTGGATTAGAGGAAAAGGTGATTATAACATAAAATGTGCTTTCGTATATATTATCCAAGCCAAGATAATAGGTTCACTTGTAGCTTGTGTTTAAAACAAGCATGTGCCTCATGTCTAAAAGCCAATAATCAAAAATGGAGACAAGAGATAGAATTGGAACCAGAAGAGCGAATATTATCCAGTAGGGTTAGAAATTTAGAAAATAGAATAAATAAGCTAGAAGCAGAGCTAGAAAAACTTAAAGATGAGTTAGAAAATAGTAAAGAGGAAAATGATAATGTTCCAAAAACACAGAAATGAAAGAGCAAATGATAACAGTAAGGGATAAAAAAGGAGACAAATTAATACAATTGAAAGATGTAATTACTAGTTTTGGAAACAAATATATTGTTCGATTACCATTCAAAGAAGTGTTAGGAATAAGGATCCCAGTTAAGATTGTTCGAAGCAAAATATTTCATATAAAATATTGGCAATATTAGATACTGGTTGCACTAAGAATATCATCCATGATAAATATTTTATGAGATGTCCCAAATAGTTGAAACTATAGATGATAATAAAGCTGAAGTATCTACCGATATGTCAGAATAAAGAAGATCCATAATCAGCTAGCATATAATATTGAAGCTTACATAAATGGCACAAAATATATAATAGATGAAATTACAATAAGAGATTTGTCAGTAATAAATGATGACATGATAATAGGGTTAAGATTTTACAACAATCTTTACAAACCACAATCATACATGAAGAGGTGTAACATTTATCCCTTATCAAGATAATGTTCCATACATATCCGAAGTACGAAAACAAAGAAAGTCCTTGCAAAATGTAGAAATATCTAATTTAGATGATGAATATAGCACAAGTCCAGATCCCCTTGAATTCTGTAAAGACGGAGAACTTAGTGAGACCATAGAAGAATATCATATAAAAAATACATGTACAGAATGCATTGGGTTGCAATCATTCTCTCCAAATTGGTATAGAGATATAAAATCTAAAAAGGATATAGAGAAGATTGTGCAAAGACTAGAAAGCATACAAATTATTGGAGAAATACCAATGAAGCATTGGGATAAGAACTCTATAGTTTGCAAAATAAATATCATAAATCCAGATTATATAATTAAGTCAGGACCAATAGAAGCTACTCCTAAAGTTATCGAAGAGTTCAAAATGCATATTGATGAGTTATTAAAGTTAAAAGCTATAAGAGAAAGCAGAAGCCCTCATCGATCTGCTGCTTTTATAGTTAGAAATCATGCTGAAGAAGTTAGAGGTAAATCTAGAATGGTAATTAATTTTAAAAGGCTTAATGATAATACAGTTGACGATGCATACAACATACCTAATAAGCAGGAATGGATTAACAGAATACAAGGAAGTAAATATTTCTCTAAATTGACTTAAAGGCAGGATTTTGGCAAGTAAAATGGCTGAAGAATCTATTCCCTGGACAGCATTTACTTGTCCACAAGGCCATTATGAATGGCTAGTAATGCCATTAGGCCTAAAGAATGCACCTGCACTATTTCAAAGAAAGATGCAAAATATATTTAATGAGAATCAAGCATTTATATTAGTATACGTAGATGATTTGTTAGTATTCTCAAAATCATACAAAGAGCATATAGCCCATCTTGAAGTGTTCTTTCGAAAGGTAGAACAAAATGGGCTCATACTTGTCACGCCCAATATGCGACCCTATCCAAAAGGAACTCGAAGGTCCCACCAAGGATAAACCCGCATATTGAAACGCTTTTGCAAGGTGGATATCATTACATCAACATTACATAATACATAGGGATACATACACAAGGCACAAACGCCACAAAAATACATCAAAATCATATACAAGAGATCAACATCCGACTACGGATGAAACATAAACAGAAACTCAAACAATATCCACCCTGCTAGCCCAGGCTGCCGACCTGGAACCTATCCCCTGATCGAAGAAGCAGAAGAAGAACTCAAGACAAGCAAGCATCGCTCTCACGTCATGATCATCGCAAACATGTACCTGCAAACTGGTGGTGTAGTAATCTGTGAGCCACGAGGACTCAGCAATCCCATTACCATGGGTATCAAGACTAGCAAAGCTTAATGGGAAAGGAAGGGATAAAATGGTGAGGTTGCAACAGCGACTAAGCATATATGGTGGCTAACTTACGCAAAAGAGAGCGAGAAGAGAAAACAAAGGAACGGTCGTCAACTAGTAATGATCAAGAAGTGATCCTGAACTCCTACTTACGTCAGACATAACCCAAGAAACCGTGTTCTCCTCTCGATCAACCCCGAAAAGAGACACTCACGGTTACGCATTACGGTTGGTGTATTTTAGAAGAGTTTGCTTGAGTTTACTACAACGGATATTAACAAATTCCCATCTGCCACATAACGCGGGCACGGCTCTCGAAAGTTTATACCTGCAGGGAGTCCCAACTTAGCCCATGATAAGCTCTCGCGATCAACGAAGGATATTCCTTCTCCCCGGAAGACCCGATCAGTCTCGAATCCGGCTACAAGACATTTCGACAAGAATAAAACAAGACCAGCAAAGCCGCCCGATGCGCCGACAATCCCGATAGGAGCTGCACATATCTCGTTCTCAGGGCAACACCGGATGAGACATCCTACGAGTAAAACCAATCCTCAAGTTGCCCCAAGGTGGCCCCACAGTCTACTCGGTTCGAACCAGCACTTAGTGAAGCACTGGCCCGGGGGGGCTAAATAAAGATGACCCTCGAGAGAGCGACTCCCAAGGGAAAAGTAGGTGGTGGTGAGGCAAATGGTAAAACCAATGTTGGGCCTTCTTTGGAAAAGTCTTATTCAAAGCGAACTGTCAAGGGGTCCCATAAATCACCCGACCGCGTTAGGAACGCAAAATCCGGGAACATAATACCGATATGACGGAAACTAGGGCGGCAAGAGTGGAACAAAACACCAGGCATAAGGCCGAGCCTTCCATCCTTTACCAAGTATATAGATGCATTAATTAAATAAGATATATTGTGATATCCCAACAAGTAAACATGTTCCAACAAGGAACAACATCTCCATGTTCAACAAGGAACAAACTTCATCTTCACTGCAACTAACAACGCTATAAGAGGGCTGAGCAAAGCGGTAACATAGCCAAACAACGGTTTGCTAGGAAGGGTGCAAAAGGTTAGAGGCTGACATGGCAATTTGGGATGGCTTGATAAACAGGTAATAGGTAGCGCAGCATAGCGATAGAACGAAGCAACTAGCATAGCAATGATAGTAGTGAGATCCAGGGTAGCGGTCAATATGAAAACAAAAGGCATGGGCATGATGTACAGGTAAAGCATTACAAAACATGAACACTGAGCTATCTCCAGAAACAACTAGAACATGCTCAAAAAGACATGGCAAGATTGCAAATAATAACAGTTTCAGGCATTGGCAGAAATAACATCAGGTTGCAATGTTTAGAGCTATCAAACAACATGTTACAGGAACTTATCAAGGCAAATAAAGGCATAGCATTAATCTACTCAAAGCATATAACAAAAGTCCCTTAGTGACCATAATCCAAAAGGGCACAGAAAATATGATGGCACCCATGTAAACATGGCAAGTTATATTACAGATTCATACCTGGCAGGAACAACGATAAGTAGGCATGTTGGTGAGCTTGAACCACTCACCACAGAGCAATACATGATAAATTAAGCATACATCCATCAAGAATACATGGCATAGAAGCTATACATGGCGAGAACAACATCATAGCATGCAAGGATCAACTACAACAACCTTGGCAAAATTGAATAACATGTAAACAATCTGCCCGGAACATTTTATAGCAAAAGTAGAGCTCGATTGACTCAAGCTATGGCACTCCATAATTGCAAATAAGGGCATGGATGGATAGAGCATAACCATATGTTCAAAACATTCTTACTGAAGTATCTCAAAATATGCATGGATCTCTCTGTAGCATCAAGTTAACATGGCATAAAAATATCAGCAGAAAAAGGGCTGAAATCAGCAACATCATGAAGCCTACTTTGCATGCTTGTGCTAGTCACCACAGAGATCACAAAAATACCTGGCAAGCACCCCTGTAAAGATGGCATGGCATATTACAAAACACATGTAGGACTCAAGTTCATAGGGTGCACACATCAATCATGGCAAAAATGACAAAAGTGCATGTTCTGATAAGAATCAGAAACTAACATCACATAGCACTATTCCAACAGCATTTCGGGCACCAAGATGAGCTCAAAAGAAAATGATGCAATGAGATGAAATGATCTACTCGTCGAGACAAACAATTCGACATATTATACGCTCGAAACGGAGCAATATGCATAGAGTTATGGCATGATGAATATTGCATGAAAATATCACAGATTCGGGACTTAGGCGATTTTTACCCCGCGAAAAACTGCATGAAGACGTTCCGGGACGGAGAGATCCGGGCGCGGGGAGGCGTTTGGTTCGGCGACGTGGTGGATCTGGTCCACCCGGGCGGATCCGACCGGAGTGGACTCCGGCGAGGGGTGGGGCGGCTCGGCGAGGGGACGGCGGACGGCGGCGGGGGGCGCTTCTCGGCGCGGCCGAGCGGGGAAGCGAAGCGCATGGCGCGCAGTCGCCGGCGGCGGAGGGCGCGGCGCCGGGCGGTGGCGGCGAGGCCGCGGCAGAGGTTGAGGGGCGGCGCCGACGGCGGAGGCGCTGGCGGCCAGCAAGCCCGGCGGCGGGATGCGCGGCGGGCGGGACGCTGGGGCGCCGCGGCGGCGAAGTGACGGCGCGGGCGAGCTGGCGCTGGGCGCACGCCTGTTGGCGGGTTCGCCATGGTTCAGCGGGCGGCAAGCGGGCGGGCGGCGCGAGGGGCCACGTGGCGGGCGGAGAGGGCGGACGGCGGCGGCGGACGTGTCCGTCGGCGGGGGAAGAAGCGTCCGGCGGCGCGAGGGGAAAATCTAGGGTTAGGGGAAGAATTGATCCGCGAATTCGAAGGGGGAGGTGTATATATAGATAGAGGGAGCTACGAGAGTCCAAATGAGGTGCGGTTTTCGGCCACGCGATCGTGATCGAACGACCGAGAGCAAGGAGGGGAGTTTGCTGGGTTTTGGGCCACTTTGGAGGGGGTGTTGGGCTGCACACAAAAGAGGGTTTTACGGTTACCCGGTTAACCGTTGGAGTACCAAACGACCTCTAAATGATCCGAAACTTGACAGGCGGTCTACCGGTGCTATACCAAGGCCGCTTGACAAACCTCGGTCCATTCCGAGACCGTTTAACACCCGCACACGAAAAGAGGTAAAGGGGGCGCCGGGAGACATAGGAGTGCCGGATTGCAAAACGGACAATGGGGAAAATGCTCGGATGCATGAGACGAACACGTAGGCAAAATAAAATGCACATGACGACATGATATGAAATGCAGATGATGACATGGCAAAGTGCAACACGCAAGCAAATGACATGGCAAGGACGGCAAATAACTGGCAAACACCTGGCGCATCGAATCCGGGGCGTTACAATACTATCTAAAAAGAAGATGGAAATTTGCAAAGAGAAAATAAATTTCCTTGGTCATGAAATAGGAGAAGGAAAGATATATCTACAAGATCATATTGCAAAGAAAATATTAGAGTTTCCTGATAATATGAGTGATAAAAAGGTTTTGCAGCAATTTTTAGGAATTGTAAACTATGCGCGAAACTATATAGATAACTTAGGAAAGCTAGCAGGACCTTTATATGCTAAATTTAAAAAAATGGTCAAAGATACTTCAATTCTGAAGATATAAAATTAGTAAAGGCCATCAAAGAAAAAGTCAAAAATTTAAAACCCCTAGAATTGCCTCTAGAAGACAATTATTTTATAATTGAGACAGATGTATCTAAGGTAGGATGGGGTGCGATACTAAAACAAAAGCCCAATAAATATTCTCCAAAGGCAGACAAAAAAAATATGCAGATATGTTTCAGGAAGTTACAAATTAAAGACGGTAAATAATATTGATAGAGAAATTCTTGCAGTTGTAAATGCAATAAATGCATTTAGGTTATATCTAGGATTTAAAGAATTTACAGTACAAACAGACTGTGAAGCCATATGCCGATATTACAATAAAATTAATAGTAAGAAAAGCTCAACCAGAAGATGGGTCTTATTTGAAGACACCATAGCTGGGAATGGTTATAAAGTTATTTTTGAGCACATTAAGGGGAAGGATAATACCATACCTGACATATTTTCTCGTGCATCAAATTTGCAGGAATGAGGAAAGGATTATTCGCCAACAAGGATGAATATCTCTTCTTTGGAGAAGAAAATAAGCTGAAAATATTTCAGCCAAATACATTTAATTTTAAGCGCAAATCCCATATTAAGCTCGATGAAGCTCAAAGATGCATATTGGATAACTTTTGGTTCCAATATACTCGCAAAAGAGAGGAACAAGGATATTTTTTATCAATTCTCTACAGTTTGGCTGAATATTTTAACGAATTAAACAAAAATGTGCCAAAGCCAGCAAAGGTTGAAATACCAAAAGGAGAAACTCTATATCTTATATTCGATGGAAATAAACCTGGCATATATTTGGAATGAGAAAATATTATGATTGAAAAAATAGATGCAAAAAGAAATGAACGAGATGTAACATTCATAAGATATTATAGTATAGATGATGCCTTACTTTGGGCAAGGAAGGTATTAGGACCAGATTATTATATTGACCAAAAGACTAAAGACTATATCCAAATGAAAAGAGGCATACCTGCTTCACCAACTTCCACAAAGGGGGAGGCATCAAGCTCAAAAAATATAAAGAAGGAAGAATCTCAAAATATAAGACATATCAAGAATGCCTTCTAAAGGGGCTTGACCCTTTAGACAGTGAATACATGGATCAAGAAATGGATAAAAGGTTTGAAGAATTTTCAAAAATAATAAAGAAAGAATTAAAGGAGAAAATATTAAAAGAATTAAGGCAAAAAATGGATGAAAAATTTGAAGAAATAAAGAAAGAATGTGATGAAAAATATGATTTCAATCTGTTAAATGTTGATAATCATATGGACATAGCAGGGCATGGGCAGCGGCCTGAATAAAGCCCAAATTGCACATATTGATATTGCTATCAATTATTCGGACGCGGAGGACCTATACCCGACCCGAATATTGATAGAAATTCTCATAATAGATCCTTTAAATATTGATAAGGTATTATCAATTATATGGGCAGGGAGGACCCCCCTTAAAAAAAAGAAAAAAAGAAATAAATAAATAAAAATAAATTAAGCAATGTCTAACATTTAAGCAAGTTAAATTAAATTTAAATTAAATGAATAAGTAGTGGTGAATATTTAAGCAGCCTTGGCATGTATGTACGCATACACTGACACAAGGATTCCTAATTCTAAAGAAGAGCTACCTATCTGAAGGCATGAAGAAGTGCATCACTGGCAAGCGAAGAAGAAAAGAAGAGCCAGCCAATTATTCACCGAGAGACAATGCGACGTGAAGAAAGCAAAGATTCCTGAAGATTGAAGCTTGTCGACACTCTCTCGCAATTTTTTATATTATTAGAAGGACACGCGTGTACCCTAGTAGGACACGTATGCATGCTACCATGTGTAAATAAGTGAAAGAATGCTCCCGAAGGCCTCCTTTGCAGCCACCCCTTGCGGCTATAAAAGGAGACGCTGGGCTCAAGAAGAGGAACACACAAGAGACGGGAGAGCACGAAGCACTCAGAGCATCGAGACTCTCCACCAGAGCACCACTTCCTTCATAGTCTAGCCACCATCACTATTAATAGAATAGCCAAGAAGGCGTTTAGTTCGCCAAGAGTTTGAAGGTAATTTCCTAGTTGTGTGTAATTTCTTCGGGGCATCCCGAAAGGGAAAACCATATGTAAATTATGTTGTTGAAATGATGTAGTTTTTTGGTTTCAGTTAGTGCTTTTATTTATGAATTTATGGGACGAGTTCTTATGCTAGGATCCTATAGGAGAAACCTCTGCGTGTGTAGTTCTCTGTAGCCAGTGGCGTTTGAATGAGAACCTTGTGGCAGAGAGAAGTGTCCTTCGGTGGAACTGCCTGGGAAGACGATAGAATTTACCCCATAAATTTGCAATTAAAACTGCTAAGTGAACGTAACTAGCTACATCTGATGCAACATAATGAAAAATATGATGAGTACTGAGTAGGATTTTACACCTTTGCGCACATTGCCGGACGAATTGTTGGCCTCGCCAGCCTCTAAATAGATCCTGCATTAAATATATAATCAATTTAAAACGTGAAGGTAATCATATTAAATTAAATATTATTGTGAATAGTGGAATACTATTTCAAATAGTGTATTCAATAATGGAGCACTATTATGAATAGTGCCCTACCTAATGAATAGTAAATACTATTTAAGATAAAAAGCATACCCGTCTACCACTTCCACCTAATCCCAAATTAATCTAATCAAAATCTAATCACATATTAAGCTAAATAAATTTTATTATCCATATATATATATATATATATATATATATATATATATATATATATATATATATATATATATATATATATATATATATATATTGTGGTGCAAGATGTCCCTTAGTGTTCAACCGATGTCTCAGTGGTGCAAGTGCAATCATGTTTTTTCTTCTGTTCTAGCGATTAACCATTTGTATTTAATATGTATGGGAATATCAAGGAATAGCAACAATGAAGCAAAAAATCACATGTTTTTTAATAACAGATTAGTACATAACAGATCTTTACTTAAGAGACATTTTTGGTCAGTTGGCTACTTGGCTATGAAATGGAGCCGGGGTCCTCCGCTTTGATCGAAATAAAGAACTTCTTTGGTCAGTTGGAGCTAAAAAAATCTCGCACCAGCAGAACAAAACATGTTTTCTTGTGTTCTAGCGATTACCCCTTTTTTGAAGTAAGATTTGGAATCCATGTGAAATTTGAGGTATTGTCATTTGTAAAACTGGGTACACAGGCTGGTACACTTCTTGTGTGCACGTCGCCGTTTACTTTTTGATTTGTTTGCTTGATCAAACCACAATGTGGGCCTGTCAAACTGATATGGGATTGGTTGCTGCCGTTTTTGTCGTTTCCAGACGCATGGAGCGGTTGGCTGCGGTTTCCGTCCATGCATGAGAGAATAGGAGCTGATATGACTACTACTCGTAAGACTGTTATTTAAGAAAAAAATATCCCAACGATAGGGGATATTTGGCTACATGCAGATAAGAGGTGACCTGCCCACTAAAATTTGTGGTGAAAATCAGAAACATGATAAAAAAAAGGAATAACCAAGTGGATCAATAATAAGGAGAAAAAACGAACGTGGCAACAATCTATGGTGCCTGGACTATTGCGTTTTTATAAGTCACGGTATTAGAGAACGAACACCTGGGCCTATGCATATGCAGATCTCTGCGGGTCTGCTCATAGCTTGGAGCTAGTATCCATGCGAGGAAACTCTCGTGGTTGTTCTTTCACCAGAAATTGTGCCCTGAATGCAACCCACATCAGTTTACTCGTGGGGCCAGCATGTTCCGAAGCCACGGTCCACATGGAGCACGGTCTTCCGCGCGATACTCCACTTGGCGGCGAGCCACTCGGGCAAGAGGTTCTAGACTTCATCGAAGCCGCCGTGGCTGTGGCCATAACATGGCAGGTGTGCTAGCGTTTGTTACGAGCTCCTTCACCCACCGCGGATGCGGAATGGCTGCTATTGGGCAGCGATGTCTATTCCATCATCCGGTTGCGGCGATGCCTGGCGGCTCGCGAAGGACATCTTCCTCGCATGCTGACCGTGCACCGCCACCGCCGCTCTGCCTGCACGCAGGTCGCTGCCACCTCGCGCTGTTGCCCGAGGGGCCACGTGCGGGGTATGGCCACGATGCACGACTTGAGAAGGGCTGATGCCCACGAAGCCTGTGCTGGCGAGCTCAATGCGGCGCAGCGACGGAGGCGGGACGCAGTGAGGAAAAGTCGGCGGAGAGAGATCCGGAGGCACTGCTATTGGCGGCTGGCGGTCGAAGGCGTGATGGTGATGGTGAGGTGGAGGTTCCGCGGCGAACCAACAAAGGCACTGCCGGACTTCGTGTAGGAGTAGGGCGCGTGCGGGCACACTCTCTCGTGGTCGCTAGCCTCATAGTACGCTACGCAGCTCCGGCAGCCGTGCTGGTTGTAGGGGTACTTGACCACGACACCATCCATGGGGAGCACCGGACGTAGGTGCCGCCGTGGTTGCACGAGTGGCACCGCTTGCGGGGGCGCTCGATCTACATCTACTGCAAGCCATGTGCCAGCCGGCCGTACACTACATGCATGAACAGATGAAATAAAATTGGGATTAGACATGTGAATGCAGTAAACCATCAATCGATCGAATTAAACAATAAACACATGAAGAGAAACCTGGAAGACGGGAGGCCTCAGGCAACCGGAGCAGACCAGGCAGCGGAGCGCGGTCGGAGTCGATTTAACATCGATTGATCTCCTTTCCGAGGGCTACTTGCGTCGGCACAACTGCACCACCTCCTCCTCCGTCATTTGGCTCCTGTAGACGATAGTACCACCACTTCTTGCTTGACATTGGCTGGCAGTAGTAGAGAGGCTCATCCACCATCGATTTTAGGGAGAGAAAAGAAAGCCGGGATCGGCCTCGATGAAGCAGAGACGGAAGGAAGAGAGCCTTGAGGCAAAGCAATTCAGGAATCCCCCATTTTAGGAAAGACATCTGTCGAGAAGGTACGAATTAAGCGGCAATTAGCAAACGTGTCAGCAGTAGTAATAGCCAACACATCCAGAAGAAAGAAGGGGGTCAATCGAGAAGATCCGGAGATGATCGAGAGAATACAGAAGAAAATCAACGCATGCACGTGGCCACACCAGCCTAGACGCATGCAAAAGATCGCTTAAAAAACTGGCTAGAACCAACGCATGCAGGCCACCACCCACCAAATAGGAAACAGTCATAGGATGAACGTAATCAAATCGAAGACACAAGCGGAAGCCAGCGCCGAATACCAAAAGAAAGCGACGCGAGAACTGTGCCAACAGCGGCATGATCAGATTGACTGACAGCGACATACAGGGACCATGCCAGACTGCCCCACATGCAATGAAAAACGGTAAGCCAACCAAAATGAATGCCACACAAGTTCAAAAATCTGAATAAAATAACTGAACACACAAGTTGTTTTTACCCGCCAGTATCAAAAAAAAGGGCACGTGCCATGTCCACAATTCACCGTGCGTCTTTTTCACCCAAGTGGCTCAATTTTGAAGCGAAAACCTTGTCTGCAATAGAGGCTTGGGTATTACTCCCTCCGTCCGGAAATACTTATCGGAGGAATGGATATATCTAGATGTATTTTAGTTCTAGATACATCTATTTTTGTGTATTTCTCCGACAAATATTTCCGGACGAAGGGAGTATATATTTTGTGCTATTTTTATCACCAAAGGACAGCATAGTGGAGTGGCAAGCTGTGTAGTCTGGAGGACAAGGTGATTAGTTCGATTACTCAACTAGCTTCTTTCTTCAGGATTTATGCATCTTGCTTTGAATAGCTAGTGGCCTAGCGCCTCGAGGGCCAGCCTAGTTTTTTTTTTTGCATTGAATTTAGGACTTTATTCAAAATAACAAAAGTCAGTTACAGTCTGCCCGTAGGCTAGCACGTAGGAAATCTGGGCTAACATCTAGCCAACTATCCGTCTCATCAAGCGTATAGGCACGCTGAGCACAGAGATGGGCCGGCACATTCAAATTCCTACCGACATGTCGAACCGAAAAGGAAATAAAGTGTGGTACAATGTCCAATAATTCTTTAAAGATAGGCGAAGCAATCGATCTGTAATTGCCTCGCGAGTTCCAGAGATCAACCAAGTGAAGACAGTCAACCTCCATTATCACATGTGAGTAACCTCGGAGCTGAGCAAAAATTACCCCCTCCCTGAGAGCCAATAGCTCGGCGCGCGCTCGTCCGTATACATGCCATGTATTGATGATCTTAATGTGGACAACATACTTTTAAAAGGGACAATCATGTCTTTTATTATGAAGGGGTATGAAATAATCACAGCCATTGATGTATTTATGGGAGGTATACCGAAGCGGAAGTGCCTACACAATAAGCTAAAATCTAAAAAGTACACGCACATTTTTTTTGCGTAACCGAGCGGCCGGCTGGGAACCGCACGATTTCAATCACGCGCGTGCGTCCCCACTTCAGGTGTCATCTGGTCGGCAGCCCACCCACCCGTCCCACCCACCTAGCCGGCCGAGCCCACCATCCACCCTGCTGTCTCTCGCAGTTCCCCCAATTCTTCTGGATTGAGGCGTCGTCGCCGTCGCTGCTGCCGTCACCGTCAGCTCCTCCGAGCTCCTCCTCCGAGCGCGGCCCTCACCGGATCCGCATGACCACATCCACATGCTGGCCTCCTTCTCTGGCTCAACCCCGAGATCCACCACCCGGCTCCTCCCCGACGACGGTGTGGTCTGGGCCATCATGCAGCCATGGATCTAGGCCATGGCCCTCCCTGCTCCTCCCTCCACCCCCTCTACCACGGCAGAGACAAGGCCCAAGCACTCGCCACCCCTACGAGCTCCGGGCATGAGGTCCTAGACCCGCCTCATCTAGATCAGGTCGCCGTGCCGCGCCATCACCATGTGATCCCGGTTGCCTCCTCCATGATTGACGGCGTCCACACGGACGGCCGTGCACCACCACCACCTCCCCCCTACACTCGGCTATTGGAGGACGTGTAGGTGCTCCCAGCGGCCTCTCTCCTTTCTCTCTCTCTCTCTCAATAGTTGCCATGTTTGCGCGGGGGATTCACTGCTCGTCGCCAGCGCAGGTAAGGTCCTACCCATGGATTTGCTTCTTTCGGACTAGAGAGGCGTGGGGATTATGTGATATTTGAGTTTCAACCAGAGCGAGTAGATAATGGGATAGTGTAGATTGTCGTACATCTCTTTTTGCATCCGGGTTCACCCATGTTTTTTATTGTTTTTTTCTAGTAAGTTGCAAACGGAGGAAGAAATAGTTGGCTAGCTAGTTGTAAAATTTGCACAGGGATGGAAACATAGTTGGATTACGGGACGAAGGACGATCAGGAGTGTGTTTTTCGATTTCATTTACCAGTTGCACACGCTCATATGTCAATTGGCTGCATCCTCATGATAGTTGCATGCTCTAGATCATTTAGTTGGCAGACATTTTTTTCATTTTTCAGTTGCACAACCTCTCATGTCAGTTGGCTGCATCTCTAGAAATAATAATTGGGAGGGCATTTTTTAGATGATATCTAAGTGGTATACTGCATAGCTGGCTAGCTAGTTGTAAACATTGCACAGGGAGGCAAACGTAGTTGGATTACAGCACAAAGGACGGTCGGTAGTCTGTTTTTAAATTTCATTTTTTTAGTTGCACACGCTCATACGTCAGTTGACTGCATTTCCAGGATAGTTCCATGCTCTAGATCATTTAGTTGGCAGGCCTTTTTTTTTGCCATGATATCTAAATGGTACACTGCCTCTGCATCACGCAGTTACAACTAGGTTTTAGTTGGATTTTCACGGCTAGCTGTTCTAATTTTGTCACTATTGGTATGGTTCAGGATCCTATTTTTGATCCATCTATTATTCCCTAGACTGCAATTGTCTCTTTAAACATGATCTCTCTCGTTAAACATGATCTCTCTGTAGAGCTTCATTACATCTATGTGTAAAACACATGATTTTTTCCACAGTTGCATAAGAACCAACTAGGTGTTGGCATCCTGAACTTTTATAGTTGCACAAGAATCAATTAGGAGTTGGTATCCTCAATTTTTCAAATAGTTGCACAACAGTATCATACGAGTTGGCATCCTTGACTTTCATAGTTGCACCAGAACCATTTGGGTGGCAGTCTCAACTTTTTAAATAGTCCCACAACAATATCACATGAGTTGGCATCCACAACTATTTTAGCTGCACAAGAACCAATCAGGAGTTGACATCCCCAACTTTTATTAATAGTTGCACAACAATGCCACATGAGTTGGTATCTTCAACTTCTTTAGTTGCACAAGAGCCATTCAATAGATGGCATCCTCATGTGTTCACATGCATCTGATTTTTCTAGGTTTGCAGATGCACTCGAATGTAGTTGCACTACTTATTTGGAAGCTTACAATCTTTTAAAAGTCACTATTTTTTCATTTTGTGTGTTTAGACAGGCTAAATTCATCATGTTCATCACTTCAAAATTCATTACATAGTTGCACAAATATGCAACATGAATTGCATGCAGGAGTACTTGTAGTTGCACAAAATAGATGATGTAGTTGCACAACAGCTAGCATAAAGTTTTTTTGGAATTCTTCGTACTGAATTTTAGGTAAAACCAAAATGAATCCAAAATTATATGAGTTGGCATCTTCTACTTTCATATGAGTTGAAGATGCCAACTACTGAAATTCAAACCCCACAAGTAGATGGGTATGTGAGTGTTGTCAATTCCACACTTGTACTGGTTAAGTTGCACAAATACAAGCCAGAGTTGGTTCATTTTTTCTTAGGCTTCTTTTTTGACTCATGCGCAGGTTTTACAGGTTATGGGGGTGGATGAGCTGCTATAGATTTGTGCACACAATTCTAAGCTACAAATTCACATACTACTGTGTTGAAAGATCAAAGGAAAAAACACACATGCAAACCCAGATTCTTGTCTAGTTGGTAGTTATGTTTTCATAGTACCTACAATATACTTTTCTTTTCTTTTCTTTTCTTTTTTTGCTACATGCATTGGTTCTTTCTACATTATGTGTGAAATAAGACTCTCTATGTGCTCTCTCCTATATATTTGCACATTTTCTGCATTTTGTTGCAGACATTGCTGTAAAAGTTGGCTTGTCCCATGATGTAGTAGCACGAAAATCAGTTAAAATTGCACAGGTACCAGATCTCCCTTTTTTTATTTCTGTTTATGGTCTCTTCAACTATGGAGAAGCTATTTTTTCAAAGAGAAATTTGGTGAGGGGGAAAGGGAAAGTCAAAGAGGGAGGATATGAACAGGAGGACAAAAGGATCACCTCTTTTTTCACCCTTGTTGGTGCTGCCTGTACTTTCTCGTCTGGATTCATGTTTTAGTTGCACACATTTACAGCAAAAGTTGGCTTTGGATTCATGTTTAGTTGCACAGATATATGTTTATTTTTGCACAGACAACACACATCCATGTCTGTGTGTGTTGGTTGCACACAGTTACAGCAAAAGTTGGCTTTTGGATCCATGATTAGTTTGCACATCTCTTTTCTAGTCTTGGCTGTTTGGTTGCACACATAGCAGGAAATTTTGGTTTTGGATCCATGTTTTAGTTGACAGAAATATAGGCTTCTATTTGCACACATGGCAAAAAAGGTTTCTTTTGGAACCCATGCTTTTTTAGTTGCGCAAATATGTGCTTCTTTCTGCACAAACAGTACATCCAGTCCATATTTTCTAGTATTTGGCCGTTTGGTTTTGGTTGCACACATTGCAAAAAGTTGGCACTGTTGGAACTGTAATTAGTTGCACAAACAGGAACATCCAGTCCATGTTTCTAGTTTGGGCTATTTGCAAAACTACTCCCTTGTATCTATTTGCACACATCCAGGCAAAAGTTGATTTTACTACAGGATATGGTTGCACAGAGTGGTGTTTAATTATACAGAGATAAGATTTTCTTCTTTTTTTGGCTTCCTGTTTTGCTACTCCCTTCAACTATGGAGGAGATCGGTGGCAGATCCACAGGCAAAAGGTGAAGGGTAAGTGAAGAAGATGAAGGGAAAGTGGAGAAGGAGACCCGTGGAGGAGGAAGTGTGGACGAGGGGGCGTGGGAGGCTTTTTCTAGAGAGTAGTGGGGTCACGTGATAGCGACTGGGCCTTGTTTTTCTGTTTGATGAACTCGTCTGGCTGGCGGCCGCTTGCGAGCGCTACCGAGCCAACGGATTTTGCCGGGCGGAAGGAGGCCTTCCTTTCTCGGAACGGGGGAACAGGAATTTTCTTTTTCTGGCCGGCCGCTCTCTACCGCTAGCGAGCCAACGGCCGCCAGCGAGACGCGTCCACACAACAATAGTCAACGATGACTAGAGCCATCAAAGTACGTTTGATTATTACAGCAGATTTTCATGTTTTTGTCGGGGACATGTGCTACATCCATCCACACCATAAACTTACTCATATTTCTCAGCAATGTCGAGGACACACTTGACAACCTGTTCAGGCGCCGAGAGCATCGCCATATGATCTGCACCGTCGATCTCTCTGACCTCGTCCACCGGGTTGTTGGCCACCATCAACCTTTGGTACGCCTCTGGTATGGTCACATCTTGCTTGCATACTACATAGACCTTGCGGACCGAGCCGTAGCGTTCCTCGGTGAATGGCTGCCGGGCTTGCAGGTCTTCAAGGAACAATGAGCCGACTCGTATGAGAGATTTCGCAAGGGCGACGTCCTGCATGGCGGATTCATTAGCAAATCTCTTAATTAGTAGATGTATTAAGATCAGGTTCTTATATCTAACAAAAACAGCCTATTTTTGCTCTTGGACATTGACGTACCTCCGGTGAGCACAGCTGATAGAGCTTTTGTTCTATAAATTGCGGCCCGAACATGAAGGAAGCCGGGAGTCTTCCATCTGCATCTTGGGGTTTCATCTCGTTGTCCAACGGGGCTACCCAGTTGCCCTCACCATGCTACGGGGAAGAGAGAAGAAAGTAAGTAATGCATGTGCATCAGCAATTAACAAAGTGGTGTATTGCGATGTAAATAAATCAGACCATATGTGAATCTTTTGTACAACCATGAAGCCGATGTTGCTACATGCACAAATACGAACCATGCACCATCTTTCCTTTTCTTTTTCTGAGGGTGTACGGCGGGCAAGCCAGCCTGAACACATTTATTAATTTTGAAGTTTAACGAAGTATATGTACAGACGGCGGGGGATTGGAGAAGGTAGAAACATCAAAAGAGAACACCTATGCTACATCTAGCTGGTACATATGTCCTAAGCTCTGGTCTAACATGGCCAAAATCCTAGCTGCACACTTATGATATCAAGAGATTTGCGCATGTTGGTGGTTGTCATTCTTAAAGAAAATCTTATGTACAGCTAAATCGCATCTGAGTTCTATTTATATCAAACTTATGTATGGTGGACTGCGGGTTGAGTAAAACCTCGCACCAAAGCCTAACATCTAAAGGCGGAGGCCCGAACCAAGCGTCTTGCCGGTCTGGGGCATACACCGGTCCGACACACTTTCAGAGGCCGCTGCCGCCGTCTTCCACCGATCCATCTTCAGAGCAGGTACTGACACATCGACCTTGCCAGGCCTGCCGTCCACGCCACCTTCTTTTCGAGCATCCATCATCATACATCCGTTGTCGAGACCCTGTTGCGCCACTCCGCTGAGACTAAACATCGTCAATGCATGACATGAAACGCCGCTCCACCGTTAAAATCGTTCACTGGTCCCTCAAGCCAATGCACACCTCCAAGAATGACGCCCCAAGGAGGGAACGACACAAGAGTGCCGTCATCATCCCATCAACTGATCAAGGGTTTTCCCCGGAGGTAGCGGGAGAAGTTGGGAGCTTCACCTTGACGATGCCTTCATGAAGGAAACAACGCCAAGGGTGTCACCATCACCGGCTCCGGCCACCGGCCGAAGACCAGGTTTTCACCCGAAATTGTCCCAAAAACATCCAACCGACAACCTGTACATCTGCAATACCTCCTTCAAAGCCCCAGAGCTGGCCGCCCAGATCCGGCGATCATCCACAACCGCACTGTCACCACAGTGTATCCTAATGCTCCGGTCACTGCCGAAGGGCGCCACAACTGGAGGATGGAGGAGGGCCGCCACCCCACCGCGCCATGTCGAAAGAGCCATTAGGATAAATCTCAAGCACACTCTTCACCGTCACTATACCGAATGGGATCCGGGGTTGAACCCGCCGGACCGCCGGAGTAGCTCCGCCTTGGACATGGGTACGTCCACGATATGCAGCCAAGGACGATCTAGGCCTCACCATCCGCCGCCCCAGCATCCGTCGCTGCGCAGCGAGGCGATCACCCTGGCCAGGCCATGGTCGAAGTTCACCTCCACATGCACCCGACCCGATCTTCCAGCCAGTCCTCCATGATGTCTAGTCTGTGCCACTGCCACCAGACCGCCACCCGACGACCACGCCGCCACCCAAGGCCTCTGCTCGTACCAGCTGCTGCGCCGCCAAGATATGGACCGCGGCCACGCCACCTCGCGGGAAGAGGTCCCGCCCCACCCCCTCCATCGCGAGACAGGGAGGAGATCCCTCGCCACCGTCGTCGGTCACCAGACTTAGTCCCGTGGTGTCCTTCGGCGGCGGAGGAGGGAGGGGAAGGCGGAGATGGAGACCCGGTGACTAGGGTTTGGAGCGCCACCCGAGTCACCCGAGACGGGGGCGACGTGGGGGCTGTGGTTAGTTCCTTCGTAAATATAACAAATAAGTTCCATAGATGAAATTAGTTACGGGTGGATGCGAGTTAATCTTTGCTAAATGTAAGGGGTTTTGTTTTGCAAAAATGAGATTTGGCTCATGCTAATAGAAAAGTTGCATTATGTTTATACGTGTTTAAGGAACTGCATAGGGCAGTAGCCGCCGCCTCCTCCTTCTCCTCCACAAAAAGCTAGGGTTTTCGCCTCCCGCCGCCGCCGCCGCAGGTCCGCCTCCTCTCCGATGGCCTTAGGGCCATGGGGGCGCAGTGGATCTCGGTAAGGGTTGGCGGGAGGGCTCCGTTTTTAATCGTTTCTTTCAGTTTTGCTAGGGTTTGTGTCCTGCTCGGGGAAGACGAGACGGCGGCGGCTCCTCGAAGATGGAATAAAGGTCTCCCGCCTAGCCTCCGCTCCGCGGCGCGTCTAGCATCGTTGGTGGCGATGTGGAGGTGTGTCTCCGCGGATCTATCTTTGGTGGATTTGCTCGGATCTCGCCGTTGTTCGCTCACGTTCGTGTGTCTTCGGATTGGATTTTTCTGATCACGTTATTCTTCATCTGCGGCGGTTGCTGTTGCGTGCGCTGGTCCCACGGGCCTTAGCACGACGACTTCCGACTGTCTACTACAACAAGTTGTGCCCGACTCCGGTGATGGAGGGCGATGACGGCTGCGCGCCTTGGCTCGCTTGATCTTTAGTAGTTGTCGCTAGGTGGTCTACGGATCTGGATGTGATTTCTATTATTTCTGGTATTCGTTGTACTGCCATAATTGAAGATGAATAGATCGGAAATTTTCTCGCAAAAAAACAAACTAGAATTTGGGCACGAATGTCACCGGACTCTAATAATCCAAACACTACTTCGTAATGATCTTTGGCATCTATCTCCTAGCCCCTCCATAGTTTCTATGACAAATATGTGCATATGGGCCCCTCCATAGTTTGCTTTTATTTTAAGTAATAAAGCACCCTTTAAAAAAATTCATTTTGGACAAATTTTCAAACAATTTGGGAGATCATTGTGGAAAAATGAAGACGGATTGAAAATTTATAATAAAACCATAACTTGCAAATAGAGGGTTAAACTAGACTACTTCCTCCGTCCCATAATATAAGAACTGTAGTGTCAAAAATGTTCTAACTACAGTTTTTATATTATGGGACAGAGGGAGTACCTTTTATAAACTTTCAAAAAATTCATGACCCAGCCGAGTTCTTAAAAAAATAGAACTAGATGTTTAGAAGAACTAGAACAAACTTTTAAGTCGAATAAGTCCTTCCCCGCAAAAAAAAAAAGTCAGATAAGTTCTTTTTACTATTATTTATTTTATTGAAAATATCAGCCAATCAAATTTGGCCACCCCGACCATGTACGAGCAACAAGGTAAAATGCCAATGGTAGAGGTTGAAGGTATGATGGAGCGGAAGCGGAAGGATACCCTCATGATGCTAGAATTCGTGGCGAAACCTAACGGGTGTAGGACATGGAAACATGAAGAAAACTAAGATGTCTCTCCATCAATCGCACAAGAGAAAGTGGACAACTAGAAATGTTTAGCGATTTAGATAGACATATAGGAGGCCCGTGCTCGAGATATGAGAGCAACAAGAGGATGTGAATAAGCCCACTTGGTAAATGCATCGCCGATGGTTTGAGTTAATAAAAGTAATATTGGTAGTTGTTTGTAGTCGTGAACGAGTCAATCACCGCAGACAAGTATAACCTGACCATATACGATTCCAATCGTCATATACAAGATTACAATTTTTGTTGTAATAGCTTCCAAGTATCTTGATGTAACCCTGATTGGATTTTTTGTTCTTATTCCAGTTTATTACTCCGTTTGATGTACTGTGTTTTCTTAGTTAAATTGTTTGCTCAAAAGGTACAGTGCTTACTCCCCTAAATTCTGCAGGTCATGCACGATTTTTTAAATTCTGCAGGTCACCTACTCACCCGATAGACACTCTTCAACAGTTTTCAAAATTATACTCGGTGAAAACCATCGAAGAGTATTTATATGAGTGAGTAGGTCATAACTTGTAACAAATATTCGATGATTTGACAATGAGTTTTCTTTTTGTTATGTAGTACTCCCTTTTGTTCTAAAATAAGTGTCGTTTATCGATATTCAAGATTAACAGGAGGCCTAATATGGTGGCTCACGAGATTGTAAAGTTTAGTTTTGATAATAGGTCAAATGATATTCTTTTGAATACTGTTCCATCCCGTGTGGCAAATTTTGTAACGAATGATTGTATGAATATTTTAAATTAATTAATATAAGATGGTTTTTTAAAAAAAAGTGTCGTTATGAATGATTGTATGAATGTTTTAATAAATTAATTAATATAAGGTGGGGGTTTTTCAAAAAAAAAAGTGTCATTAAAATGTATAGTATGTGCAGACAACGGGTGGATCAGATCATACCTGTATGAGGACATGCGACGGCGGGGACGCACAGTCCGGCATGTAAGCCGAGAGGAACGCGGCGACTGCGACCTTGTCCGGGAACATCTCGGCGGCGAGGGCGACGCTAAGGCCCCCGAGGCTGTGGCAAACGAGCACCGCCTTCTCCCCGGCCGGGAGCGACCGGAGTGCATCGAGCAGCGGCCCCGTGTACTCGCTGAACGTTGCTACCTCTGGCAGCCGGCGGTCATCGATGCCCGACGCGGCTAGGTCCGGCGCGTGGACGCGGAAGCCGTGCCCAGGCGCAGCAGCCGCAGACCGTAGCCCCGCTGCCACCTTGTACCAGCTCCAGCCTCCGTGGCACACGCCGTGGACGAGGATGATGTGCTTTGCCTTTGCACCGCTATCAAGTGCCGCCTCCATGGATGATTGTCAAGAACAAGCCGATTGGCTCTTCTGTGCTCCCTCTTACACGATATATTGTGGTTTAAGCTACTGGAGATGGTGCTAGCTTTGACGGGTCTCTCGAGTACACGGCATTACTTTTCGTTTCTAAATTAGAAGTGGAGTTAGCGGCCGGCCAAGGCGGCTATGTGGAAAGCCGGCACTTGTGGATTAACAAATGGAAACAAAAGAAACAAAAGATCAAATGACACGGATGCTCCATGCTTATTACTATCACTCAAGATCATTCTTCGCTTGGACGTGGCCCAAGAATCCCGACCTTTAAGTGCTGATGAGCGGGACATCCATAGGAGACTCAAGCGCAAGGTGCTTAGTTTGTCCGTGCTTAAACGCGCGCGAAAAAGGCAATGTTCGAGGATCATCAATCTCAAAGATGGAGATGCTAACACTCGCTTCTTTCACCTCCGGGTCAACCATAGAAGGCGAAAGAATTTCATCCACCGTCTTAAGCACAATAACGGCTGGGTCACCGACCATGAGCACAAGAAGTCCATCATACAAAACCACTTCAGCGAAGTCACCAAGAGGGGTGCGCCCCGTACCATTGACATCAATTGGGACAATATCCCTGTCCCCGCTTGCGATCTCTCAAACCTTGGGGATGCCTTCTCGGAGGAGGAGGTCAAGAAGGCAATCTTTGATCTACGAAGTGACAAAGCTCCAGGACCGGACGGCTTCACCGGTGCCTTCTTCAAGGAATGTTGGGAGATCATCAGAGGAGACATTATGAATGCTGTCAACCACTTCTCGAGCATGCACACCTCCAACCTCCATTGGCTCAACTCAGCGAACATTTCCCTCATTCCTAAGAAAGATGGGGCGGAGTGCATCTCCGATTTCCGTCCCATTAGTCTTATCCATGCCATTGCGAAGATTATAGCTAAGATGATGGCCTCGCGTCTTGCACCGCACATGCAAAGTCTTGTCTCAAATGCCCAAAGCGCTTTTATCAAGAAAAGGAGCATACATGATAATTTCATGTATGTGAGAGGCCTGGCGAGAAAGTTACATCGCAACAAGACCCCGACTTTGCTCTTCAAGCTCGATATCAAGAAAGCTTTCGACTCTGTTAGATGGGATTTCCTTTTGGATATTTTAAGGCATCTGGGCTTCCCAAGCAAATTTCGCGACAGGGTTTCGGCCCTCCTTTCCACTGCTTCATCGAGGGTTTTGATCAATGGTGTGTTGGGTGATCCGTTGAAGCATGGTTGTGGCCTCAGGCAAGGCGATCCTCTATCCCCCCTGCTGTTCGTTTTGGCGATTGATCCTCCACACCATCTTCTCAACAAAGCCACGGCCCAAGGGCACCTCCATCCTCTCTGTGGTAGAGCCACGACCATCCGTGCTTCGTTCTATGCGGACGATGCTGCCATCTTTGTCAAGCCCATCAAAGAGGATGTTCAATTCCTTGCTTCCTCCCTGGCCTCCTTTGGAGTTATTACCGGTTTAGTCACCAACTGTGCCAAAAGCCTCGTCGCCCCTATTCGATGCGAAAATGTTGACCTTGATGATATTCTACTTGCTTTCCCGGCTGTCCGTTCTTCGTTTCCGATGAGGTACCTTGGACTCCCGCTATCCATCAAGCGTCTCAAGAGGATCCATTTTCAACACCTTGAGGATAAGGTCGCTGGCAAGCTCCCTCCCTGGCAAGGAAGACATGTCGCTACTGCTGGCCGGGTTGTTCTTGTCAAAGTTGTCCTCACTGCCATCGCCATTTACCATATTACGCCTCTTGATATCCCGATGGCGGTTCTCAAGAAGATTGACCATCTTCGCCGCGCCTATCTTTGGGCGGGAGCCGACAAGGTTTCCGGTGGGAAATGCAAGGTTAATTGGGACCTTGTTTGCAAGCCTAAGAAACATGGTGGCCTGGGTGTGCTCAATTTGGACAAATTCTCCAAGGCTTTTAGGCTTCGATGGCTCTGGTTTGAATGGAAAGAGCCCGCAAAACCATGGATTGGTATGGGCACGCCATGTACGGACAAGGAAAAATATTTGTTTGCGGCTGCCACTATAGTCACGGTTGGCAATGGGCGTATGGCCAGATTCTGGAACTCCTCATGGCTGAATGGTTTGCGCCCGCGTGATATTGCACCTGACATCTTTGATCTATCCAAAAAGAAAAACTGCTCGGTCCAGCAAGCTTTATCAACCAACACTTGGATCTCTCACATCGACATCTCCAATGGCCTAACCATTGACCACGTTCAACAGTTTGCCAACCTTTGGGAAAAGGTTGCTCAGGTCACACTTGTTGAGGATATGGAGGATTCCATTATTTGGAAGTTCACCAAGGACGGTTTGTATTCTGCCTCCTCGGCTTATAAGGCGCAATTTGAGGGCCTTACTACGTCGGACATGGTTCTTCCGGTGTGGAAGGTGTGGGCTCCTCCGCGGTGCAAATTTTTTGCTTGGCTTGCTCTTCAAAACAGGATTTGGACATCAGACCGCCTTCTTGGTCGTGGATGGCCCAACTGCGGTCTTTGCCCCCTTTGCAAGCAAAGTCAGGAATCGGCGGTCCACCTACTGTTCCAATGTCGTTTCACCCTTCGCGTGTGGAATGAAATTCTCCAGTGGCTCGGCTTGCAGCACATCAATACCGCAGCTTGGATGACGAGGATCTCAGTGAGGGAATGGTGGACAGGAAACATTCATATCCGTAGCGAATCCCCCAAGGCGCTTGCTTCGCTGATGATGCTCATCTCCTGGGAGATTTGGTCGGAGCGCAATGCTAGAATTTTCCGCAATACGGCCGCTCCGTCGGCGGCCCTTGTTAGTAAGATTAAAGAGGAGTTGTCTCTTTGGGCTTTGGCGGGCTCCAAGCACTTGAGTATTGTAATGG
Organism: Aegilops longissima; assembly: GCA_021605205.1. NCBI lineage: Eukaryota > Viridiplantae > Streptophyta > Magnoliopsida > Poales > Poaceae > Aegilops > Aegilops longissima. The sequence goes on from CM038679.1 coordinate 134,941,973, forward strand.
CGCGAGAGTAGGCCTTTATTTTCTTGCCGCTTTGTGGCGTTGTCTAAACCTTCTTCCTTAATCAATGAAATGGCAAATCTTTTGCCTTGTTTCAAAAAAAAAAATTACTATCACTCAAACCGTCCGTAACTGACGGACTGCATGGTCCGGACTTGTTGTGCCATCTGACGCGCTCCTGCATCGGTCTACAGGGCGGTCAGGACACATTTTCTTTTACAAACCGGAAACAAACTAGAAGGACTTTGCCGGCGTCTAGATATCACCAACGACCGCTTCTGACCACCCAGACCCGTCCAAATGCTTTCCTCCTTGTCCGCGCGCGTTCCCGTTTGGTGCGAGCTGCCCGCATTAATTCATACTACTGTAGAGCGGCCGCTCCGTATTGACGTCGGACCGAAGCGGACGTGACCTCTCACTGGCTCCGCTACTGAAGCGGCGTGCCGGTCGAGGGCGCCCACGACACGTTGCTGGTGTCCATGCCTCTTCAATGCCGGCGACATGTTACTAGACGGGAGGGGACGCCCGTTGAATGTCCCACCCATCCGTATGCCGCCATTAAGCAGACTCGTCGACCGAGAAACCCACTCCGGCTCCATGCATTGACGCACCAGGACGCCTGGACTCACCGGAATCCACTATTTAAAGGCGGCCACACCCAGCTAACTCCATGCCGCAACAAAAACCGCTCCACATCCTCCTCCCTTGCACCACATCCGCCATGACTGCAAGCGGCAACGCTCTGTCGGATAGTCTTTCCATGGAGATAAAGCACGAGGTGCCCGCAAATGGCCGCCCTTGCAGCCACCTGGCAGAGCCGCCGTGCCAGGCGGATCGAGGCCGGCATGCCGACCAGCTTGCCCGAGGTCTTCGATGACGAGGATGACCCCATGGTGGAGACGGGCTCCGACGACACCGCACTGGACAACGCGCATGTGCATGCCGTCTTCACCATGAAGCAGGCGCAGGCGCACTTCAACACCACCATGGCGGAGGAGCAGCTCGCGTTGGCGCCTGTGTCGGTGTTCCAGCAGGCGCAGGAGGAACAACGGTACAACCTGTTGCTCCTCGAGCAACACTGGCTGACGGAGGGCCTAATCGACAGCGAGCGCGCGAGCCAGGAGGCCATGGCGGCCATGGCCACGGCGAACCCCAACTTCGCCAGGGAGCAGAGTACGATCTACGGGGCCACCCGTGCTCAAGCCGTCGCTCGGCAGGAACATGCTGCCGTTGAGGCATAGCTACAGGCAATCGCGGACGAGAGCAACGCTAGTTGCGCGTCCTACGAGCCGCCTGCGAACTTTCGGGCGGCCCGGTGGGATGACGAGAGCGCCGACGCCTCCTTTTCCATCATGGACCTCACGTCCACCAGCGACGGACAAGACGCGGACTCCTCCAAGGGTGAGTAGGGCATGGAAGGCAGCGGGGCCTTGTGTCCCATGTGGGCCGGTTCGTCTCCCATGTTCTATATTCTTCCTTACCGTAGACCGTCCCTTCACTTCATCGGTCTTATTTTGGTGTTCGTGGAGACGACGGATGGGGGACGCGGTCTTAGGAAGGGAACAACAAGGGCTTGGATGCCAGATGTCGCCGTAGGATAGATGTAGGGCAGAATAGTTTTTTTTCTAAATGTTCGAAATGTAATGAAAATCATGCCGTGTTTGCATGAATGTAGTCCGGTTTATATGAATCCACCGTGTTTGCATGAATTTCGTCCGGTTAGTTTCAATAGTTGTTGAAATGCATGCGTGCAGTGTTGGATGGCAGCCTCTGGCATCAATGTCCGCGGGCTGGTCCCCCTGTCCGTGGACAGATGCCGGAGCAAATTTATGGGTGAGCATTGGAGATACCCTTAGCCTATAAAAATGTCTTATATTTTTATACGGAGGTAATACTAGTTATTACATAGCACAGAAGCCGCCAATAGTGCTGACTGCTTGATCTACATTGCTATAATACTACAATGACTCTCATATTGTGGTGATTGCACTGATTACAATTGTTCCTGCTATATTTCTGGAGGTGCAAGTGCGGTGTTTTACGCAAGCAGTACAATTGTCTGACAGTTGTTGTGAGTATGTATGATCCATATATTTGGAGTAAAATTCACAAGGCTCAACTTGTACGGTTGTCACATCCCAGATTTTCCCAAATCTAGTATATTGAAAATTTCACAGTGAATTAAAAAAATTCAGGAAAAACTCATGATTGCCTAGAATTGCTTGTGATTGACCTTGTTTGCTTGAATGTTTGCCTATGAAGGGCAAAGCCCGATGCAACTAGTGGAAACCTAGCTAGACTTTGGTTGAAACCAAATTATTTTAAAATATTTATTTGGGCATAAGGCTATCCTTAGTAAGACCCAAATGCTATTCAAGCCCAATAATTTTTTCCCTAAGTGGTTTGAGTTGGATTTGTTTTGGAATCAATTCAAAAGCCAAAGGGAAATTATTTAAAAATGGATTTGCATTTATTTGGCTGGAAAAGGAAATTTCATAAGTACAAATGATGTGTTTGACCTTCTTCCAATTTTCCAAATTGGATCTGAAATACAATTGGTTTTGGAACAAAATTCAAATTCAAAAGGAAATATAAAGTGCAAAAATTAATTTTCCAAAATACCCAAACAAAAAGTCTAGCAGATTAGAAATATTCCAAACAGATTTTAGAGCACTTTTGCTTTTGGAAGAAAATTCAAATTTCAAATGGATTTGAATTGAGTAGTTCATTGATATGTCCATTTTGCATCATAATTTCTAACTGTTATTTATAGTATTTTTAATCAATATATAACACTTTGTGGAGCAATTCTAATGCATTTTCTCTCTTAATATGCAAGATTTACATGAAAAGGAAGATTGCGAGTAGCTGGAATTCTGGACCTCAAAAAGTTATGTCAGAGATACCTATTCTGCACATCTCCAAATGATCTCAAATTTCATGGAGATTTATTTGGAATAAATTAAAAATATTGGAGTAAAGAAGTACCAGAGGGGGCCACCCAGGTGCCCATGAGGCACCAGGGGTGTGTTTAGTTGCCCACATGCAGCCCAACTAGGCCCACGCGAGATGTGTGTGGCTTGTTTGGTTGGCTGGGCTGCATGCGATTCATGGCCCGCACGAACCTTAAAGCATGCCTGAGCCTGGCCTGGTAGAGACTGCCGAATAGGCAGTTTCTCGCGAGCCTGGCTCGCCGCGGCCAGGCGTGCGAGGAGGTTGCACGCCTCAGGCAGCGCGGGAGACGGACGGGACGTCTCATAACTCCCCTCTCACTCTCCTGTCACCGCCCCGCACTGTTCCCACCGCTAGCACGCCTCTCTGCCTCACCGCCCCTCCCTCTCCTCTCCTTCGACGGCTCCGCCTCGCCCACCGCTGCGCCGTCCTTTGACCCCCATCGACCAGCGCATCTCCAGCATCCAAGAGTGCTGGGTGGCCGGGCTCCAGAACTTGGGCAGGGACCTGGCGTCGGTGCTGCGAGATCGTACCCATCTGCTGCCGGCCACCACAAGGGCCGGCCAATGCGGCGTCGGCCGTTCCTGCTCCGCCGCCGTTTCCGGACCTTATGGTCGTGGGCTCGGCGCCGTCGCTGTCCACGGAGCCGCCACTTCTTGGGACCCCATTGGGCAGGAGGGTTTTCTTGACCCCCGTCCAAGGGTTTTCTCTTGTCAGCGCGTCGTCTTCCTTGACCTCCGGCGTGGCCATGAGCACGGGGCCGATGCCGCCGGCCGTCACCAGGGCCGACTCCTCTGCTCCACCACCTCTCTCCTTCCCACCGGGGTTTTCACCCCGGCCTCGGTTCGCTGCGACTGCGCAAGCTCTGGTGAGTCAAAGAATCCCCAATGCTTGCTCGTAGATGTAGATTAGGTATTTCTTTCTTAGGCATGTGCTAGTACTTAGTGGATTCGATAGGATTAGATAAGATTCAAGTAGATCCGATTCGACGCGATCCCAATCGAATCGAATCCGAGCGATATGTTCGTGTTTGCTATAGTGTGTGTTCTAGGATAATGTTCTTCTGCTAGTGCTTTCTTAGGATTTGTGTTCATGCTAGAATCCCCAATGCTAGTGTGCTTTGCTAGGATCTGTGTTCATGCTAGGGTCTTGCAAGGGTCTGTGTTCATGCAAATGGCATGTTCATGTTCAAGCCAGGATCATGTTCATGTTGCTGTTCACGTTGCTACATGCATATTCAAGCTAGGGTTTGTGTTGCATGCTCTAGATTGTTATACGTGCATGTAGTAGGACCATTTTAGGATGCTGCCAAATGTGCATGGGTGTCGGATTTCGGGTTCTGCAGACTCTTGAGAGGTTCGAACTCTGGGGTGCATGCAAAGAACTCAGCCTCCCCAGTCTACCTACTCTCCAATCCCACAGCCTAGCTCAATGAACAGGAAGGAAATGAGACACAACAGTTTACCCAAGTTCGGGCCACCTTGCGGTGTAAAACCCTACTCCTGCTTTGTGTTGGATTGGCCTCGAGGGGCTGAGGATGAACCGGTATAGTGGGAGAACAACCTCAGGAGGAGGAGTTATCTTGAGCTGGTGAGGGAGAGTATGATCTCGGGGATTCGGATCCCTCTCTATGGTGGTGGTTAGGCCCTATTTATAGTGGCCTTGGTCCTCTTCCCAAATAAAGGCGGGAAGGGATCCCACAACGGCCAAATTCGAAGGGGGACAGCTAGTACATGCTATCCTGACAAAAGTAGTCTTCGCCTGCAAAAAGCCTCTGGTCGTGACGCCATGGTGGGCTCGGCGATGACCTCCGTCCTGCCGTCCTGGTGGTAGTGGTCTTGTTGCACCGGAATGGAAAACTTTGGCTGATTCCTTGGGACTCGGCGCCTACGCTTGCCTCCTTAGCACCAAAGAGGAAAATGGTACTCCTCGCCCGCTGGCGCCCGCCTGGCCTTGGTCTTCATGGTTCACATCACCCGAAGCTCACGAGGTGCGGCTTGCATCGAGATCTCCGCTCCTCAGGAGCCAGCCTGGAAAGACCGCTCCTCGTGGAGGTCTTGGTGTCGTCAGCCGTGCGAGGCTTGGCCCCTCACGAGGGTCTTGAGTTGTTGATGTTGAAGCTGGGCCGTACCGAGCTGTTGGTGGAGCCACGCCATGGGCCGCAGGCAGGCAAGTCTGGGTACCCTCGTTCCCAGAACGCCGACAGTAGCCCTCGGGCACCAGGCGCGCTCGGACTTGGCCTCGAGGCGAAGCCAAAGGGCAAGGGAGAAGCGCTGCGGGCCCCAACCGCCTGCGGCCTTGGTTGACGCGTGGCGATTGATGGGACGTGGGCATCTCCGCTTCCCCATGCGGCCTTGACAACCATTCGACTTGACGAGACTCTGCTGCATGCAGAGAGAAACCATCATTGCATGGGATCGTGGAGGCTAGCGGTTGGCCTCCCTCCGGCTATAAATGAGGGGAGGGGCGGAGCCGCCCTTACTCATTTCCATCTTCTCGCCGCCCGCTTCTTCTTCTTCCTCTTCGTCTCGCCGTCTTGCCGAAGTTCTCATGGCGCCGACGAGGAAGTTCTCCGCAGCTGAGAAGGGGAAAGCCCCCAAGGAGGGACCGGACTCGCCGCCGCCCAAGAGGGGCGAGGCCGCCCCCGCAAGCATGCTGCGACCCCGGCGGTAGCTCCTCAGGGGCGCAGGCACACTTCTTCGGGGGCCGGCGTCACTTTGGGCGGCCGCGATGGTGCTTCTTCTTGAGGTAGGATCGCCAAAGGTGAGGCAGCCCTTGCGATGAGGGGAGGCGTGCCGTGGTTGCCCGGCCTCCTCGGCCGTGCTTCCATTCGACGGATGCGCTCCCGGAGTTCGTCGTGTGGTCGGAGAGGCCCGTCGGCACCTGGCTCCTCCCGTGTTTCTTCGCGGGCGAGCTGCCGGTCGCGGGGCTTGACGGTCTCTGGCTGCAAGCCGACGGCTTCTGCTGCAAGCAAGGTTGTCAGAATCGTGATTCTAAATCGAATCGGAGCTCCGATGGTTGGATCGTAAATCGTAGAATCTTCACCATCATGATCGTAGAAAAGCAGATTCTAGAGACTAAAATTGTAGAATCAGAGGGGTTAGTTTGGATCGTAAAGTCATAGAATCGTATAATAGAATCGCGATTCTGACAACCTTGGCTGCAAGGCTTCACGGGCTGGGGTCGAGGTCACCGCCACCGACAACGTGTCCTTGACCCGCGACTGGTAGGCATTTTCCCGCGCGCGCAGCCTGAGTAGGAGGTGCACTCTTCACTTCAAGTACGATGGCCTCGCGACCCTCTACATGAGAGTGTTCGTGGAGGATGGCTGTCGTGCGGGGTGCTGCCCGGAAGATGGTAGCGGCGACGATGAGCTTGGCCTTGACGACGGCCGCGACGACGAGGGTGAGCTTGCCCTTGGCAACGATCGCGCTTCCTTCAGCAGCAGAGGCTCCTCCTCCGGCGAGAGCACTAGCAGCGGCGGCTATGACCAACCACCACATCACCGAGCTCGCATTGGGGAAGGCGACGGGTGGTATCGTCGCCGCGCTCTGGTGAAGCGAGAAGAGGACTCAGACTGAGCCCCGGGGCTTCCGGGGCCTGGCTTCAGGAGCTGCTGCGGTGGTGCCAGACACTTTTGTTTAACATTTCCTTTCTCCTGCAATTGAAAAAATTAGAGGGCTCCGCTGGGGTATGTAATGAACCATGGCACTTATGGCACTATGCTACACTTATTATTTTGATGTTATGCCGTGATATCTGTGTTCCGAGTAGGTGTGGTTAGGGTAACTTAGCTCGATATGCTTGCGACGGCTTCCCACCTCGCGAGGGCATGCCCTTCAGCATCTGGCGAGGCTCCCTTCCTAACGACTTCGGAGCTGTTAGCCTCAGGAGATGCTGTAGAGCTGCAGAGTTATTAGAAAGCTTGACAGGGCACCTTGTTCTTCCTTGCGCGAGCCCCCAGGTGTGGGTTAGTTGTGGATCAGTGCGCCGCATCGGGATGCCCGGGGGCACGGACTTAAGAGGGTGCGCATGTCCATGAGCTCATTCGAGGGCGCCTTGTGAGGATTAAGAAGGCCGAAGCACTGGGGCTACGGGGTTTCGGCAAGGTGTGCTTGCATGCGGGTGAACCCAAATGTGCACACCTGCCTAGCCCCTATGCGCAAGATGCGCGAGGAGGAGCGACGGGCAACTGCCGCTCTTCCCTGGCCAAGACTGAGAGACGAGCGAAGCAAGCAAGAGGAGAAAAATTCCAACTCCAGTGAACGAAACGTGAAAACTCCAAATTCCATTAAGAAGTTGCAAACCAACTACAGAAAGCAAGCAAAAGAAGAGCCGCGTCCGACACCTAGTCTAGTCTTCTCACCAGCGTGGAGCTAAGGGCTGCCACTAGGACGTGAGAGGGAGCCCCCGTGAGGCCCGCGGGCGACACTCAGGAGACTCCAGGGCATGTACAACCCTACTCATTATTACGTGAGAGTGTCACGAGCGGAGACATTCACAGGCACGGGGCCTTGCTTCATGGGTAGAACTTCCGGAGGTGCTGGATGTTCTAGGCGTTCTGGATGGGGATCCCGTCCTGCGTCTCCAGGCGCGCGGCGCCAGGCCTGGAGACACAGGCGATCCTGAACGGGCCCTCCCACATGGGAGAGAGCTTATGCAGCCCCTCCCTGGAGAGCACCCACCTCAGGACGAGATCACCCACCTCGAGCATCCTGGAGCGGACGCTGCGGCAGTGGTACCGCCGCAGCACCTGCTGGTACCTGGCTGCTTGGAGAGAGGCTTGGTGGCGGCGTTCCTCCCCCAGCACGAGGTCCTTCCCCCACGAGGCGTCCTGGCGTGCCTTGTCAAATGCCAAGACCCGCGCAGAGCGATGCCTGACCTCGTGATGGAGAACTGTTTCAGCTCCATAGACGAGGACGAATGGAGTTTTGCCCGTCGGCTTGGACGCGGTAGTGCGGATGGACCACAACACGGACTCGAGCTCGTCGAGCAAGCCCCTGCCGCAGGCCTCGAGCTTCTTCTTGAAGGTTCTTGCTTTGAGGCCTCTCAGGACCTCCGCGTTGGCGCGCCTGCTTGGCCGTTGCTCTTGGGGTGTGCCACTGAGGCATAGCATATCTGCGTTCCAAGGTTAGCACAATATGTTTTTAAAAGGTTGCTAGTGAACTGCGAGCCGTTGTCGGTGATGATGCGATTAGGAACCATGAACCGGCTCACGAGGCCCTTGATGAACTTGACTGCTGAACCAGTTGGGATGGTGCGGACGGCCTCCACCTCCGCCCACTTGGTGAAATTGTCAATGGCGATGTAGAGGTAGCGGTAGCCCCCAGGCGCTCAAGGGAATGGGCCCAGGACGTCCAACACCTAGACCGTAGACGGCCACGAGAGCGGCATGGTCTGGAGACCCTGAGCGGGCTGGTGGATCTGCTTCGCGTGGAATTGGCATGCTTCACAGGATCTCACTAGCTCGGTGGCATCATTGAGCGCCGCGGGCCAGTAGAATCCACTGCGGAATGCCTTGCCCACGAGGGTGCGTGATGAAGAGTGATGCCCACAGTCTCTGCCATGTATGTCCGCCAACAGCTCGTGCCCTTGCTCCCTAGATATGCACTGCAAAGAGACGTCGTTTGGACGCTTTTGGTAGAGTTCACCATCTCGAATGCAGTAGGCAGTGGCCTGGCGCGCCACGCGCTCTGCGTCTTCCTCCTTCTCCGGCAGGTTTCCCTGAAGCAGACACACCTTGAATTCCTTGGTCCAGCACCCCTCCCGAGGCTTGAAGAGCCGCTCCTCAAAGACGCCAGGCTCCTGAGGCAAGCGTCGGGACGCCCTCTTGGCGATGTCGTCTGCCTCCTTGTTCGTGCCGCGCGGTATGTGCTGCAGTTCCAAGCCCAAGAATTGTTTCTCAATTTTGCGTACCTCCGCAAGTTATGCCTCCATGTGTTCGTCCTTCGGCTCGTATACTTTGTTGGAGAAGTTGACTAGGAGCTGGGAGTCGCCCTTGATGGTGAGGCGCTTCACTCCCAAGGCTGCCGCAGCCTTGAGCCCGGCGATCAGGCCTTCGTACTCCACAATGTTGTTGGAGACCTTCCCGCCCCGCTTGAAGCAGAGCTGCACGGCGTTGTAGAGCTTGTCCTGGGTGGGCGAGATGAGGACGGCTCCAGCCCCCGCGCCCTGACGCGCGAATGCGCCGTCGAAGTGCATGACCCAGCCGTCTAGTGCCTCGCTTCCCGGCGAGAGGGGTCGGTATTCGCCTACTTCTGGGCTGGGAACGTCGGTCCATTCCGCCACAAAGTCGGTGAGCGCCGCACCCTTGATGACTCCGGTGGTGCTGAACTCCAACTGGAACGCCTGCAGTTCGATGTTCCACTCTACGACCCTCCCCGCCGCATTGGGGCTCCTGAGCACCCTCTCTAGTGGGTAAGCTGAGACAACTTTGATGGGGTGGCCTTGGAAGTAGTGGCGTAGCTTGCGGGAGGTGACATAAGCGCGAGCAAGAGCTTTTGTGGCATGGGGTAGCGTGCCCGCACATCACGCAACACTGTGCTGACGAAGTACACTGGGTGCTCGACGAGGGCGGAAGTGTTGGTGGCGTCTTGTACCTCCTGAGGCCGATGGCCTCAGGAGCTTGGTTGCTGGTTGGGGAAGCCGAGGCCTCAGGAGGTCCATCCAGAGGGGCTTGGTTTTCTGTTGGGGTAGCCGAGGCCTCAGGAGCACCGTCCTGTAGCCGTTGCATTCCAACCGGTTGTGGGGTGCTGCTTCGCTAGCCCTTGGCCGGGCGCTCCTCCCGGACCGCCACCAGCGCTGCGCTGGCCAAGTGAGGCATGGCGGCCTGGTGCAGCACCAAGGGCTCGAGGGGGCATGGCGCTACCATCACCGGCGGGCTGGTGAGGTACTTCTTGAGGTCTTGGAATGCCGCGTCGGCCTCCGGAGTCCACTTGAATGGTCCCTTATTTTTCATCAGCTTGAAGAATGGGAGGGCGCGCTCTCCCAGCTTAGAGATGAAGCGCCCTAGCGAGGTCACACAAACCGCCAGCTTCTGCATCTCCTTAAGGGTTTGTGGCGGGCTCATCCTTTCTATTGCCTTGACCTTCTCTGGGTTGGCCTCGATTCCCCTGTGCGACACCAGAAAGCCCAGTAGCTTGCCGGAGGGGATGCCGAACACACATTTCTCTGAATTGAGTCGTAGATCTACCTTGCACAGACTGGCAAATGTTTCTTCCAGGCCTTCAATAAGGGTCCTTGCCTCCCGAGACTTCACCACTATATCATCGACGCAGGCCTCGGCGTTCCTCCCGGGCTGCTGGCCCAAAGCGATGTGCATCAGCCGCTGGAAAGTTGGCCCGGTGTTACGCAGTCCGAATGGCATGCAGGTGTAGCAATACACACCACATGGTCTTAGAAAGGCTGTCTTCTCAACGTCCTACACCGCCATCTTGATTTCGTGATAGCCCGAGGATGCGTCCAGAAAGCACAGCAGGTCGCACTCGGCGGTAGAGTCGATGAGCTGATCAATGCGTGGAAGCAGGAAGGGGTCTTGAGGGCAAGCCTTGTCGAGGTTGGTGAAATCGACGCACATGCGCTCCTTCCCACCTTTCTTGGGGACGACAACCGGATTTGCCAGCCACTCCGGGTACTGCACCTCCCGAATGACACCAGCTTCTTGCAGTTTGTGGGTCTCTTGGACGATGAACGACTGCTTCTCTATGAACTGCCGCCGCGCCCTTTGCTTCACCGGGCGCACGTTAGGACATACCCTCAGGTGATGCTCGATTATCCCCCTCCGGATTCCGACCAGATCCTTAGGCTCACATGCGAACACATTCTTGTTCTTGCGCAAGAAGCTGACCAACGCCTCCTATTGCTCTGGAGGGAAGCCGACACCTATGGTGAAGGTGGCGCCCGATGCCCCGTCATCATCTACCGGCACCCGCTTCATCTCGGCGTGATCTTGGGAGAACAACTGGTTCTTCTTTGCTGGCGCGGCCCTCAGAGCCTCTGGGGCTCCTTCCTCACTTGGTCGCGCAGCCGCCGTGGCCCTGAAGGCGAGCTTGAGGGCCAACGACGCTTCCTTGGTGTCTCCTGCCACGGTGAGGACGCTGCTACTCCCCGGCATCTTCATGAGATTGTAGGAAGGGTGAGTTGCTGCCAAGAACTTGGCCAAGGCCGGGTACCCGAGGATGGCATTGTACGGGAGGCTGATGCGGGCGATGTCGAAGTCGATAAGCTCGGTGCGGTAGTTGTCGCGGGTACCAAAGGTGACGGGGAGGCGGACCTGTCCCAGGGGGCAAGTGGAGCCGTCGATGACCCCGGAGAAGGGCTTGGTGGGGCAGAGCCGGCCTTGGGGAACGTGGAGCAAGCCGAAAGCTTCCATGGAGAGCACATTGAGGCCGGCTCCACCATCGATGAGGGTCTTGGTGACCGCCATGTTGCAGATGGTGGGGGTGCAGAGCAACGGGAGCATGCCGGCGCCCGCCGCGTTCGCGGGGTGGTCCTTTGAGTCGAAGGTGAGGTCGGCGTTGGGCGCCGCCCAGCCTGGAGGAGCTCCCTGCTGCACATGGGCGGCACCCACCTGGCGAAAGAGATGCTTGACGTGGCGGTCCAAGGGCGGCGCCCACGAACCACAGAGGAGGGCCGCGACGGCGTGGGGCGCTGGCTCCGTGAAGCGCGTGACGAAGAGGCCGCACAGCTCCTCCCAGGAGGCCACAGAAGATCCTGGCAGACCGAGAAGCCAGGCGCGTGGCGCGCCCGCGAGGGCCATGGGAAGCAAGTTGGCCATGACCTTGTCGTCGCCGCCAGCCGCTAACACAGCCTCCTCATACGCCTGGAGAAAGCCTGCCATGTCTGCCGCGTCGTTGTATCGGGGCGGCAGGTCCGGCCTGAACTTGGGTGGCCATTGCACCTGCCGCAGGGTGGGGGTGAAAGCTCGGAGGCCCTTGGCTCCTCCAAAATCGCGCGTCGATCCGGCCGATGGGGGAGCATCTGCCATGAGAGCCGACAGTGGAGTGCAGCATACAGAGTGGCGGATCTTTGACGCATCCCTACCTGGCGCGCCAAATGTTGGATGCAGACCCTTGAGAGGTTCAAACTCTGGAGTGCGTGCGAAGAACTAAACCTTCCCAGTCTGCCTACTCACCAATCCCACAGCCTAGCTCGATGAACAGGAAGGAAACGAGACACATCAGTTTACCCAGGTTCGGGCCACATTGCGGTGTAAAACCCAACTCCTGCTTTGTGGTGGATTGGCCTCGAGGGGCTGAGGATGAACTAGTACAAGGGGAGAACAACCTCAGGAGGACGAGTGTTCTTGAGCTGGTGAGGGAGAGTATGATCTCCGGGATTCGGATCCCTCTCTATGGTGGTGGCTAGGCCCTATTTATAGTGGCCTTGGTCCTCTTCCCAAATGAAGGCGGGAAGGGATCCCACAACGGCCAAATACGAGGGAGGACAACTAGTACATGCTATCCTGACAAAAGTAGTCTTCGCGTGCAAAAGCCTCTGGTCATGACGCCGTGGTGGGCTCGGCGATGACCTCCATCCTATCGTCCGAGCGGTCTTGGTCTTGTTGCACTGGAATGGAAACCTTTGGCTGATTCCTCAGGACTCCATGCCTGCGCTTGCCTCCTTAGCACCATAGAGGAAACTGTTACTCTGTGCCCGCTGGCGCCCGCCTGGCCTTGGTCGTCATGGCTCACATCACCCGAACCTCATGAGGTGCGGCTTCCATAGAGATCTCCACACCTCGGGAGCCAGCCTGGGGAGGCCACTCCTCGTGGAGGTCTTGGTGTCGTCCGTCTCGCGAGGCTTGGCCCCTCACGAGGGTCTTGAGTTGTTGATGTTGATGCTGGGCCGTACCGGGCCATTGGTGGAGCCACGCCATGGGCCGCAAGCAGGCAAGTCTGGGTACCCCCGTTCCCAGAATGCCGACAGTAGTCCCCAGGCCCAATGTGTCGCGGGCCCCAACCGCCTGCGGCCTTGGTCGACGCGTGGCGATTGATGGGACGTGTGCGTCTCCGCTTCCCCACGCGGCCTCGGCAGCCGTTCGACTTGACAAGACACTGTTGCATGCAGAGATAAATCATCATTGCGTGGGATCAAGGAGGCCGCCGGTTGGCCACCCTCCGGATATAAATGAGGGGAGGGGCGGAGCCCCCCTTACTCATTTCCATCTTCTTGCCGCCCGCTTCTTCTTCCTCTTCGTCTTGCCGAAGTTCTCATGGCGCCGACGAGGAAGTTCTCTGCAGCTGAGAAGGGGAAAGCCCCCAAGGAGGGGCCGGACTCGCCGCCGCCCAAGAGGTAGCTCCTCAGGGGCGCGGGCGCACTTCTTCGGGGGCCGACATCGCTTTGGGCGGCCGCGGTGGCGCTTCTTCTTGAGGTGGGGGTCACCAAAGGTGAGGCAGCCCCTGCGATTAGGGGAGGCATGCCATGGTTGCCTGGCCTCCTCAGCCGCGCTTCCATTCGGCGGATGCGCTCCCGGAGTTCATCCTGTGGTCGGAGAGGCCCGCCGGCATCTGGCTCCCTCTCCGGCGCTTCTTCGCGTGCGAGTTGCCAATCGCGGGGCTTGACGGTCTCTGGCTGCAGGCCGACGGCTGATGCAGCAAGGCTTCATGGGCTGGGGTCGAGGTCACTGCCGCCGGCATCGTGTCCTTGACGCGCGGCTGGCAGGCATTTGGCCCCGCGCGTGGCCTGAGCAGGAGGTGGACTCTTCACTTCAAGTACGATGGCCTCGACCCTCTACGTGAGGGTGTTCGGGGAGGACGGCTGTCGCGCGGGGTGCTGCCCAGAAGATGGCAGCGGCGACGATGAGCTTGGCCTTGACGACGGCCTCGACGGTGACGAGGGTGAGCTTTCCCTTGGCGATGGCCGCGCTTCCTTCAGCAGCGGAGGCTCCTCCTCCGGTGAGAGCACCAGCAATGGCGGCTACGACCAACCACCACGTTGACGAGCTCGCATTGGGTAAGGCGACTGGTCGGCTCATCACCGCGCTCCGGTGAAGCGAGAGGAGGACTCAAACTGAGCCCCGGGGCTGCAGGGGCTTGGCTTCAGGAGCTGCTGCGGCCATCCGGGACCCTTTTGTTTAACCTTTCCTTTCTCCTGTATTTGAAAAAAGTAGAGGGCTCCGCTGGGGTGTGTAATGAACCATGGCACTTATTCCACTATGCTACGCTTATTATTTTGATGTTATGCCGTGATATCTGTGTTCCGAGTAGGTGCGGCTAGGGTAACTTAGCTCGATATGCTTGCGACGGCTCCCCATCTGGCGAGGGCACGCCCTTCAGCATCTGGCGAGGCTCCCTTCCTGACGACTCCGGAGCCGTCGGCCTTAGGAGATGCTATAGATCTGCGGAGTTAGTAGAAAGCTTGACAACGCACCTTGTTCTTCCTTGCACGAGCCCCCAGGCGTGGGTTAGTTGTGGCTCAGTGCACCGCGTCACGCTGCCCGAGGGTCACGAACATAAGAGGGTGCACATGTCCATGAGATCATTCGAGGGCGTTTCATGAGGATTAAGAAGGCCGAAGCACTGGGGCTACGGGGTTTCGGCGAGGTGTGCTTTCATGCGGGTGAACCCAAACATGCACACCTGCCTATCCCCCACGCGCGAGACGCACGAGGAGGAGCGACGGGCAACTGCCGCTCTTCCCTGGCCAAGACTGAGAGACGAGCGAAGCAAGCAAGAGGAGAAAAATTCCAACTCCGGCGAACGAAACGCGAAAACTCCAAATTCCATTAAGAAGTTGCAAACAACTACAGAAGCCAGCAAAAGAACATCCGCGTCCGACACCTAGTCTAGTCTTCTCACCAGCGCGGAGCTAAGTGCTGCCACTAGGACGTGGGAGGGAGCCCCCGTGAGGCCCGTGGGCGACACTCAGGAGACTCCGGGGCGTGTACAACCCCACTCATTATTACATGAGAGTGTCACGAGCAGAGACCTTCACAGGCACGGGGCCTTGCTTCATGGGTAGAACTTTCGGAGGTGCTGGATGTTCTAGGCTTTCTGGATGGGGATCCCGTCCTGCGTCTCCAGGCGCGTGGCGCTAGGCCTGGAGACACGGGCGATCCTAAACGGGGCCTCCCACATGGAAGAGAGGTTATGCAACCCCTCCCTGGAGAGCACCCGCCTCAGGACGAGATCACCCACCTCTAGCATCCTGGAGCGGACGCTGCGGCAGTGGTATCGCCGCAGCGCCTGCTGGTACCTTGCTTCTCGGAGCGAGGCTTGGCAGAGACGTTCCTCCCCCAGCACGAGGTCCATACCCCATGAGGCGTCCTAGTGTGCGTTGTCAAACGCCAAGACCCGCACAGAGCGATGGCTGACCTCGTGAGGGAGAACCGCTTCAGCTCCGTAGACGAGGAAGAATGGAGTTGTGCCTATCGGCTTGGACGCGGTAGTGCGGATGGACCACAACGCGGACTGGAGCTCGTCGAGCCAGCCCCTGCTGTAGGCCTCGAGCTTCTTCTTGAAGGTTCTTGCTTTGAGGCCTCTCAGGACCTCCACGTTGGCGCGCTCGGCCTGGCCGTTGCTCCTGGGGTGTGCCACTGAGGCGTAGCATATCTACGTTCCAAGGTTAGCACAATATGTTTTGAAAAGGTTTCTAGTGAACTGCGAGCCGTTGCCTGGTAGGGTCGCCTTCATGAGCCTGCCTCGTTCAAGGGGCCGATCTCCGCGGAACGGCCACGAGGAGGGGGCCCGGGAGCCGCTACGCTTCAACCAGCAGATCAAGGACGCCGAAAACCTTGCCATGCTCATCATCCCTCACAAGTTCGTCGAGGTGATGAACGAGTGGCTGGTCATGAAGCGGCTCCCGTGCATGGTCAGGGTGTCGGTGAACAAGTGGTGCAAGTTTTGGGTGCAGGTACAGAACTTCAAGCGGCACATGGTGCTTGGCCGGGGCTGGAACTACTTTTGCCGCCGCCACCGGATCGTCCCCGACGACCTCCTCGTTCTGCGCATCTCATGACTAGGCCTGAAGGTCCAAATCTACAACCAGGACTCCTCAATCATGTGCAGGTTTCGTTGCAACAAGCACAGCTGCGTTGGTGACATTGAGCATGCAATGTAGTTAACTTAGGTGTTAGTGTTGAACTTGTTATGGTCTATGACTAGAACTTATGGTACTTGTGTTGTGAATTTGTTAATATTTTGGCCAGGAGCAACACCCTGGCTTTGTTTGATCTCATTTGGTTGGTTGTTTTGTTTGCTGTCAGTGCTTGCCTCTTTGATCTGCTATCAGTTGTGCTTGCTATTGTGCCGATCATGTGGTGGTAAGGCCACCACATTTGAATGGGGTGAGTAGAACACAAACGCTGTTTGCAACCAAACAATTGAAGTTTGCATCTGCTCACACCCTAAGCACAAAAAACGGCAACCAAACAGCAGGGGGTAAGTGCCCCTTCATGTGATGCAGGCAAACAAACATGTTGCATATGCTGCATATGAGGCTGCATATGAAGAATCAGGCTGGCTGGAGATGGACATGCAATGCGGATACTGTAGCGAACTGCAACCAAACATGCCCCAGGGTGTGCCCACCCCCCAGGGGCGCCCTAGTGGTTTGTGGGGCCCTTGGCCAGCCTCTGGTGCCCATCGTCTGGTATATAAGTCCATTTTGCCCTAGAAAAATAAATAAGGAAAGGACTTTCGGAACGGAGCGCCGCTGTCTCAAGGCGGAACTTGGGCAGGTGCACTTTTGCTCTTCCGCAGAGCGATTCCGTCGGGGACACTTCCTTCCGGGAGGGGGAAATCTAAGCCATCGTCATCACCAACAACCCTCTCATCGTGGGAGGACCAATCTTCATAAATATCTTCATGAGCACCATCTCATCTCAAACCCTAATTCATCTCTTGTATTCAATCTTTGTATCAATACCTCAGATTGGTACATGGGGTTTGCTAGTAGTGTTGATTACATCTTGTAGTTGATGCTAGTTGGTTTATTTGGTGGAAGATTATATGTTCAGATCCATTATGCTATTCAATACCCATCTGATCTTGGACATGCATATGATGTGTGAGTCGTCACTTTTGTTCTTGAGGACATGGGAGAAGTCTTGTCATAAGTAATCATGTGAATTTGGTATTCGTTCGATATTTTGATGATATGTATGTTGTCGATTCCCTTAGTGGTGTTATGTGAACGTCAACTACATGACACTCACCATCTTTGGGCCTAAGTAAATGCATTGTGGAGTAGTAATTAGATAATGGGTTGCTAGAGTGATAGAAGTTTAAACCCTAGTTTATGCGCTATTCCGTAAGGGGCTAATTTGGATCCATATGTTTAATGCTATGGTTAGATTTATCTTACTTATTCTTTCATAGTTGCGGATGCTTGCGAGAGGGTTTAATCATAAGTGGGAGGCTTGTTCATGTAAGAACAACACCCAAGCACCGGTCCACCCACATATCAAATTATCAAAGTAGCAAACATGAATCAAACGAACATGATGAAAGTGACTAGATGAAATTCCCGTGTGTCCTCAAGAACTCTTAGCTTATTATAAGAGATCGTTCTGGCCTGTCCTTTGCAACAAAAATGATTCGGCTACCTTGCTTGACCTTAGGTACTATTGCTACTTGTCACTTGTTACAAATTATCTTGCTATCAAACTACTCGTTACCGATAATTTCAATGCTTGCAGAAAATACGTTGATGAAAACAGCCTGTCATTTCCTTCTTCTTCTCATTGGGTTCGATACTCTTACTTATCAAAAGGACTATGATTGATCCCTGATACTTGTGGGTCATCAAGGCTCTTTTCTGGCATCGTTGCCGCGGAGTGCTCTGGTAAGTGGAATTTGGTAAGGAAACATTTATATTACATGCTGAAATTTACTATTACTTGTTACTATGGAAAACCATCTTTTGAGGGGTTTGTTCGGGGTATCTCACCTCGACCAGAAGCACAAAGATTTGCTCCTAAACGTACTGCACCTACTAAAAATATTTATTATGAGATTCCTTCAGGTATGATAGAGAAACTGCTAGCTAATCCTTATGCAGGAGATGGAACGCAACATCCTGATTTGCACTTAATCTATGTAGATGAAGTTTGTGGATTATTTAAGCTTGCAGGTTTACCCGGAGATGAAGTTAAGAGGAAGGTTTTCCCTTTATCTTTGAAGGGAAAGGTGTTGACATGGTATAGGCTATGTGATGATATTGGAATGTGGGATTGGAATCGGTTGAAATTGGAATTTCATAAAAAATTACCCTATGCATCTGGTTCATCGTGATCAAAATTATATTATATAATTTTTGGCCTAGTGAAGGATAAAGCATCGCCCAAGCTTTGGGGATGATGCTTGTAATCTGCATTGTTATTTCCCAGAAGAGGTGAGGATGATCCAGCACAACAGAGGTAAGTATTTACCTCAGTTATGAAACCAAGGTTATTAGTCCAGTAGGAGAACCAAGCAACACTATGTAAATAGCACCTGCACACAAACAACAAATACTTGCAACCCAACACGTAAGAGAGGTTGTCAATCCCTCAACGGTATTGAGATAGATTAAATTCTATAGGTTTTGATAAATAGATCTAACAAAAAATACAAAATAAAGTAAATAGAAGAAAATTGCAGCAACATATTTTTGGTTTAGGTATATGATAGGAAATAGACCCGGGGCCATAGTTTTCACTAGAGGCTTCTCTCAATAAAATAGCATACGATGGGTAAACAAATTATTGTTGGGCAATTGATATAAAAGCAAATAATTATGATGATGTCCAAGGCAATGATCATGTATATAGGCATCACGTCCAAGATTAGTAGACCAAAATGATTTTGCATCTACTACTATTACTCCACACACCGACCACTGTCCAGGATGCATCTAGTGTATTAAGTTCATGGAAAAATGGATTAATGCAATAAGAACGATGACATGATGTAGACATGATAAACTCGTGTATGAATAAACCCCATCTTGTTACCCTTAATAGCAACGATACATGCATGCCATGTCTCTTTCTATCACTGAGATTGAGCACCGCAAGATCGAGCCCATCACAAAGCACCTCTTCCCATGGCAAGATAAATCAATCTAGTTGGCCAAAACAAACCAATAAATCCGAAAAGAAATATGAGGCTATAACAATCATGCACAAAAGAGTTCGGCAAAGACTCAAATAATATTCATGGATAGAACTGATCATAATCTCACAAGTCATTGAACCCGACAAAGACACCACAAAAAAGAGTTGCATCAAATAGATCTCCAAGAACATTGAGGAGAATATTGTATTGAAGATCAAAAAGAGAGAAGAAGCCATCTAGCTACTAACTACGGACCAGTAGGTCTGCGGTAAACTACTCACGCATCATCAGAGAGGCAGCAAGGATGATGAAGAACCCCTCCATGATCGTTGCCCCCACTCGCAGAGTGTTGGAAAATTCCTCTAGATTGGATCTCGTGGTTCTGGAACTTGCGGTGGCGGAAAAACTATTTTGTTGTCCCCCTAGGGTATTTGGTATTTTAGAGGAATTATAGAGGCGGAGGTAGGTCAAGGGGGTGCCCATGGGCCCCACTACCCACCAGGGCATGCCGGAGGCCCCTGGCGTGCCCTGGTGCCTAGTGGGCCCCACGAGCATCCCCTCGTGCCCTCCAGAAGCTTCCTAGGTGTCTTCCTGTCAGAAGAAATCTCCAAAAAGTTTCATAGCATCGGGACTTCATTTGGTATTGAAATTCTGCAAAGTAAAAAAAACAAGCAAAAAAAGCAACTGGCACTAGGCACTATGTCAATAGATTAGTCCCAAAAAGTTATATAAAGTTGCTAGTAAATGTATATAAACATCCAAGATTGATCATATAATAGCATGGAACAATAAAAAATTATAGATACTTTGGAGACGTATCAGCATCCCCAAGCTTAATTCCTGCTCGTCCTCGAGTAGGTAAATGATAAAAAAAGAATTTTTGATGTGGAATGCTGCCTATCATATTCATCAAATATTTTTTTCTTTTGTAGCATGGACATTTGGACTTTAGATGATTCAAAGCAATAGTATATAATTGACATGAGGACATCAATACTCAAGCATATCAACAAGCAATGATTATTTCAAAATATCAGCGCTAAAGAAAGCTATTCTTAGCCCATTATGCTCAATCACTGATCCACTCATGAAACACACTCAAATATTAGCTACATCCAATGCACAAAGTGTGATAATAGCGTTCCCTAGTTGGTGCTTTATAAGAGAAGATGGATACTCAATAAAAATAAAATTTGCATAAAAGTAAATAGATAGGCCCTTCGCAGAGGGAAGCAAAGATTTGTAGAGGTGCTAGAGCTCAAATCTTAAATTGAGAGATAAAATTGTTTTGAGAGGCATACTTTTCCTGTCAACGAAAATGACCGAGAATTTCCAATATCTTCCATGCTAGGTAAATCATAGGCGGTTCCCAAACATAAAATAAGGTTTATTCCCTTTCCACCATTCTTTCACAATCCATGGCTAGCCGTATCCATGGGTGCCTTCCATACTAACACTTTCCGAGGAATTTATTATGAACAACATAAATAAAAAAATTCATTTCAGGAATGGGCATCCCTATTACCTGCCACACTCTCGTGCAGTGAGAAGTGAACAAACACTCATCTTGAGAATAGCCTACCTAGCATGAAAAATATTGGCCACCCCCTGCCGCTTCATGAGCGGTACGGGCGCACTAAAAGGAAATTCATATTAAAAATCAGAGTTGGCACATACAAATTTACTTGGAACGACATGGAAATACCGCATATAGGTAGGTATGGTGGACTCATTTGGCACAACTTTGGTTTAATGATTTGGATGCACAAGCAGTATTTCCGCTTAGTACAAGTGAAGGCTAGCAAATAGATTGAGAAGCAACCAACCAAAAAACGAAAATGATCATAAACGAGCGTTGAACATAACTAACACTGGATAATGCACCACAAGTAGGGTGTAACTTGGTTTCATAACTATTGACTTTCGTGCTTGCATAGGGAATCACAAACCTTAACACCAATATTCTTACTAAAGCACAATTACTCACCAACATAACTGACATATTACTATCTTCATATCTCAAAACTATTGCAAGGATCAAGTTTATAATAACCAATGATCTTCATGAAAGTTTTTATTATATCCCTCTTGAATATCTTCACTTTGGGACCAAATTCATATCTTAAGCAAATTACCATTGCTAATAAAAGCTCTCAAATAAGTTTAAGTGAAGCACAAGAGCATAAATATTTTTTCAAAATATGCATCTCTCAAAATAATATAAGTGAAGCATGAGAGGATATTTCTTCAAAATTTACTAACTCTCAATATAATTTAAGTGAAGCATGAGAGCATATTTCTTCAAAATTTTACTATCTCTCAAAATAATCTAAGCGAATCATGAGAGTATTTATCCAAAAATTAAACCACCACCGTGCTCAAAAAGATATAGTGAAGCACCAGAGCAATTCCATAGCTCAATTTTTTTAAGTGAAACACATAGATCAATTCTAACAAATCATGGCATCATTATGGCTCTCTCAAATAGGTGTGTCTAGCAAGGATGATTGTAACAACTAAAAAGAAAAACAAGCAAAGACTCATATAATAGAAGACTCTCCAAGCAAAACTCATGATATGTGACAAATAAAAATATAACTCCAAGTAAAATTGCCGATGGTCGTTGGAAGAAAGAGGGGATGCCTTCCAGGGCATCCCCAAGCTTAGTTGCTTGGTACTCCTTGAATATTACCTTGGGGTGCCATGGGCATCCCCAATCCCAGGCTATTTTCACTCCTTATTCATTCATCTATCGTGATCTCACCCAAAACTTGAAAACTTCAATCACACAAAACTTAACAAAACCTTCGTGAGATTCGTTAGTATAATAAAGCAAATCACCACTTTAAGTACTATTGCAAACCCATTCATATTTTATTATTAAAGTATACCTACTGTATTCTAACTTTACCATGGCTTATACCCCCGATACAATCTAAATAAGCACACAATGGAACGAAAACATAATCTATCAAAAAGAGAACAGTCTGCAGTAGTATGAAATTTAACCATACTTATGTAACTCCAACAATTGTGAAAAATTAGACAACGTGGGCAATTTGTATATCAACCATGTGTAAAAAATTCAGAACTTTATCACGCTCCAGTGAATTTTAACAATTCTGCTACTGGATGCAAAAGTTTCTGTTTTCCAATAGGATCAAATCAACTATCATCCAATATGATCCTAAAGGCTTTACTTGGCACAAACAATAATTAAAACATAAAAAGCACAATCATAACAGTAGTATAATTGTGTAAACACACAAGAACAGAAATAAAAAGTGAAAATTTTATTTTATTCATTGGGTTGCCTCCCAACAAGCACTATTGTTTTATGCCCCTAGCTAGGCAATAGGCATAATGCATATATTCAAGTATTGTCATCTTTAGTTTTTGCAACCTTAGTAAGAGTTTTCTCAAACCTGGGAGGCTCTTTACGCTTCCCATTATTCTCGGGAAATGAGACCATCTTAAGATCTAAAATATCCAACCGCTTATTACACAGAGTAATCAAAGTATTCATGCGATTGAGGTTCCCACTAATATTTTTAGAGGTTCGTTAGACTTTTGCAAATCAACCAAACTTTTCTGTATATCACCCAATTTGTCTATTACTTGAATCACCTTGTGGGTAAAAGTAAATCCCTTTTGTGGGGGTGGAACTCCCAATATTACCTCTATTAATTCATAAGCAACATTGGCATCAATCTCAACAAAATTCCCTTTAGCGGCAAAATCCAAAAGTTGTCTATGATGCATGGTTGAACCTATATAAAAATTGCGAAGCAAAATTTTTGTATCCCCTTTCATGGAACAAACATGGTAGGATTCCATTAACCTATACCAAGCATCTTTAAGATTTTCTCCTTGTTTTTGCTTGAAGTAGAGAACTTCAAAATCTGGTGACAGAGGAGGGATAGTTATGCTAGTCATGATGACAAGATAACCAAGACAAAAAGGCAAACGAAACATATTTTTGTATTTTTTTGAAAACTTTTTAGAAGTGGGGGAGATGGAAACGAGAGGCAAATGGAAAATAAAGTAAATTGCAAGGAGATGAGAGTTTATGCGTAGGTACTTGATAGATGTTGATGATGTCTCCCCGGCAACGACACCAGAAATTCTTCTGGATGCTTGTAATCTGCGTTGGTATTAACCCAAAGAGAAGACGATGATGCAGCAAAACAGAGGTAAGTATTTCCCTCAGCTATGAAACTAAGGTTATCAATCCAGTAGGAGAACCAAGAAACACTCTGAAAACAGCACCTACGCACAAACAACAAATACTTGCAACCCAACGCGTAAGAGGGGTTGTCAATCCCTCAACGGTATTGAGATAGATTAAATCTTATAGGTTTTGGTAAGTAGATCTAACAAAAATACAAAATAAAATAAATAAAATAAAATTGCAGCAAGGTATTTTTGTTTTCATATATTATAGGAAATAGACCTCGGGGCCATAGTTTTCACTAAAGGCTTCTCTCGAGAAAATAGCATACGGTGGGTAAACAAATTACTGTTGGGCAATTGAGCACATAATTATGACGATATCCGAGGCAATGATCATGTATATTGGCATCGCGTCCAAGATTAGTAGACCGAAACGATTTTGCATCTACTAATATTACTCCACACATCGACCGCTATCCAGCATGCATCTAGTGTATTAAGTTCATGGGAAAACGGAGTAATGCAATAAGAACAATGACATGATGTAGACAAGTTAAACTAACGTATGAATAAACACCATATTTTTACCCTTAATAGCATGATACATGTGTGTCATGTCTCTATCTGTCACTGAGATTGAGCACCGCAAGATGGAATTCATCGGATCCCAACAAACACACCGGAAAAAAGAGTTACATCAAATAGATCTCCAAGAACATCGAGGAGAACATTGTATTGAAGATCAAAAGGAGATAAGAAGCCATCTAGCTACAAACTACGAACCCATAGGTCTATGGTAAACTACTCACGCATCATCGGAGAGGCAACAAGGATGATGAAGAACCCATCCGTGATCATTTCCCCCTCCGGCAGAGTGCCGGATAAGGCCTCTAGATTGGATCTCATGGTTCTGGAACTTGCGGTGGCGGAAAAACTATTTTGTCGACTCCCCTAGGGTTTTTGGGATTTCAGAGTATTTATAATGGTGGAGGTAGGTCAAGGGAGAGCCCGTGGGCCCCACTACCCTCCAGGGCACGCCGGACGCCCCTGATGCGTCCTGGTGCCTAGTGGGCCCCATGAGCATCCCCTTGTGCCCTCGAGAAGCTTCCTGGGTGTCTTCCTGCTAGAAAAAATCTCCAAAAGGTTTCGTGGCATTTGAACTTTGTTTGGTATTTATATTCTGCAAAGTAAAAAACAAGAAAAAATAGCAACTAGCACTCGGCACTATGTCAATAGGTTTGTCCCAAAAAATGATATAAAGTTGCTAGTAAATGTATATAAACTATTCAAGATTGATCATATAATAGCATGGAACAATAAAAATTATAGATATGTTGGAGACGTATCAGGGGAGGCTTAAGTACGTGATGTACTAATGCGCCGATCATGAGCTCCCAAAAGAAATCATCTTACAAATTTTCTATGCTCGACTTTCTCATGATGATCAAACCATGCTCGACTCTTCTTCGACTGGCTCCTTTGTGAAGAAAACTATTGAATTCAGATGGAATCTTCTGTAAAGAATTAAATGCTACTATATAGATTGGGAACTCGACAAAGGTAACGAGTTAGGTATAATATTTAAATTTGATTGTGTTAAATCTTTTATGTATGCTTTTCATAAGTTTAGAACTAAATATGGAATTGAGAGATAGTAGCCTCTTTTTGTGAATCATTTGCTACTCATGTTGATCTCCCTAAGGAGAAGTGGTTTAAATATCATGTTCCTATTAAATAAAATATTGAGGAGCCCGTTATAGTTAAAGATGAAACTATCATTTACAATGTTGATCCAGTTGTTCCTTCCCTGTTAGGATAAAGGAACATGCTAAGGTTTCAACCGTGGTTAACAGAAGTAATATTAGAGCACCTAGACCCTCTAAACAAATTAAAGTTGAACCTAATGTTGCTATGGTTAAAGATCTCTTGGTCGATAATATAGATGGGCATGTTATTTACTTCTACAATGAAGCTACTAGAATTGCCAAACCCGATACTGAAGATAAGAATAAGCCTGTTGTTGGCATGCCTGTTGTCTCTGTTAAAATAGGAGATCGTTGTTACGATGGCTTATGTGATTTGGGTGCTAGTGTGAGTGTTATCTCGTTTACCTTATATCAAGAAATTATGAATGATATTGCACCTGCTGAAATAGAGGATATTGATGTTACTATTAAGCTTGTGAATAGGGATACTGTTACACCGCTTGGGATTGTTAGAGATGTTGAAGTCCTGTGTGAAAAAATAAAATACCTACTAATTTTCTAGTTCTCGGTTCCCCACAAGATGAATTTTGTCCCGTTATATTTGGTAGACCTTTCTTGAACACTGTTAATGCTAAGATTGATTGCACTAAAGAAACTGTCATTGTTAACTTTGGTGATATATCTCATGAGTTTAATTTCTGTAAGTTTCTTAGACAAATTCACGATTAAGAATTGTCTAGTAAAGATGAAATTATTGATGTTGCTTCTATTGTCATTCCTCTTACTGATCCGTTAGAACAATATTTGCTAGACCATGAAAATGATATGCACTTGAATGAAAGAAATGAAATAGACAAGATGTTCTTTGATCAACCATCTATTCTTAAACACAATTTGCTTGTTGAAACTCTTGGAGGTCTCTCCACCTAAAGGTGATCGTGTGTTTGAATTAAAACAATTGTTTGATACACTAAAATATGCTTATCTTGATGAAAATAAGATATATCATGTTATTATTAGTTCTAACCTTTCAGAGCATGAAGAAAAGAGATTATTGAAAACTCTCAGGAAGCATCATGCTGCTATTGGATATACTCTTGATGATCTAAAGGACATTAGTCCCACTCTATGTCAACACAAAATCAATATGGAGCCTGATGCTAAACCAGTTGTCGATCATCAATGACGATTAAATCCTAAGATGAAGGAAGTGGTAAGGACTAAAATATTAAAGTTTCTGGGAGCAGGTATAATCTATCCCATAGCTAATAGTAGATGGGTAAGTCCCGTTCGTTGTGTCTCTAAGAAAGGAGGCATTACCGTTGTTCCTAATGATAAAAATGAGCTTATTCCACAAAGAATTTTAACTGGTTATAGGATGGTAATTGATTTTAGAAAATTAGAAAAAGCTATTAGAAAAGATCATTACCCCTTGCCTTTTATTGATCAAATGATAGAAAGATTGTATAAACATACACACTTCTTGATGGATATTCTGGTTTATGTCAAATACCTGTATCACAATCCGACCAAGAGAAAACCACCTTTACCTGTCCTTTTGGAACTTATGCTTATAGACGTATGCCTTTTGGTTTATGCAATGCACCTGCTACCTTTCAAAGATGCATGGCTGCTATATTCTCTGACTTTTGTGAAAAGATTGTTGAGGTTTTCATGGATGAGTTTTCCGTTATTGAACTTCTTTTGATGATTTCTTAAGCAACCTTGATCGAGTTTTGCAGAGATGTGAACAAACTATCTTGTCTTGAATTGGGAGAAGTGCCACTTTGTGGTGAATGAAGGTATTGTCTTGGGACATAAAATTTCTGAACGTGGCATTGAGGTGGATAAAGCTAAAGTTGATGCAATTGAGAAAATTCCATGTCCTAAAGATATTAAAGGTATAAGAAGTTTCCTTGGTCATACTGGTTTCTATAGGAGGTTTACTAAATATTTCTCTAAAATTTCTAGGCCTCTTAATAATCTCTTGCAAAAAGATGTTCCAATTGTTTTTTATGATGATTGTCTAGAAGCCTTTGAAACACATAAGAAAGCCTTAACCTCTGCACCTATTGTTCAACCACCTGATTGGAACTTGCTTTTTGAAATTATGTGCGATGCTAGTGATTATGTTGTTCGTGTTGTTCTAGGACAAAGAGTTGATAAGAAATTAAATGTTATCCATTATGCTAGTAAAACTCTAGACAGTGCTCAAAGAAATTATGCTACTACTGAAAAAGAATTTCTAGCAGTTGTGTTTGCTTGTGATAAATTCAGATCTTACATTTTTTATTCTAAAGTAATTGTTCACACTGATCATACTGCTATTAAGTACCTTATGGAAAATAAAGATGCTGAACCTAGGCTCATTAGGTGGGTTCTGCTGCTACAAGAATTTGACTTGCATATTACTGATAGGAAGGGAGCTGAGAATCCCGTAGATGATAACTTGTCTAGGTTGGAAAATGTTCTTGATGACCCACTACCTATTGATGATAGTTTTCCCAGTGAGAAATTAGTTGTCATAAATGCTTCTCGTAACAGTCCTCGGTATGCAGACTATGCTAATTATATTGTTTCTAAACTTATACCACCTAATTTTACACACCAACAAAAAAAGTTCTTTGATTTAAGACATTACTTCTGGGATGACCCACATCTTTATAAAGAAGGAGTAGATGGTATTATTAGACGTTGTATACCTGAGCATGAACAGGAACAACTCCTACAGAAGTGTCACATCGAGGCTTACGGAGGACACCATGCGGGAGACAGAACGGCACACAAGGTATTGCAATCTGGTTTTTATTGGCCTACGCTTTTCAAGGATGCTCGTAAGTTTGTCTTATCTTGTGATGAATGTCAAAGAATTGGTAATATTCGAAGACGCCAAGAAATGCCTATGAACTATTCACTTGTTATTGAACTATTTAATGTTTGGGGATTTGATTATATGGGACCTTTTCCTTCCTCTAATGAGTATACACATATTTTGGTTGTTGTTGATTACGTTACTAAGTGGGTAGAAGCTATTCCAACAAGTAGTCCTAATCATAACACTTCCATTAAAATGCTTAATGAAGTTATCTTCCCGAGGTTTGGGGTCCCTACATATTTAATGACTGATGGTGGCTCACACCTCCCTGGGCGCGCCCTGGTGTCTTGTGGGCCCCTCGTGAGGCTTCTTGTCTCTGTTTTCTTCTGGAATACTTGTTTTTCAAGAAAAAAGTTCTTTATATATACTCCTCGACATTTTGACCACCGCATCATGGAAATATCCTATGTTCTTGTTTCGTGCTATTTTTCTGACTGATCTAGTTCACCATGGATCCCCAAAGGCTCTGTACCAAGCATTGCATTGTGCAACCATCGCTGGGTAAACTCCCCTACAGCGAGGTCTACTACGAGTGGTCGTCAAGAGAGGAGGATAATTTCAAGGAGGTGAAGGCCGAAGAAGTTGAAGAGAACCATGTTCAAGAAGGAGGACAAGCCATGCCCGTGGAGAAAATTGCAGAGGGAGTTGTCCTTCAACCCATTTATGATCATTTCTCCTCATCTGAAATTGAAGCCCTAAGGATCTTTGAAATAGTTTGTGTTCAGAATACTTATCTCACTCGTGAAGTTATCTTGTTGGAGGAGCAAAACATCGCCCGTCGGAGCATCAATCGTAAATTGGAGTATTTGGTATGGTTGAATGACAAGCTCACCACTTCATCACCACCACCATCACCAAAGAAAGAAACTTGAGTACATGGGTTTGGGCACTCCCCTTCGCTTGTGCCAAGCTTGGGGGAGGTTCTCGGTTATCGTATCACCATCACTTTTCTTATCTTTACCTATTTTTAGTTTGATCCTTAGTTATTTCGTGATTTAGTTGAATATAAAAGTTTATTATGATCTATTTTCGAGTGCTTGTTTCGTGATCTATCTATCTATGTAATCGAGTTGAGAGTTATATAATAAAGAGTAGTATGAGTTTTTTGCTTCTTTCCGTTTATGTTTCAATCCTAGCAATGATAATAATGGAAAAGATCATATGCTAATCTTATGGAAAGTAATGTCATTACATAAGGAAAAGTATAAGTGGTAAAATTTATTGAAAGTTGACAAACATAGCATTGGTCAATGATATAATTCATGAAAAAATTAATAAGGGAAGAGAAGATTCACATGCAAATATACCATCTTGAACATATTTTATGATTATGAGCCCCCATTAAGTATTTTATGCCAAATTGTTGATGTTGGACAAGGAAGACAACGTAATGAATAAATCAATAAAAAATGCTCCTAAATATGTATGATCTTTTATTTTAAGGAAAAATAAGCTTTATACAATCTTGTGATGGTAAAGAAATAAAAGCGATGGACTGCATAATAAAGGTTGCTATCACAAGGGGCAATATAAAGGGACGTCCCTTTGCATTAAGAGCTTGTGCATCCAAAAACAAAAAGCGCATGAGAACCTATGCTTCCCTCTGTGAAGGGCCTATCTTTTACTTTTATGTATTTACTTTTTTTGCAACAGTCAATAATGTTCTCCTCTATTCCTTTTTATTTTTCTATTTTGTAAGCATCATGTGGTGGGGAAATATCTAGGAATATATATCCACTTGGATATGATTGATCATGAGTTATTATTGTTGACATCACCCTTGAGGTGAATAAGTTGGGAGCCGAAATTATAAGACCCTATCTTTCTATGTGTCTGGCTGGAACCTTTTGCTCCATATATATGTTGTGAGTGTTAGCAATCATAGAAGACTAAATGATGGTGCACTATGTTGACTTGCTAATAAGCTCCGACATCATACCCTTCCTGAAAATATGATGAATTACAATTGCCTTGTTGACTGAGAACATAGTTTGTTAGTTTCAAGAAAGTTTATGCCTTATTCTTTGTTGTTGTGATGAATTGTTACTTGATCATAAGAAGTTCTATGATAACGAATATTGTTTTTATAATAATGATCATGATGCTACTATGTCCGTATTTTGTTTTTATCGACACCTCTCTCTCTCTCTCTCTCTCTAAACGTGTGGACATGATTATCGATATCAGCTTTCGCTTGAGGACAAGCGAGGTCTAAGTTTGGGGGAGTTGATACGTCCATTTTGCATCATGATTTTTACTGTTATTTCTAGTGTTTTAAATCAATATAACACTTTGTGGAGCAATTCTAATGCCTTTTCTCTCTTAATATGCAATAATTACATGAAGAGGGAGATTGCTGGCAGCTGGAATTCTGGACCTGAAAAAGCTATGTCAGAGATACCTATTTAACACATCTCCAAATGAGCTGAAATTTCACGGAGATATATTTTGGAATAAATAAAATATATTGGAGTAAAGAAGTCCTAGGGAGGCCACTCAGGTGCCCACGAGGCACCAGGGCGCGCCCACCCCCCAGGGGGCACCCTAGTGGCTTGTGGGGCCCCTGGCCAGCCTCCGGTGCCCATCGTCTGGTATATTAGCCCATTTTCCCTAGAAAAATATAATGAGAGGACCTTCAGGACGGAGCGCCGCCGTCTTGAGGCAGAACTTGGGCAGGAGCACTTTGGCTCTTTCGCGGAGCGATTCCGCCGGGGACACTTCCCTCCGGTAGGGGGAAATCTAAGCCATCATCATCACCAACAACCCTCTCATCGTGGGAGGACCAATATTCATCAACATATTCACTAGCACCATCTCATCTCAAACCCTAGTTCATCTCTTGTATTCAATCTTTGTATCAAAACCTCAGACTGGTACCTGTGGGTTGCTAGTAGTGTTGATTACATCTTGTAGTTGATGCTAGTTGGTTTATTTGGTGGAAGATTATATGTTCATATCTATTATGCTATTCAATACCCATCTGATCTTGGACATGAATATGACATGTGAGTAGTCACTTTTGTTCTTGAGGACATGGGAGTAGTCTTGTCATAAGTAATCATGTGAATTTGGTATTCGTTTGATATTTTGATGTTATGTATGTTGTTGATTCCCTCAGTGGTGTTATGTGAATGTTGACTACATGACACTTCACCATCTTTTGGCCTAAGGGAATGCATTGTGGAGTAGTAATTAGATGATGGGTTGCTAGAGTAACAGAAGCTTAAACCCTAGCTTATGCGCTATTCCATAAGGGGCTGATTTGGATCCATATGTTTAATGCTACAGTTAGATTTATGTTAATTCTTCTTTCGTAGTTGCGGATGCTTGCGACAGGGGTTAATCATAAGAGGGAGGCTTGTTCAAGTAAGAACAGCACCCAATCACCGGTCCACCCACATATCAAATAACCAAAGTAGCGAACACGAATCAAACAAACAAGATGAAAGTGACTAGATGAAATTCCCGTGTGTCCTAAAAAACGCTTAGCTTATTATAAGAGATCATTCTGGCATGTCCTTTGCAACAAAAAGGATTGGGCTACCTTGCTGCACCTTAATTACTATTGATACTTGTTAGTTGTTACAAGTTATCTTGCTATCAAACTACTCGTTACCGATAATTTTAGTGCTTCCAGAAAATACCTTGCTGAAAATCGCTTGTCATTTCCTTCTGCTCCTCGTTGGGTTCGACACTCTTACTTATCGAAAAGACTATGATTGATCTCCTATACTTGTGGGTCATCATTCATCAAAGCCTAAAGCTTCACCGGCGTGTCCAAACTCCAACGACCCTCTCCCACACGTCTCTGTTGTCCCCAACCACGCCCAGGACCACCGGCGACCTCCTCGAGCTGCATCGCGTCAAACCGTGCACTCCACCATCTCCGACACCCTCTGGAACACCAGATCCTTCATGCACAGGCCATGGCGCTGCTATCCACCATTGCGCCCCCGTCTTCGGCGTGTTCCTCCAGTGACCTAGCCCGATGAGTACCCCCGTTTGTTTAATCTGCATCGCCCGATCTAGATCTAGTGCACCACATCGTCCCACTTAAACCAATTCGTATCGTCCAATAGTATCAGTCACGTCACCTACCTTATAACAAACATTATCCAAAACTTTTCTGTTTAATTCAATTAATTGACACTTTTATAGAAAACCCCCTGGAACTTCAAACACTCACAACTTTTTATCTATATATCCAAATTGGGTGATTCTTTTTTGCAAAATGATCCTTAGGAAATGCACTTTCACCTAGACTAATAAAATTTAGAATTTGAATAGTCTAAAATTAAATTTCAAATAGGACATAAATTACAAATTCTAAATACAATTAAATTGATTCTTTTGCATAATGAATCTAGTGAATTGTAGTTTCAACTTAACTACCATAGTTTAGTTTTAAAAATAATTTAATGTTTGAATTTGAATATAGTTTAACAGTAGTTATAATGCCAATAGTATTTAAACCAAATTTAGTATAAAAGTTTTATTGGGATAAAATTTTGCAACTAAGTTTAGGAGCTTAAAATGAACTTTAGTAAATATTATGGGATTATTATTTAACTTTACGGAAATTAAATTGGATTAAATTCAAACTAGTTTGATTAAAACTTTGAAACCATAGGTTTAATTTGAATAAACGTTTATAATATGACTTAGTGATTATTTTGGAGTCATAATTGACTTGAGGAAAATAAATTTAAATTAAATTAGTTCAAACCTAAGTAAAGTTTGAAAAACTATTTGTGCTTAGTAAGTGATACTATATTGTATTTGAGTATAGGAAAATAATAAACAAATTGATTTAGGTTTGGACTAACTTAGTCAATTATGGAACCATTCATAATTCAAATTTAACTAGGTAAGATCAAACTTAGGAACTAAACAAATTGTGAACTCAATTCAATTTGAATTCAAATAAGATGAACCCTAATTCAAATCCAAATTGAATTGGAAGCCTGATCAAATTATTATTTTTCACACACTTAGTGTATTCAAGCTCATGAAAGGTCAACAAGTTTGAATTGTCATTCAAATTGAACATGAACGTGGCTACTCAAGCTTCATAGACCATGGCTCTATTGTTAAGATTCTTTTGATTGGATCCGACAACCACAACTTGGCATCACATACTCCTTATGTGATAAACCCTTACTGAAAATTTGCATGTGAACCCTTATGTCACATGTATTCGAACTAACAACCACTGTTATCCAAACTCTTATGAGTCAACCCTGACACATGATCTCATAGCACGATGACACTGACACCATGCAAAACACTTGTTGTATGTTTGATTGTAGTGTATGGTTGTTTATGATTGCTCTTTACTTATGTTAGATTGTACGGATAGCAAAGAGTAACATGATCAAGATTGTGTGATTGAAGAATCGTCAATACCAGAAAAGTGGAATCTTTGATCATAACTTATATTTTCATGCATTGTAGTTGTTTCCAACTAGGAACCCCCTATAGGATTTTATTTAATGCTTGACAGAACCTAGTAGAAGAAATTAGGTCCCTTGTACCATGACCTTGTAACCATCGAGTAGTTGCTTAGCTGCTATTACATGGATTGGGATCACATTAAAAGGTTACTTATGGTGGAATACTTAACTACAACTTCATTAATTAATCAATATGGGTGGACTGACTTTGGTTGGGTCATCAGAGTGTAGTCCTTGGTGGGGAATGTCACCCAGGTATTAAAGGGATTATACGAGTTTATAGTTGAGTAGGTTCCATGTGTAACTGTGAGATAATATGTGCTCTGTCTTGACAAAGTAAGTTTTGGGAACCCTCCTGGGCATGACTAGCATATGTAGATTTGCATGTAGGGAAAATGGATGGGTCTGCCTTTCTAGAAAGGGCTACTATTTCCCAAAAGTCTTGTCTTGATCTACCTACCTACTTCACGAGTGAAGTTTAGTAGCAGAAGGGTGTGATCGGAATCACGGGTAAAGTATACAAACGTCTGTAAAGTGTATAAAAATAATCATAATTACCCGTGTCCCAGGTTATGGAGAACTTTTGAGCAACTTATCGAGAGTTTTCAGCTTGATCTCATCACCTCTTCTAATAAAATTTGTGGGCTGAACCAAAGGGGAGTATGGACTGACTCAGCTACCTGGCGTGATACCAGGGAGACTATTTGAGAGAGGTTTAGGGTGGTTGATACGTCTCCAACGTATCTATAATTTTTGATTGTTCCATGCTGTTATATTATCTATCTTTGATGTTTTATATGCATTTATATGCTATTTTATATGATTTTTGGGACTAACCTATTAACCTAGAGCCCAGTGCCAGTTTCTGTTTTTTCCTTGTTTTTAAGTTTCCAAATCATCATGCGCCACCCTTTGGAAGTGACATAGGCCACCTGTGTCATTTGTGTTGAGCCTGCGTGCTCTTAGTTGTTGGCTTTGTCCTTGTAAGGGCATCTCCAAGGCGGACCCACAAATCGCCCACATCCGTTCAGACGCGTTGTCCAGACCGTGGAAGCCGTCCCACGTGGTTCTGTATCGGTCCGCGCGGCTGTCCGAACGTGATTTCTCCCGCACATTGAAGACAAACATGGGGGGGCTTTGCAGGAGTCCGGACTGATCCCAAGCCTGCTTCTGACCGCCCTGGCCCACCAAACTCCCCCCATCCCTCGCGCGCGTTCTTGCCCAGCACCAACTGCCCGCATTCATGTCGTTGTAGAGCGCACTACTCAATGATACGTCTCCAATGTATATATAATTTTGATTGTTGCATGCTATTATATTAACAATCTTGGATGCTTTATTATGCTATTTTATATCATTTTTGAGACTAACCTATTAACACAGTGCCCAGTGTCGGTTGCTGTTTTTTTTGCTTATTTTTGGATTTTCAGAAAATCAATACCAAACGAAGTGCAAACACTATGAAACTTTATGGTGATTTTTTATCGATCAGAAGGGACCCAAGAAGGTTTAAGAGGAGGCATGAAGACCTACACGAGAACCACGAGCTCACCAGGCACGCCCAAAACTCTTTTTCTGCCGCCGCGAGTTTCTGTTCTTCCAAGATCCCATCTGGAGGCCTTTTCTTGTACTCTGCCAGAGGGGAAATCAATCACGGAGGCCTCTACATCAACCTTGACGCCCTTCCGATGATGCGTGAGTAGTTCGCCGTAGACCTACGGGTCCATAGCTAGTAGCTATATGGCTTCTACTCTCTCTTTGATCTTCACTGCAATGTTCTCCTCGATCTTGTTGGAGTTCTATCCGATGTAATCTTCTTTTGCGGTGTGTTTGTTGGGCTCCAATGAATTGTGGGTTTATGATAATATTATTCATTAAAAGTAATTGAGTCTTTTGTGAACTTTATTATACATGATTGTTATAGCTTTGTATTTCTCTCCGATTTACCTGTTTGGTTTGCCAACTAGATCGATTTATCTTTAGTAGGAGAGGTTCTTTGTGATGGGTTCAATCTTGTGGTGCCGTCACCCAGTGATAGAAAAGGTAGCGAGGCACGTATTTGTATTGTTGCCATTAAGGTAAAATGATGGGGTTTATTCATATTGCTTGATTTTACTTTGTCTACATCATGTCATCTTGCCTAAAGCATTACTCTATTTATCATGCACTGCATGCTGGATAGTAATTTATTGTGATGCAGATCGTTTCAGTCTACTTGTCATGGACATGATGCCTATATACATGATCATTGCCATGAATAATGTCATAACTATGCGCTTTTTTCTATCAATTGCCCAACAGTAATTTGTCTACCCACCATATGCTATTGTTTCGAGAAAGAAGCCTCTAGTGAAAACTATGGCCTCCAGGTATGCTTTAATCATATTATTAAAATGAAAAATACATTGCTGCAATTTATTTACTTTTTTTGTTTTGCAATTTATCTATCTACCACTACAAGATTTGATCCTTGCAAGTAACGAGTTAAAGGGGATTGACAACCCTCTTGCACGCGTTGGGTGCAAGTATTTGCTTTTGTGTGTGCATGTGTTGTTCACTAAGATTTGTGTGGTTCTCCTTTTGGTTCAATAACATTGGTTCTCACTGAGGGTAATACGTATCAACTACTATATTGCTTCACCCTTCCTCTTCGGGGAAAATCCCAACGCAGCTCACAAGTAGCAGAAAGAATTATTGGCGTCATCGTCGGGGAAGCATCATCAAATGACTAGAAGTAACTTCACACAAACTATCATCTACTTGCTCTACTTTCTATTGCCTTTTTATTTGCCTCTATTTTTCATCTCCCTCTACTTCCATAAAATCAAAAATACCAAAAATATCGTGTGTGCTATCTCTGCTTGTGCTACCATGTGCCTTCTATTTGCTTGCATCTTTTCTTGCTAAAAATTGTTGATATGGATCCTCATCCACTTTCTAATCTTTTCAAAAAAAATCCAATTATGATGAACCAATTGCTAGTGAGTTGAGTGCACTTGATTTTCTTTATGAAGTTTTGCTTGAAAATCGTGAATCTTAAAATTGTGATGATGTTTAAAAGAAGAAATTTATAAAGTGATTCCTGATTACTCCTTGAATGAAAAACAGGATCGCAATGATGTTATTAAATTCTACTAATCTCAATTATGCTAATGATATGCAAAGCTGCAATCTTGGGGATGGTAATTTTGCTATGTCCACTACTTGTTGCAATGATCATGATTGGGGTGATAATGCTTCTTATGATCTTCAAAACTTATTTAATTCTCATGATGAATATGTTATTGATAATGATATTTTCAATACTACTGAAAGTGGGTTTCGAAGAGCGTCAACTTTAGGTAATAATGATCCTGCTACTTTGGAGAATTATCAATCTTATGAAATTTTTGATAAAAGTGGGTTTGGAGAGGTAATGACTTTAGTTGATGTTAATCCCACTATCTTGGAAGATTATTAAACTTTTATGCATGTGGATCATGAAGATAATATTTTATATGATAGCCATTTTTTTAATTTTGATTATGACCCTACATATAATTATTATGAGAGAGGAAAATTTGGTTGTAGAAACTTTCATGTTAGTCAATTACCTCTCTTGATGTTGAAATTATTAATGCTTCTTTCTTCCTATTTGCATATGCTAGATGTTGTTTGTCTTGATAATATGTTTTCCTATAAAATGTCTATGCATAGGAAGAGGGTTAGGCTGAGTGTGGTTTTCGTGTGTTGTATGATACTCTTTGCATTTCAATTCTTATCTTTTATGTGAGCATCTTTAAAAATCTCAAGCCTATCTTAATGGCTATAAAGGAAGAGCTTGTTGGGAGAAAACCCAATATTTATATTTATGATTTATTTTATTTTTCTTGAGTAACATGATTATTGCTACTATAATGATTGTGTGTTCATGTTTTAATTAGTGCCTGTGCCAAGTAAAGCCTTTAGGATGATTTGCTTGATAGTTGACTTGATTCTGTGAAAAACAGAAACTTTTGCTCTCAGTCCAGGAAATTACTATAATTCACTGGAATATGCTTTTGATCTGAAATTTTTACACATTACTAATAGACAAATTTCCCATGTTTTTCTAAATATTCAGAATTTTTAGAGTTACTAAAGTATGATGTTTATTCAGATCATTAGAGACTATTTTGTTTTAGACATATTCAGTTTTCTATTGCATAGTTTGCTTGTTTTAATGATGCTATGGATTATATCGGGGGTATGAGTCATGGGGAAGTTAGAATATAGTAGGTACTATGCAGTACTAATTAAGAATTGGTTTACCACAACACCTAAAGTTTATGATTTGTCTAATATACTAACGGATCTCACGAGGTTTCTGTTGAGTTTTGTGTGCTGAAGTTTTCAAAATTTGGGTGAGATCATGACGGGTGAATGAATAAGGAGTGGCAAGGCCCTAATCTTGGGGATACCCATGGCACCCAAGGTAATATTTAAGGAAGACCCAAGTATCTAAACTCAGGGATGCCCCGGATGGCATCCCCTCTTTTGTCTTCAATCTATCGGTATGTTACTTGGAGGTACATTTTTATTCATCACATGATATGAGTTTTACTTTTATCGTCTTGTGCCATAGCTTTCTCTTTGTTTGCTTTTTATTTTGCCACAATCATTGTTTGCTGGACACACCTTTTGAGAGGGACACGCATTTATCGTGATTTGTTAAAATACTCTATGTGCTTCACATATATCTTTTGAGCTAGGCAATTGCTCTTGTGCTTCACTTATATCTGTTAGAGCACGGTAGATAACCCACAAGTATAGGGGATCGCAACAGTTTTCGAGGGTAGAGTACTCAACCCAAATTTATAGATTCGACAAAAGGGGAGCCAAAGAATATTTGTAAGTATTATCAACTGAGTTGTCAATTCAACCACACCTGGAGATTAATTATCTACAGCAAAGTGATCAGTAGCAAAGTAGTATGTAGTTTTGATAATAGTAGTAGCAGCAATAGTATCGGTAACAATGATAGCAGTGATTTGTAGCAAGTGCAACAGTAACAATAGCAGTAGTAACTTAGCAAGAACAATATAAGACAAATTCGTAGGCATTGGATCGGCAATTTGTTGAATGATATTCATCATGTGACAGTCATAACCTAGGGCGATATGACACTAGCTCCAGCTCATAAATAAAATGTAGGCATGTATTCCGTAAATATTCATACGTGCTTATGGAAAGAACTTGCATGACATCTTTTGTCCTACCCTCCCGTGGCAGCGGGGTACTATTGGAAACTAGGGGATATTAAGGCCTCCTTTTAATAGAGAACCGGAACAAAGCATTAACACATGGTGATTACATGAACTCCTCAAACTACGGTCATCATCGGGAGTGGTCCCAACTATTGTCACTCCGGGGTTGCCGGATCATAACACGTAGTAGGTTACTATAACTTGCAAGATCGGATCTAGACCATAGATATATTGGTGATAACACCGGTTCAGATCTGAAATCATGGCACCCGAGCCCAAAGTGACTAGCATTAAGCATGGCAAAGTCATAGCAACATCAATCTCAGAACATAGTGGATACTAGGGATCAAGCCCTAACAAAACTAACTAGATTACATGATGAATCTCATCCAACTCCTCACCGACCAGCGAGCCTACGACGGAATTACTCACTCTCGGTGGGGAGCATCATGGAATTGGCGATGGAGAAGGGTTGGTGATGACGAAGTTTGAAGATCCCCCTCTCCGAAGCCCCAAACGGACTCCAGATCGGGTCTCCTGATGAAGAACAGGAGGTGACGGCGGCTCTGTCTCGTGGAACACAATAATTCTTTCTCCCTAATTTTTTCTGGAAAAATGTGATTTTATAGCGTCGGTTTAGGGTCTGTGGGGCCACCAGGTGGGGACAACCCACATGGGCGTGCCTTGTCAGGACCCCCCTTCCTAAGTCACACTGACCTAGCATGTAACACATCATATCACTTTGCGGCCTCACACACGATTTTCCCACGGGTGCCACCTTACCTGGCCTGGGACCATTTGCGCCTTTTGGCTCACGTATATGATAGTGTCTCTAGCATCCATATGACACAGAACCCGGGCCGACATGACTAGTCGTCAACCCAAAGTGGCACTAACTTACAGGGACAGGCATACATGACCCAGCAACGAACGTGTCGGTCATCAACGTATGAACCCAAGTCATAGCAAGCTACATGGACTTAAAGAAACAACGTGTGACATTTCCCCGAAGGGACAAACACAGGAACGAAGAAGGACACATGCCGACCAGCCTAAGTGTTTCGGAGCAGTAGCAAGCTACCATGGCTAAGTGGAAGCACTGGGAGACATTTCCCCATAAGAGAGGCTACCAAGAATAAACAACTAGGTTGTCGGATCCCACACATACCAAGCATTTAAAAATCATACACACAATATGCTCGATATGTGCAAATACAACATGGCATCACAACAAAACTCTACGACTCAAAGTATTTATTCATTAGGCTCCGAGGAGCCAGATAATACAAACATGGGTCTGATGACCCAGCATTCAAGTCATACAAGCAATAAGCACATGCGGAAGCTTAACTTGTCTGAGTACATACAACTACAAATGGAAAAGGCTGAGAAGCCTGACTATCTACAAGACCCTGCCGTGGGCACAGGATCGTAGCTGAGGTAACAAGCTAAACATCGAAGTCCACGCGGAACTACTAGTGAGACTGAAGTCTCTCTACAAAAACATAAATTAAGAAAACGTGAGTACAAATGTACCCAACAAGACCTACATCAGAACTAGCTACATATGCATTAGTATCAACAAAGGGGTGGTGGGGTTTAGCTGTACCAAGCCAGCTTCGACTCAGTGGCTATCCTGAACTACGTCTGCAAGTAACTCTTTTGGGGTGGCGCACACGAGTCCACATATTCACCAATCAATACACCACTATGGATCCGCTCCCGTCTCCCTATGAGAACGCCATCCATAGCACTCACGCTTATCTTGCGCATTTTAGAGTATCCACTTTCACTTGTCTATGAACTGTATAGGCAACCCAGAAGTCCTTTACCGCGGACGCGACTATTCAAATAGATCATGTTAACCCTGCGGGGGTGTACTTCTTCACACACGCTCTCACCACTTATCGCCGTTTACACGACATATCAAGGCAACCTTCAAGTGGAAGCCCAGCGAGGGTGTCGGCCACGACCTGAATAACCACACAAGTCTCTAGTCCAGGTTTATCACCTATTTTGTTTCCATCTGCAAGGAGATCCGGCCGGGGTTTCACTCACGGCCCCAAACGATGAGAGCAGGGTTCTCGAGGCACCAAAAAGGCGTCCCTGTACACCGTGCCTCGTGTCTCTACCGCATCATAGCACACCCCTAGGGTCAGCGCTACGCACGGCCCCCAACACATATCCTACAAACACTAGAAACTAGTTGCAACTCTTGGACAGAGATCAAGGCGATTAATAAGTCGAGAGGGGCACTTAAGCATTCCAATGCGTGGTAGTAGCTGTTCATGGACCACAAACACATAACTCAGTTCCCGAGGACGGTTTCAATGAGACAACCCACCATGTACTCCTACATGGCCTCTCACCGCTACCTTTACCAAATTGTGTTCACACAATTAGATCTCAACGGTAGGACATGTTCACCACATTCCAATTCAGCCTTGATGAATCAGACCTGACTCAACTCTAAACAGTAGCAGGCATGAAAACAAGCATGAATGAGTAGGCACATCAGGGCTCAAACGACTCCTACTCATGCTAGTGGGTTTCATCTATTTACTGTGGCAATGACAGGTCATGCAGAGGAAAGGGGTTCAACTACCACAGCAGGTCACAATTTAAGCGTTGTTGTCCTAATGCAGTAAATGAGAGCAAAAGAGAGAGAGTGGGATTGTATCAGAATGAACAAGGGGGTTTTGCTTGCCTGGCACATCTGAAGATAGTATAGCTCTTCATCGGTGTCAACAATCACAATGTCGGAACAACGTCCACTGAGAGGGAACAACACCGGCAAACAGAGAAGGAACACAATCAATGCAACACTATGATGCATGAATGTGACATGGCAATATGATGTTGATTGAGTTAATGCAACTAGCAACCAGATTAAATGAAGATGGTTTGAACCAAAGGTTCAAATTCAAACTCCATATGTGATTATTTAAATGCCAATTATGCAAATTGTCATATACAACAACCTTAGGTTGTTCAAACATACAAGAAAATGGTACAGATGGGAGGATTGGATTTTTCTGGTCATTTTTCATATATAAATTATTTTCATTGGAGTTACAGATTATTTTCTATGAATTTTGAGGTTTTAACTATTTACTGGAATTTCCTGGATTATTTTAAATCCAGAAAATCATTACTGTGTCAGCATGATAGCGGCATGACGTCACCAGGTCAACTTGGCTGACCAGGGTTAAACCTGACTAGTGGGGCCCATTGGTCAGTGACCCACTGGTTAAGCCATGTCAAAACCGGCGCTGACTGGGTTTGACCCGCGTGTAGGGCCTGCTGTCAGTGGCAGCGAGGTGGCTAATGGGGGAAATTAGTCCTAATGATCAAGCCACGTTGATGGTCGCCGGAGTTCGACCAACGGCGACCAGAACTGCGGTGGCAACTCCCCGGACTTGCGCTACGAGCGGCGGCTGGGCACGCGGAGACCAGCAGAAGGTAGCCCGCGTTCGTCCGCATCTAGCAGACCCAACAGGAGGGCCGCGGGGTCGCCGGACGGGGGCGGCAGCCGAAGTTCCGGTTCGAGCGAGCGCATGGCTACGGTGCACTTCAGAGGGTGTGGGTACTGGCGTTGGGTTGCTGAGGATGTGCTGAGCACATTCTAGTGCTTGGACACAAGCAGTGGTAGCTGTGTCCGCGGCGGCGACATGGCCGGCGGCAGTGAGCTCTCGGGCTCGGTGGCTGGCGTGGTTAGGTGTCGAGATCAACAAAGGGGAAAGAGGGAAACAACGGAGGGCTCACAGGGGGTCGGACGACGGTCTCAGCGGGCTCGGGGGAAGCCGGACGGCGACATGGCATTGCCGGCGATCTCAGGCGCTGGAGGTTGAAGACGACAACGATGGCGGTGTTGCATGGGCTGTCGCGGTGCGTTGCTCGACGAGGAGGAAGAGGTGGTCGAGTCGGAGCTCTTGGGCACTTCGGGTGGGCGTGAGGAGCACGGTGGCTACGGCGAACGGCGTCGGTGACTACGGCGATGTTCGGCTTTAGGACAGAGAGAGGGAAGGGGAAAGTAAGTGGCGTCGGCTCGATCTAGACATGTACGGTGAGGTCTTCCGTGGCTTCCACGTAGGCAGGCAGACAGGAGGTGGCCGGGGCATGTGCTCGTGCGCGCTAGCCATGCGCTCGTCCTCCTGGCGCGAGCTAGGAGATGACTAGAGCTGGCCAGTGGCTGGGCCGGATGGGCTGCGCACCAGGTAAGTCCAGTTGTGTGGCTGAGTGGAATTCTCTCTCTATTTTACTAATTGTTTCTGTTTTCTACTTTTGATTTAGTAAAAAAAATACTAAACCATTTCGTAAAATCCTGGAAATAATTATGGGTGCTCTCTGAATTATTCCAGTGACTCATAACAATTTCCATCATTTTTGGAGCATCTAAAATATATATAGCATTTAAATAGCTCCAATTCAAATATGTTTGAATTAATTCTAAGTCCAAATATGTCCTGCAAAAATGTGAACCATTTTTGGTAGATGCTTCCACCTTGATCCAGAAATGGTGAACATTTTTAAAGGGCATTTTGAAATCATTGACAAAGATTTTACTTTGCGGCCTCACGCACGGTATTCCCACGGGTGCCACCTTACCTGGCTCGGGACCATTTGCGCCTTTTGGCTCACGTATATGATAGTGTTGCTAGCATCCATATGACAGAGAACCCGGGCCCACATGACTAGTCGTGAATCCAAAGTGGCACTAACTTACAGGGATAGGCATACATGACCCATCAATGAACGTGTCGATCATCAACATATGAACCCAAGTCGTAGCAAGCTACAAGTACTTAAAGGAACAACGCGTGACATTTTCCCGAAGGGACAGACACAGGAACTAAGAAGGAGATATGCCTGCCAGCCTAAGTGTTCCGGAGCAGTAGCAAGCTACCATAGTTCAGTGGAAGCACTAGGAGACATTTCCCCATAAGAGAGGCTACCATGAATAAACAACTAGGTTGTCGAATCCCACACATACCAAGCATTTCAAAATCATACACACAATATGCTCGATAAGTGCAAATACAACATGGCATCACAACAAAACTCTACGACTCAAAGTATTTATTCAGAAGGCTCCGAAGAGTCATACATAGTAAGAGTTACAATCCTGGGTCACATGACCCAACATACAGAGCATGCAGACAATGGAAGCATAAATTGTCTGAGTACAAACATCTACAAATGAAAAAGGCTGAGAAGCCTGACTATCTACAAGACCCTCCCAAGGAGACAAGATCGTAGCTGAGG
Organism: Aegilops longissima; assembly: GCA_021605205.1. NCBI lineage: Eukaryota > Viridiplantae > Streptophyta > Magnoliopsida > Poales > Poaceae > Aegilops > Aegilops longissima. The sequence continues at coordinate 134,985,656 of CM038679.1, forward strand.
TAACAAGCTAAACGTCTAAGTCCACGCAGAACTACTAGTGAGGCTGAAGTCTCTCTGCAAAAACATAAATTAAGCAAACCTGAGTACAAATGTACCCAACAAGACTTACATCAGAACTAGCTACATATGCATCAGTATCAACAAATGGGGTGGTGGAGTTTAACTGCAGCAAGCCAGCTTTGACTCGATGGCTAACCTGTACTACGACTGCTGGTAACTCTTTTGAGGTGGCGCACATGAGTCCACATATTCACCATATCAATACACCACTATGGATCCGCTCCCGTCTCTCTATGAGAAGGCCATCCATAGCACTCATGCTTATCTTGCGCATTTTAGAGTATCCACTTTCACTTGTCTATGAACTGCACAAGCAACCCATTAGTCCATTACCGCGGACGCGACTATTTGAATAGATCATGTTGACCTTGCAGGGGTGTACTTCTTCACACACGCTCTCACCACTTATCACCGTTTACACGACATGTACTCGACAACCTTCAAGCGGAAGCCCAACGAGGGTGTCGGCCACGACCTGACTAACCACACAAGTCTCTAGTCCAGGTTTATCGCCTATTCGGGTTCCATCCGCAAGGAGATCTGGCCGGTGTTTCACTCACGGCCCCAAACGATGAGAGCAAGGTTCTCGAGGCACCAAAAGGGCGTCCCTGTACACCGTGCCTCATGTCTCTACCGCATCATAGCCCACCCCTAGGATCAGCGCTACGCACGGCCCCCAACACATATCCTACAAACACCAGACACTAGTTGCAACTCCTAGACAGAGATCAAGGTGATTAATAAGTCGAGAGGGGCACTTAAGCATTCCAATGCGTGGTAGTAGCTGTTCATGGATCACAAACACAGAACTTAGTTCCTGAGGACGGTTTCAATGAGACAACCCACCATGTACTCCTACATGGCCTCTCACCGCTCACTTTACCAAATCGTGTTCACACACCTAGCTCTCAACAGTAGGACATGTTCACCACATTCCAATTCATCCTCGACGAATCAGACCTGATTCAACTCTAAGCAGTAGCAGGCATGACAACAAGCATGAATGAGTAGGCACATCAGGGCTCAAACAACTCCTACTCATGCTAGTGGGCTCCATCTATTTACTGTTGCAATGACAGGTCACGCAGAGGAAAGGGGTTCAACTACCGCAACATGTAACAGTTGAAGCGTTGTTGTCCTAATGCAGTAAAGAGAGCAGAAGCGAGAGAGTGGGATTGTATGGGAATGAACAAGGGGGTTTTGCTTGCCTGGCACTTCTGAAGATAGTATAACTCTTCATCGGTGTCAACGATCACAACATTGAAACAACGTCCACTGAGAGGGAACAACACCGGCGAATAGAGAAGGAACACAATCAATGCAATGCAACACTATGATGCATGAATGTGACATGGCAATATGATGTTGACTGAGCTAATGCAACTAGCAACCAGATTAAATGAAGATGGTTTGAACCAAAGGTTCAAATTCAAACTCTATATGTGATTATTTAAATGTCTGTTATGCAAATTATCATATACAACAACCTTAGGTTGTTGAAACATACGTGAAAATGGTAAATATGGAAAGATTGAATTTGTTTGGTCATTTTTCATATATAAATTATTTTCATTGGAGTTACAGATTATTTTCTATGAATTTTTGAGGTTTTAACTATTTCATGGAATTTCCAGGATTATTTTAAATCCAAAAAATCATTATTGCGTCAGCATGACAATGGCATGATGTCACCAGGTCAACCGTGGCTGACCAAGGTCAAACCTGACCAGTGAGGCCCATTGGTCAGTGACCCACTGGTTAAGCCCGGTCAAAACCGGCGCTGACTGGTTTTGACCCGCTTGTAGGGCCCGCTGTTAGTGGCAGTTAGGTGGCAAATGGGGGAAATTAGTCCTAATGATCAAGTCACGAGGCAGTCGCCGGAGTTCGGCCAACAGCGACCAGAATCGCGGCGGCAACTCGCCGGACTTGCACTACGAGCAGCGGCTGGACGCGCGGAGACCACCAGAAGGTAGCCCGCGTTCGTCCGCATGTAGCAGACCCAACAGGAGGGACGCGGGGTCGCCGGAACGACGACAATGACCACGGGGGCGGCAGCCGGAGTTCCGGTTCGAGCGGGCGCAGGGCTACGGTGCACTTCAGCGGGCGTGGGTACTGGTATTGGGTTGCTGGGGATGTGCTGAGTACATTCCAGTGCTTGGACGCAAGCAGTGGTAGATGTGTCCGCGGCGGTGACATAGCCGATGGCAGTGAGCTCTCGGGCTTGGTGGCTGGCGTGGTTAGGGGTCGAGATCGATAGAGGGGAGAGAGGGAAACTACAGAGGGGCTCACAGGGGGTCGGATGGCGGTCACAACGGACTAGGGGGAGGCCGGATGGCGACACGGCGTTGCCGGCGATCTCGGGCACTGGAGGTTGAAGACGACGGCGATGGTGGCGTTGCAGGGGCTCCCGTGGTGTGTTACTCGACGAGGAGGAAGAGGTGGTCGAGTCGGAGCTCCTGGGCACTTCGGGTGGGCGTGAGGAGCACGGTGGCTATGGCGAACAACGTAGGTGACTACGACGGCGTTCGACTTTAGGAGAGAGAGAGAGCGAGGGAGAGGGCGAGGGTTAAGTGAGCGGCGTCGGCTCGATCCAGACGTATGCGGTGAGGTCTTCCACGGTGTCCATGCAGGCAGGCAGGCAGGAGGTGGCCGGGGCGCGTGCTCGTGCGCGCTAGCCACGCGCTCGTCCTCCTGGCACGAGCTAGGAGATGACTGGCGCTGGTCAGTGGCTAGGCCAGATGGGCTGAGCAGTAGCTAGGCCAGCCAGGTAAGTCCAGGTATGTGGCTGAGTGGCATTCTCTCTCTTTAAATATAGTTTCTGTTTTCTACTTTTCTTTTATGCTTTCGCTTTAGTAAAAAAATACTAAACCATTTCGTAAAATCCTGGAAATAATTATGGGTGCTCTTTGAATTATCCCAGTGACCCTTAACATTTCCAACATTTTTGGAGCATCTAAAAAATATATAGCATTTAAATAGCTCCAATTCAAATATGTTTGAATTAATTCAAAGTCCAAATATGTCCTGCAAAAATGTGAACCATTTTTGGTAGATGCTTCCACCTTGATCCAGAAATGGTGAACATTTTTAAAGGGCATTTTGAAATCATTGAAAAAGATTTTAGTTGAACCTATTTGAATTCCTTTTTATGCTAGGGTTTGAACATCCCCATTTCAGATTCTATTGAATTTAAACATGATGCATGGATGCTCACAGATGCAACTAACTTCAAGCAATTCCAGGGCTGTGACACGTGTAGAGGGGGCGGCGCGCCCTGGTGGGTTGTGCCCACCCAGGTGCCCCCCTCCGGTGGTTCTTGGCTCCAGAAATTTTCTTTTATTATATAAAAAATCCTCACAAAGTTTCGTTCCATTCCGGGAACTTTTATTTCTGCAAAAAAAAAACAACACCATGGTAGTTCTGCTGAAAACAGCGTAATTCCGGAAAATCATCCAAAACAAGAGGAAAAGCGTTAGGAAAAGTAGATACGATGGAGACGTATCAACTCCCCCAAGCTTAAACCTTTGCTTGTCCTCAAGCAATTCAGTTGATAAACTGAAAGTGAAAAATAAAAAACTTTTACAAACTCTTTTGCTCTTGTTTGCATAAATAAGTTTAAACAACACCCAGGTTTTCAGCCAATATTATAACTAACCGTGTCGACAATAACTCTTTAAAATTATATTAACTCATATCAATGACATAATCAGCTAGCGAGCAATAATAAGATATCTCAAACAACAACGCGTATCAAAACAACCATGATATAATATGACAATAGTGGTATCTCGCTAGCCCTTTCTGAGACCGCAAAACATAAATGTAGAGCACCTCTAAAGTTCAAGCTGCGACTAAACATTGTAATTAATGGTAGAAAAGATCCAGTCATGATGCACCCAACATTAGCTACACACAATGCATCAGCATTACAGCAGTGCTCTCAGGTTCTGGCGCTTATTTTAGAAGGTGATGACACAACATAAAAGTAAATAGATAGTCCCTTCGCAGAGGGAAGCAGTGATTTGCAGAGGTGCCAGAGCTCAAGTTTTTAAAATAGAGGCAAATGATATTTTTAGAAATGCACCCTTCTTGTTTACTTCGTGACCGTCAGTTATCATTATCTTCCATGCTAAACACATTACTGGCGGTTCTGAAGCGATTAAATAAAGGTTATGACTCCCTAGGAGTTTTTGTTTGATTATTTGTAAGCTCTTTTTTGTTTGCGATTTGGGACTGGGCATCCATATTACCGCCCTTTTCTTGTGCAGTGGCGAGTGAATAAACACTCAACCTGAGAATAACCCTCTTAGCATGGAAGATACCGACTACCTCCTGTCGTTCCATGAACAATCCAGGCACACAAAAGGATATTTATTTGAAGTTTTTAGAGATGGCACATGCAAATCACTTAGGACGACAGAGTAATACCACATATAGGTAGGTATGGTGGACTCATTTCGAATAACTTGGCTTTCAGGTTTTGGATGTACAAGCAGAATTCCTACTTAGTACAGGCGAAGGCTAGCAATTAGGTTGAGAAGCGGCCAGCTAGAGAGCAACAACAGTCATGAACAGGCATTATGCATAAGTAACATTGGACACTAGAATGAGTAGGATATGAACACCAATAACATATATATCATAGAGGCTATGTTGGTTTTGATTCAACTTCATGCATGAACATGTGCCAAGTCAAGCCACTCGAACATTCAGAGCAGGATACCATATCATCATACTACATCACACTCATTTTAATGCAATGTTGACATCCAAGATAAATCATTATCCACTCCTAGCTACTTATGCATGGCATGAGAAACTATAATCTCTAATTGTCATTGCAAACTGGTTTAATCATAATGAGCTGAATCATGGATACTAGGCTAAACATATTTACAAAAACAGAACAAGACGAGTTCATACCCGTTTCTCTCTGCCACGGCCAGTTCATCAAATGTCATCATTATTGCCTTTCACTTGCACGACTGAATGATATGAAAATAATAATAGCGCAAGAGTGCCGTGGACTAAGCTGGAATATGCAAACATTTTATTCAACAGGAGAAGACAAGGTAAAATGGGCTCTCTAGTTAGATCAACAATAATGCATATGAGAGCCACTCAAAATTTTCATCGTGGTCTTCTCCTCGGTATGACCCAATAAAAAGAAAAGAAATTCAGAGAAACCCACTGAAATATTTTTGGGAGTTTTTGGTTTTATCTGAAAGAAACAAATAAAGGGGAAAAGCAAAAACGAGAAAAACTATTTACACGGGAAAGCTCCCAACAAGTAAAATAAGAACAAGGAAATATTTTTGGGTTTTCTTTTTGGTGCTACAACTAACTACTCTAGAAAGAAAAATAAAAAAGAAGTAGGAAATATTTTTCGTATTTTCTCAAAGTTTTTTGAACACGCAAGAAGAAAGCAAGAAAATAAATTAAGCATGGATAATACAATGAAAGAGTGTGGACACCGACAACTAAAATGTGTGAACATGAATGTAATGTCGATGCAAATACGTACTCCCCCAAGCTTAGGATTTTGGCCTAACTTGGTAATCAGTAGTAGCCTGCATAATGATCGGGTGCGGATGCCTCAGCCTGCCATGCAGCTGCAACCGCCGCGTTATGAGCTCGGACCTCGCTCTCCAGAACAAAATATCTTCCCCTACTGTGAACATCAAAGAGAGCAAGCGCATGCAAATATGTGTGTACAATGGAGTCTTGATTAAACAACAATTTATAGGTGAAATTATTGGGTTCACCTCTAAGGATCTTATGATGTTTCATAGCATCAAAGTCTAAATATTGCATGGGTAAAGCAGGGTCATATGGCAAAGGTGAAACACCCAGCTCTCTTGGTAAGCGTGTGGCATAAATTCCACCATAAAAATAACCACTATTAGCAATGTGTTGCAACCTGCATGCACAATCGCTCCAAGATTATAACTTATGTCACCGGTAAGAGCGGTGTGTATGAGGCTCAAGTCTGGAGCACAAAGTGTACTACAATCTTGTTTTCCTACAATACATTTTCCATTAAATAATGCAAAGTACTAAATTGTGGGAAAATGAATGCTCTTTATTCTACCTTGCGTCACTCCCCTCTTCTGACCATAGCAAATACTAGTCAAAAATGTTTGGTACTCAGTTCTTGTTGGTGCGTCAAGCGAACCCCGGAATGAAATTTTGCAGTGGTGAGAAAATCTCTCTAAAGATATGGTAAATGGATTTTCATACAGTTTATATGACACCCTAGACTCACGAGGATGGAATTTAAATCCTTTGACAAATGATTCAGTGAGAGTGTGGTGTTGGTTGCACTTATCTGAAATGTAGGGACCGAGATCGGCATTGTGAACATACTGCTCAAATTCCTCCTTAATGCCCGCACTCACCATATAATCGTCGCATGGCCATAGGCATGTTTTAGTGCCGGCACCTCGTATGGAACTTTCACTTGGTTCAACATAAGACCGGCGAACGGAGCTGTCACTAGAAGATGCCTCCGAGGATCACCTCCTCGAAGAACTCCTTCCAAAGAGGTTCATCATATTCGCGTACAGTTTTCTGAAATTTTTTGGGGTGACAAAAATTTGTGAACAAAACTTCACAATATTAATAGCAACTACTCATAGGGATGCATAGAGGCCATACCAAGCATTCAAACTACTTAAAACTCTAAGAATTCAACATGCAAGCTCATCTACATCAGCACCAATAGTAGCTAATTATTCAAAATATAAACCATTAAAGCAAAATCCAATTGGACAAACAGAGGAGTCACATACCAAGCAACAATTCCCCGAAACAGCTTCGGAAACGGAGCTTTGAGCAAAGAGATCGAAATCCACAGGTTTGAGAGCAAGAACACAAGAGAGAGAGAGAGAGCAATGGCAATTTTTTTCTCGAGGTAGGTGGTGATGTGGGATGAAGAGATAAGTGAGGGGCCCATGTGGGGACCACAACCCACCAAGGCATGCCTGGGGATCCTGGCGCGCCCAGGTGCGTTGTGGCCACCTGGTGCACCTCCCTCTGATATTATTTGCACCAGAAATTCTTAAATATTCAGAAAAAATCGTGTTAAAATTTCAAAGTATTCTGAGAACTTTTATTTTTGGGTCATTTTTTTTCACGGGAATTTCAGAAAACAGACAAAACATGGCATTCTATTTTATTTAACTAATAAAAACGGAAAACAAAAGGCATGGACAGAAGGTAGTGCTCACTAAATTCATTAACTTCATACCTCTCAAAAGTATCCATTAATAAGGTTGATCAAGTCTTATTAACAACCACTTTCGATTAGCATGAAACCGAAGAACTTTCGTAAATCACTAAGTTACCTCAACGGGGATATGAACGTCCCCAACAATAAGCATTTCATATTTCTTTTTAACAGTAGGTAGAGGTAGTTGAAAGCTCCCAATAGTGATTGACGGAGATTTTTCAATAACATTAATACCATTCACTTGGAATTGTTTCTTCGGAAAGTGCACCATATGCTCATTACCATTGATATGAAAAGTGACCTTGCTTTTGTTGCAACCAATAACAGCCCCTGCAGTATTCAAGAAGGGTCTACCAAGGATAATCGACATGTTGTCATCCTCGGGCATCTCAAGTATAACAAAGTCAGTCAAAATAGTAACATTAGCAACAACAACGGCACATCCTCACAGATACCGATGGGTATGGCAGTTGATTTGTCACCCATTTGCAAAGATATTTTAGTAGGTGTGAGTTTATTCAAATCAAGTCTTTTATATAAAGAGAAAGGCAGAACACTAACACAAGCTCCCAAATCACACAAAGCAGTTTTCACATAATTTCTTTTCATGGAGCAAGGTATAGTTGGTATTCCCAGATGTCCAAGTTTTTTAGGTACTCCATCTTTAAAAGTATAATTAGCAAGCATGGTGGAAATTTCAGCTTCTGATATTTTTCTCTTATTGGTGATGATGTCTTTCATGTACTTTGCATAAGGAGGTATTTCCAGGATATCAGTCAAGCGAGTACGCAAAAAGACTAGCGTCGGCATTTCAGCAAAGCTTTCAAATTCTTCAGCATCTTTATTTTTAGTTAACTTAGGTGGAAACGGCATCGGTTTTCGAACCCATTGTTCTCTTTCCTTACCATGTTTTCTAGCAACAAAGTCTCTTTTATCATATCTTTTATTCTTGGGTTGCGGGTTATCAAGATCAACTCCAGGTTCTATCTTAACATCATTGTCTGGTTGTTTCTTATTTATTTGAGTGTCTTCATGAACCTCATCATTATCTTTTTCATTATCAGAAGGTGAGTGTTCACTACCAGATTGAGTTTCAGCATCAGAGATAGAAACTTCATTATCATTATCAGGAGGTTTTTCTACTTCAGGTTCACTAGAGGCATGCAAAGTCCTATCATTTTTCTTCTTCTTTTTCTTTTTCTTTTTAGAAGGACCACGTGCATGAGTGGTAACTCTTTGAGAGTCTTATTCAATTCTTTTTGGGTGTCCCTCAGGATAAAGTGGCTCCTGAGTCATCCTACCTCCTCTAGTTATTACTCTAACAACATGATCATTGATATTATTTTTCATTTCATCAAGCAACTCTCTTTGAGATTTAGCAACTTGTTATAACTGGGTTTGAACCATAGAAGCATGCTTCCCCACACCTCTAATATCATTTGAGATTCTAATAACAAGTCACTCAAGCGAGCAATCATATCAGAATTGTATTTCAATTGTTCCATAACATTTGCATTGAAGTGATCTTGTTTTCTAATGTAATTCTCAAACTCATAAAGGCATTGGCTAGGGTGCATATTGTGAGGATTATCATTATCATTGAATTTCATTAGAGAATTTACCTCTACCACCTTAGGCAGTGGTGGTGTATCACACCCATGTATTTCTTCAATAGGAGGTACATTTTTAACATCCTCAACTTTAATACCTTTTTCCTTCATATATTTCTTTGCCTCTTGCATATCTTCAGGACTGAGATATAAGATACCCCTCTTCTTCGGACTGGGTATAATCGATGGTTCAGGAAGAATCCAATCATCCTAATTTTTCAACAAGTTATTCAATAATTCTTCAACTTGTCCAATAGTTCGTTCCCTGAAAACACAACCAGCACAACTATCTAGGAAGTCCCTAGAAGCATCGGTTAGTCCATTATAGAAGATATCAAGTATTTCATTTTTCCTAAGAGGATGATCAGGCAAAGCATTAAGCAATTGGAGAAGCCTCCCCCAAGCTTGTGGGAGACTCTCTTCTTCAATTTGCGCAAAGTTAAATATTTCCTGTAAGGCAGCTTGTTTCTTATGAGCAGGAAAATATTTTTCCAAAGAAGTAATAAATCATATCCTGGGGACTACGCACACAACCAGGAGCAAGAGTTGTACCAAGCCTTAGCATCACCCTTCAATGAGAACGGAAATAATTTTAGAATATAGTAATAGTGAATTTTCTCATTATGAGCAAAAAGGGTGGCTATGTCATTCAACTTAGTAAGATGTGCCATAACAGTTTTAGTTTCATAAACATGGAAAGGATCAGATTCAACCAAAGTAATGAACTGTGGGTCGATAGAGAATTCATAATTCTTATCATGAATAAAGATAGGTGAAGTAGCAAACTTAGGATCACATTTCATTTTAGCATTCAAAGATTTTTCTTTATACTTGTATACTAATTTCTCTAGATCATCTCTATCCTTACAAGCAAGAATATCTCTAGTTGCCTCCTCACCCATTACATAACCTTCCAGAACCTTTGGCAATTCATATCTAGGAGGGATAGTTCTATTAGGTGTTTGAAGATTTTCAGTTTCAAGCTCATCATTAGTTTCAACAATATCGTGTTGTCTTACTCTAGCAATTTGTTCATCAAGAAATTCACCTAGTGGCACATACCATCAAGCAAGGTACTAGAATCATCATAAGCATCATTCATAGCAGAAGTAGCATCATCAATAACTTGCGACATATCAGGACTGATAGCATGTGTTGGTGTTGCAATTTTACATATAACAGAAGGTGAATCTAAAGCAGAGCTAGATGGCAGTTCCTTACCTCCCCTCGTCTTAGATGGGAAAATCTTTGTCTTAACATCCTTCAGATTCTTCATTGTGCTAATTTGATAATAATCCCAAGTGACTCAAAAAATATAGCTATGCTCCCTGGCAACGGCGCCAGAAAAAGGTCTTGATAACCCACAAGTATAGGGGATCGTAACAGTTTTCGTGGGTAGAGTATTCAACCCAAATTTATAGATTCGACACATGGGGAGCCAAAGAATATTTGCAAGTATTAGCAGCTGAGTTGTCAATTAAACCACACCTGGAGATTAATTATCTGCAGCAAAGTGATCAGTAGCAAATTAGTTTGATAGTTTTTTGATAATAGTAGCGGCAACAATAGTAACGGTAACAGTGATAGAAGTGATTTTGTAGCAAGTGCAATAGTAATGATAGCAGTAATAACTTAGGAAGAACAATATATGAGAAATTCGTAGGCATTGGATCGGCGATTTTTTGGATGATATTCATCATGTGACAGTCATAACCCAGGGTGATACGGCACTAGCTCCAGTTCATAAATATAATGTAGGCATGTATTCTGTAAATAGTCATACATGCTTATGGAAAGAACTTGCATGACATCTTTTGTCCTACCCTCCCGTGGCAGCGGGGTCCTATTGGAAACTAAGGGATATTAGGGCCTCCTTTTAATAGAGAACCATAACAAATCATTAACACACAGTGAATACATGAACTCCTCAAACTACGGTCATCACCGGGAGTGGTCCCGACTATTGTCACTCTAGGGTTGCCGGATCATAACATGTAGTAGGTGACTATAACTTGCAAGATCGGATCTAGAACAAAGATATAATGGTGATAACATAAACGGTTAAGATCTAAAATCATGGCACCCGGGCCCAAAGTGACAAGCATTAAGCATGGCAAAGTCAAAGCAACATCAATCTTAGAACATAGTGGATACTAGGGATCAAGCCCTAATAAAATTAACTAGATTACATGATGAACCTCATCCAACTCCTCACCGACCAGCGAGCCTACGAAGGAATTACTCACTCCCGGCGGGGAGCATCATGGAATTGGCGATGGAGAAGGGTTGGATGACGAAGATCGAAGATCCCCCTCTCCGGAGCCCCGAACGGACTCCAGATCTGGCCTCCCGATGAAGAACATGAGGTGACGGCGGCTCCGTCTCGTGGAACGCGATAATTCTTTCTCCCTAATTTTTCTAGAAAAATGTGATTTTATAGCGTCGGTTTCAAGGTCTGCAGGGCCACCAGGTGGGGACAACCTACCTGGGCGCGCCTGGACGGGGAGGCGCGCACTGGTGGGTTGTGCCCAACCAAGTGCCCCCCTCCGGTGGTTCTTGGCTCCAGAAATTCTATTTTATTATATAAAATTCCTCGCAAAGTTTAGTTCCATTCCAAGAAGTTCTATTTCTATGCAAAGAACAACACCATGGTAGTTCTACTGAAAACAACATCAGTCCGGCTTAGTTTCATTCAAACCATGCAAATTAGAGTCCAAAACAAGAGGAAAAGCTTTAGGAAAAGTTGATACGACAGAGACGTATCAACGGTGGTGATTATATTTCATAGAAATGATTGGACTCTCATGATTCACTTAAATATTTTTGAGAGACTACTAAATAGTACTCCCTCCGTCCCAAAATAAGTGACTCAACTTTGTATTAACCTTAGTACAAAGTTAGTACAAAGTTGAGTCACTTATTTTGGGACGGAGGGAGTAGTTGGCAATATGCACGTGTTATAAGACTAGTCCAAAAAGGATAGGTATTCAAGGGGATATAATAAAAACTTTCATGTAGATCACTAAATATGAAACATATTGTTAAATTATATTGGTGTCGTAATATGTAAGGATATTGGTTCATGATCATTGGTTAGTATAAATATCGGTATTAAAACTTCTTATTAACTTCTCATCTAAGTGTTGATCACGGCATGGTGGGGAGGTTTGAGCATTTTTATGTCTGATTAAATCCTTGAGTGCTGTTATAATCGGGGGTGCGCGATGGTTACTCCTACCAACCTTCTCCCTAGGGGTATGTGAATAATACTTTGCTTTGAGGGCTCACTACTGCAGGATGCTGCTAACGCAACACTACGTTTAGAGACCCTTCGACAAAACTGTGTGCGATGGAATAATCGCAAAAGGTGAAGTAAAAAACTATCAAAAAGGGTGCAAAACATTTGCGATGGAGGATGCATCAAACACAGTTCTGATTTTAGTTGCGTGTGCGATGAGGGGCATATGGTTCAGTTCAATGAACTGTTTCCGATGAGGCAGAAGAACAGAAATGAGCAGCCAAATGAAGGTGTGTGCGATATACGACATACGGTTCACTCGGATGAACTGTTTGTGATGAGGCGGAACAACAGAAATGGACAGCCAAATGAAGGTGTGTGCGATATACGGCATACAGTTCACCCGGATGAACTGTTTGCGTTGAGCCAAGAGAACATAAACGATTCAACTTAACAAGATGTGTGTGATACGCGGTAAATAGGCCTGCAATTGGTAACGTGTGGGAAGACCGATAACAACACAGACGATTCCTGTTAACAAGCCATGTGTGTTGTGAGCAAACGATTGTTGGTATACAATTGTCAGTAATTGATGAAATCATCACCGACGGGTTCCATTGTTTCGTCTGTGTGCGATGTGATTTAGACAAGTGACTACACACACCAAAGTAAGCAATTACATGCATACTAAACTAGGATAAATGAGGATCTAATCATCTACTTCTTGTTGCGATGACGCTTGCCATTGCTCTACTTCCGGCTAGATCCCTGGCCGTTTTGGGGAAGGAGGCACTTCCTCATGTCAACGATCTGCCTGCACATCTCGTAGCTCGTGTACGGCTCCTTGGCCACGTACGCGACTGAGCTTTGTCGATTTTCTCCATCCAGGCCGAGTGCCAGGCACGCTTGTCCTTGTTGCAGGAATCCTTCATGTCTCTGTAGTAGGGGTCGATGATGGCCTCGGCGAGGTGAACCAGTGAGTCCTTCTCATGCTCGTTGCTGCCCCAGATCTTGTACTGGCCCTGGATGTCACCAAGATTCGGGCAGGCGATGCCCGAATTCTTGAGCACCTTCATTCAAGCCAATCAACATGTGTTCAAAAAACAAAAATTATCAAAAAGTAACGAGATAGACCTTCTTCAAGCCTATAAACATGTGTTCAAAAAACAAAAATTATCAAAAAGTAACGAGATAGACCTTCTTCAAGCCAATAAACATGTGTTCAAAAAACAAAAAATGTCAAACATTACAAAACAAGGACCTCGAGGTTAATTCAACTAATAGGATGGATCACTATATACATTTAAGTCAATTAAATGTCTACAATGACCCATCCCATCAGTTAATTTAACATCGAGGCCACTTCCTGTCCGGTCACCCATCCAATGACTACTCCAGCCTCAGCACAGTTAACTTGGGAGTTCTGCTAGATGAGCTAACGGTGGGGAAGTTGGTCCTTGCTGATATAGGATGCCTCTTTGCATTCTTTATGGCATACCCGGATGACCGCCTCTTGCCGCACAATGGCCAATGCCACGCCCCCCACGAATGTAAAAGCTTCCCTCCCTTGGATGAGTGGAAAATGGTTAATCCAGAAGAATTATTTGCGACGATGCACACGAACGTCCGTGATCATGCATCGGCCCCAAACACTGGCAGCGCGCGTGGAGGGACGAGGGCAGAGCCCCCGGAGGGACGCAAGAGCAGAGCGCACCGCGGCGGGACATGAGCAAAGCGTGCCGCGTCTGCCTCAACCGCAAGCAACCACACAGATAGAGCAGTTCAACACGCAGGAAATGGTCATCTACAAGCCGGCTTACAGTTGCGTCGCTGCGTAGAGAGCGGCCGTGTGCTACTACCACCATCTTGGTCTATTACTCCCCTTTATATTCCGTGCCATATTTTGACCTTAAATTTAACCAAAAAATGTTAGTGGATGTTACAAAAATTATATAATTGGAAACTATGTTCAAATACGAATCCAACGATATAATCTTTGGCAACACGCATTTGAATTTTATTAGTTAAATCCTACTTATAAACCACGACGGGGGTATAGTAGGTAATTAAATCGCAAATGATTTTTTATTAACCATATGTGTATGTGTCCTTTCGTCCTCCTCTTGCACGTCTTGTCACCCCACTGCCGCAGACGGCTTCGAGCGCAAGCTTGAGCAGCGCGCGGGGGCGTTCTTTTGGCCAAACGGTGGTGAGCCCGTTCACGCGCAACCGCGCAGGTTCCCACGCAAGCTTCCCGCCCGACTCGGTGAAATCCCCCAAAATCCCAATGCTTACCAGCCTACTATATAAGCCCTCACGCCCGGCGAGTCTTGGGTCGCATTTTCCCCTTCCTCCTTGTAGCTTATCTCGTCTGCTTCTCCCACAATCGCCAATGGCACCAGTCTGTCATCGTCGCTCAGCCACTTCGCCATCAACAGAGGACAGTTCCAGATGGAAGGCTACACCGCGGCGGCGGTGCAATCCCCAGCGTAGTGTAGTGCGTGTGGCGTCCCTGTTGGGTGTGCGCGGAACACCCACCACACGCTCCGCCGTTGCTGCCTGTTGGCAGCTGTTGCCGGCCGCCGTTGCCGCCACACCACCATCGAAAGCCATGGCCATCCCCGCTCCGCCGTTGCGGCCCGAAGGCAGGAGGTGGCCGTCGTGGCCACCACCCCACTGCTGGCCACCGTAGCCATCACCCGCTCCGCCATCGTGGCCCGATGGTGGGAGGTGGTGGTCGTGGCCGCCACCCCATCATCGGCCGCCGTGGCCGCCAGCCCACCGTCGACCGTCGGGATCATCACCCGCTTCGCTACCACCGCCCGAAGGCAGGAGGCGGAGGTGGAGGCCCGCACGTGCGTTAGCGACCTTGCACACTACATCGAGTTCCTGCGGGAGGAGGAGGAGTGCCTCATCGAGCACACAAAGAGCCTTACCGCAGCCGCTGCCGCAGCACATGCCGACGCGGAGGCGAGGAATCAGGAAATCTATGAGAAGTCCCGACGCTTCGAGAGGGGTCGTCTGGAGCGGCAGAGGGCGTTCGAGGTGAGCGTTGTTGAAGGTGCAGCAGCAGCAGGCACCGTATTGCAGCTGTCCAGCTCGTCGGTAGGCTCCTCCTCCTCTTCTTCTTACTGAGCGTGCTCGACAGAGGAGAGGCTGCCGGAAGTAGTACAAAGCCCCTGCGTAGTAGTAGTATTTAGGGGCTATTTTGTTTAGTTCATCTGACTATAGATGTGGTGGAACTGTACAACGTACTTAAAATTAGCTAGTATCACTACAAAAAAATACACTTTCGTGATGATACGTGTTTGTCACAGTAGGTCACGTTTTCTGTCATGCATGTACATCCATGACGATTTTATGACATAATCAAGATAGTCATACCTGTGCTGCCATAGAAGTGTTCCATGACACTACCAAAATTATCATCATGGAAGTGTCCACTTCCATGATGATAAATCACGCGTCATAGAAGTGCTTTCATCAAGGGTGACCAACACATGGCATCAACCGTAACGGGTCGCCGTTAAGCTATCGGGTCCGGTTTTGGATCTGATAACCCGTTAACAGCCCGGACCAATTGGGATTTTCCATGTGTAAAATTCTCATTGGCCGGAGGAAACACGTGTTTGCTCCTCGGTGGGCCAGATGTCGTCCGTCCATTGGAGGAGACATGCCTATGATACGTTGACACATGGCAGGGCCCAACAGAGGCCCATATAGGTTAAAAAGGCCGGCCCAGTCAAACACCTGTAGTACTTGCACAGGTACTAGTGGGCCAGCCCAATAATGGCCTATTTAATAAAGGCCCATTTACGGCCCGATGCCAGATCTGGCCCGTTAATTGTTTGCCGAATATTTGGGCCCAATTACGGCCCAGTGACTTTCGGCCTGTAACAGGCCCGATGTAGACATGGGGGCATTTCAGCCCGGTGTGTCTTTTGGCCTGGGAATGGCCTGTGCTGCCCATGGGCCACATAAGGTACGACGCGACATCCGGCCCACTAACGGCCCGTGATAAAGGTGGCAACACTTCATCCCAACGTGACTTTGGGCCTGTTAAAGACCTGTCGTATAATTTGGCCCGTTGATGCATGTACTAAGCTTTCAGCCTCTTAAAGGCCCATGATATCAGTGGGCCAACTAAAGCCCAAGATATGTTTCGGCCTGGTAACGGCCCGTCATATAACTGGGCCAAAAAAGGCCCGGTCTACATTTCAGCCTACTGAAGGCCCGTCAACGACAGTAAATAGTAGGAATTAAGAACAAACCTACTCTATACAATAAAGAAATTATGGCATAGTAACTTAGAATAAACCTACACTATACAATAAAGCATTTATGGTATATTACATCCACTAGGCATCAAAGTTTGCCACCAGTGATCATAAAGCGCAACAAAGAAGCAGATTACAAAAACTGGGCACCATTGCAACGTAACAAAACAATACTGAACCGAGACCACTTCCAAGACAGTTCAAGAAAGGTTAGCCTTGGGCGGGAACTGCTGCGCAAGCTGTTGAGCAAGGCTGTGAGACCGGCCTAGCATGTCGGTCATAGCTTCCAGGTGTAGCTGTTTAGCAATGAGGTTCTCATTGGTGTTCTCCGCAATCTTTCTTAGAGATAGGACTTCAAGTCAAAGTTGAGTTGCAGAATGCCTTTCCGCTAGAACTTGGGACTAAAGAAGTCGAATTGATTCAGATAGCGAGTTATGTGAGCTTTTCTGACTGCTAGTCTCAAGTAACTTGAACACTGCATCAAGACAAGACTTTGGTGTTGTCTCGCTATCTTCAAGATGTTTTGCCTTCTTTGCTGCAATATATGTTGGGTTTGTCTCACAGCCTTCAGCAGACTTGTGCATGCCATCAGGTATATCACCCTGAAACAAGAAGAGAGATGACAAGTTTTGCATGTGTATAAACAAAGATGATAACTGTGTTGTCAATTCCATCCAATTTCAAATTAGAAAATTAAGAGTAAGTTCAAAATATCAATAACATAATTTGGCATTGTTCATAATGCGGGGAGCTTCACCACACTACTGGATTACCATGTCAACATAACAAGCATAGATGAAGGTCAAAGACAATCATTGTATCTATTTTGGTTAATGTGCATGGCATGTTGTTCATATCATCAGCCACATCAATAAGATAAAACAGGAGATGATAAAGTGCAAACGTTGGCTGCTTCACCACACACTGGATTGTAGATCCACAAAAACAAGCATACATATAGGGAGTATTGAGTAATGTGCATGGTATGAATTAGGAATTTGGTTTCACAAGTAAAACTTGGAACTTAGGTTGTTGCGAACATGCATTTTGATAGAAACAGCAAACTAAACAGCAGTAAACGATAGGGAGTATGAGCAAATTAAGTAGCAGTTGAGGATAAAAGCTTTAGAAGGACTAACTTACATTAACAGTTAACACCGGCTTTATAATGCCCTTCTCCATGTCAAGGTAAGGATAACTCAAGAATTTCAACACAGAATCTTCTTCATAAGTATTGCCTGTACTCTACATTTTGTAGAAAGTAATTATAGATATGATAATACTGGAAGGGATAGAGGATAAAGAAGATCAGATGCAGATTGATGCTACATAATCAATTACCAATCCCAAGAAGTACAAGCGTTACAGGACAAAATGTACTGACAAGAGAAATGGGCTACACTTTTGCACCAATCCCTCAATAGGGGTAAGTACAGTGATAGACGATGTTCAGTCCTTACAAGAGGACTGCAGAGCTAAACCTCTTCAAAAGCATTGGGTTGATTCTAAATTTATGTAAGAGTCCATACGGATCTTCTAATGTCCACCAAATGGACGATAACGAGGCTAACATGTGCAGTGATGCTACATAATGAAACATCTATGAAAGTAAGTATGGTCATACAGGGCAAGAGGTACTCACAAGAGAAATGTAGTGTGCAGTATAGTTGCGAGATTCTGTGGTCCCTTCAGAATGAATGTTCATCTGCTAATAGTTTTCGTACAAGTGAGACGTTAAGGCAAATGCAGAAATGTAGTTCAAATTGTGATGTGATATCATAGACAGTACCTTACGCTGCAGACGAGACCAATGTGTAACAAGATTATTCCAGTCACTGTCTGATAAATGTAGCACCGGAGACTTTACAGAAATTTCGTTTAGAGGCTTGCCATCGAAGTGCGCTTGCCTTAGGTACAAAGGATACTTCATCAACGAGTGCTTGAAAAGCGCAACCAACCCTTGCTCGTCTTGACAATCCAGTTTGGTCCTCGCCTATTTAAAAGAATGCAATCTTGTGTCTTCTGTCAGCAGAAACATATGCAGTAATTACCATGAATAACATTAGTACTTTACTTACGCATAAGTTGTGGAGGAAGACTGGAAATTGTTCTGTGTCTGCGGTATAATCTTTCCATGAAGGAAAGATGCGCACAAAGTTCCTGACAACAATATAAGCTTCATCTTCTAAACTGGGAAGAAATGGAACAGGGGTCCTATTTGCTGCAATTGGGGCTCTCTCTCTGGTTCGAAAAGGGATTTGGCAACTAGATTTGGTGTACTCTTTGCTGGAATGTGGTTTTTGCATCATAGAGCTGGTGCTATGTCAACTGGCATCATCAAACTATTTGCTGCAGTTGGGGTCTGCTGAGTTGGGGCATCAAAAATGACCAGTGTAGTAGGGCTAGAGTCTGCTAGAATTGGGGTGTTTTGTGGGTCAGGTGATATTGCAACTACACCTAATGGGCTATTTGATTTATCAGGTGTCACTACCTTTTCCAAATACTTTGCTCGTGCTCCTCCGCGATCAACAATTGCCCTCTTCCTTTTGAACATCTGATACACAAGAACAACATTTGAATGGATAAATATGGTATGATGACAGATGGAATATGTACTGAAAATGGATAGGCGGGGCGTATTCACATACACGATGTGTAAACTAAGCTAATGGCAGTGCAACAAAGTAGAAGCAATGCAAAGCATCAATTGCAAGATATGTGCGACCAATATAACCTTGGAAAGTTAGAGCAAGCACCTTGATGGGTGAATAAGATAGGGCATCTGCCTCTGACTCCTCCACTAGGGGGCTACATTGACTTATGTCTCCCTATAGCTCAGAATCACTGTTGGGATCATATTCTGAGCATGAATCTATAGGTGGAGAGCGTTTGCATAGCATCCAGACTTGATTTTAGTCCCTTAATGCCAAGTTTGACAACCCTGGCATTGTTCTGCTTTATTCTTTTCATGCGCGCAAGCTCATAATCATTATGATGCTGTTTAGAATCTGATATTCATGAAAACATAAAAAGTAGTCAGATTATCTATGGAATGCATTGCAGATTCAACTCGAAGAGTGTCTCCCTATAAACCCCTGCAAATGCAAAGTTCACCCCCCCAACCGTGCTGTCGGTGTGCAAAAGTAGGGGCTCTCCTTTTGACCCCTTTACTTGTGCACGGGCAGTCAGAGCCGCTCGCCACGGCCACGCATCACACGACAGGGAAGGGAGGCCGGAGAGAAGCCGAAGTCACAAGACAAATAAAGCAACGACAAGGACCAAGGCCACAAGGATCGAATGGGCGAAGAAGGTTTTCCTGGCAAGACCCTTGCCGGGGCAGCTCGCCCATGCCAGCCGGGCAAGCCACCCTTGAGCCCACCAATGCTCAAACAGACGCATTGGGACAGGGCTCGGGAGGCACCTCCATGGTGGCATGCAGATCTTTGTGAAGACAAAGAATAATCAAGATAAGTGAGGATAGGAAGGCAATCATCCTCACCGAAGAAACCCACAAGACCCCCGGCAAGATCCTTGCCGGGGACGCCTACGCGTCGCAGCAAGACCCTTGTCGGGCCACCCAGCAAGGCCCTCGCCAGGCGCGCCAGCAGGGCCGCTGCCAGGCCCGCACCAACCAAGTTTCCATCGCCGTTCACATACAGCTGCCGACCCAACCAGCTGGGCAGGCACCTGCGTGGCAACATGCAACCCTTCCTGAAGGCTCCACCACCGCGCCACCTCAGCTGCCTGCCTGCCTACATGGCGCCGCACGCATCGCTGGCCAGGGCGCGTGTCGAAGCAAGGAGGAGCGGCGACGGATGGGATGAGCCTCGCTCCCGTTCCCGATAAAGCAAGAGGACACCTAAGCGATGCATTAAATGCATCTTGTCCTATAATACGAGGGATAACCTCGCGGCACTATACCCTTTCCACCTCCTACTTGCCACTGTGGCGACCTCTTTTCCTATAAAAGGAGGCCCGAGGCGACCAGGAGAAGGATTCGGCTTTTTGGAGCTCGTTACACCCCTAGCTAGCTCAAGAACTCAGAATACATCCACGAAAGCAGGACTAGGGTTTTATTCATCCTCGCGGCCCGAACCTGGATAAACGAACCGCGTACTCTCTATCAGATCCGCTCTTCTCTCAACCCCGCACCCCGCAACCGTAGTAGGGATCCTTGTGATCCCATAGGTGTCGTTCCCACCGACATCTTTGGCGCGCCAGGTAGGGGGCGTAGTTGTGAGAATCGGCTTTAACAGCTAGTCCGGCGTTTTCTTCATCGCCATGGCGCCCAAGAAGAAGATGATGGTGGCGGTCGGCTCGTCAGGAGCCGAACGGCTTGTCCCGACACGGGCGAGCAGCGGACCGGTCGCAGAGAGGACCAGGGGCGCGGCTCGCGAGCACCAACACCACCCCAGTAGCCGGAGCTTGGAAGGCGGCGACGTTCGTGTGCCTGGAAACGGGACGCACATCGCCAACTCCAAATATGGAGCCAGGCCCTCCGCAGGCGGCGTGGGGCCCTCCAAAGGCGCCGTCGCACCGCCCGAAGGCGATGCGGTGGCCTCGAAGACACCCACGCCGGCGCTCACAGCGCGCTTCTCTCAGGCCGCGCGTGACGAACGGCGTCATCATGCCGAAGATCCTGTGCGCCGCCACGGGAAGTGTCTCGAACGTCACTCACGGGATGCAGAAGACCCGCCCGCTCGCCGAGGCACTGGCGAATACGGCATGCGACCGCGGGACCATGATAGAGCTCCTTCTAACGTGGTTAGGAGTCAAAGCGCATCACGGTCCGCGCAGGTTTCACCACCGCCGACACCGACAGGAGACCGGCGAGACTCCTAGCACCCACTCTGGCAAGCGCACCTCTTCGGGGTGTTGCGCTCCCGTTGAGGACGTTCCAGAGAGCTCCGTCGGCAAGAGCAAGAAGTCCAGAGCCACGCCACCAAAGACCAAGAAGGTGCGCGTCAAGGAGGACGGTACGGGGGAAGTTTTTACCATAAGCTCCACCCTCGATGGCAAATAGGAAAGCGAGCTCGTCGCCTTCCTGCGGGCGAATGTCGATGTGTTTGCATGGCAAGCCTCCGACATCCCTGGCGTTCCCAGGGAGGTGATTGAGCACCACCTTGTTGTCTGTCCTCATGCGCGGCCCGTCAAGCAAAAGGTCAGGAAGCAAGCTCTGGAGAGGCAGGAGTTCATCATGGAGGAAATCAGAAACCTAGAGGTGGCAGGCTTGGTGAGAGGAGTACTCCATCCAACGTGGTTGGCCAATCCGGTAGTGGTGCGCAAGGCAAATCGGAAATGGAGGCTGTGTATTGATTACACAGACATCAATAAGCCCTGCACAAAGGATCCTTTCCCATTGCCGCGCATTGACCAGATTGTTGACTCCGGGGCTGGGTGTGACCTCTTATCGTTCCTGGACGCCTACTCAGGATACCACCAGATCTTCATGACAAAGGAAGACGAGGAAAAGATAGCATTCATCACCCCATGTGGTACGTATTGCTTTTTACGGATGCCTTTCGGGTTGAAGAGTGCTGGCTCGACCTTTGCAAGAGCAGTCCAAATTGGTTTTGAGCCCCAGCTACATAGAAATATGGAAGCTTATATGGATGAGATAGTGGTCAAAACCAAGGACAAAGCAACGCTCGTGCAAGACCTGGAGGAAATATTTGGGAACCTGCGCAAGATCAACCTAAAATGGAACCCCGAGAAGTGTGTCTTCGGCGTCCCGTCCGGCAAGCTTCTCGGGTTCTTTGTGTCCCAGCGCGGGATTGAAGCAAACCCAGATAAGATCAAGGCTATCGAGCAGATTGAGGCACCCAAACGGATCAAGGACGTGCGTCGGCTCACTGGCTGCGTTGCTACCATGAGACGGTTCATCTCCAAGTCCGCGGAGCGTGCCCTTCCTTTTTTCAAGATTTTGAAGAAAGCAGGGCCGATGGAGTGGACCCCAGAGGCCGAGGCAGCGCTGCAAGATTTGAAGAAATACCTCTCCTCTACCCCAGTGCTGGTTGCGCCCGAAACACAAGAACCGTTAATGCTTTATCTAGCGGCAACGAATCAGGTGGTTAGCGCCACACTAGTGGCGCAGAGAGAGGTTGATGAGGAGACAGCAGCAGCGGCAGAGTTGACGGTTGGCGGGCCGAAACCCTCCCCGGCAGGGCTCAACCCAGGCAAGGCTGAGTCCCAGGCAGGGTTCGGCCCCGGCAAGACTGGTGCCCGTGCGTCGGGACCCACGCGACCAGGTGAAGGAGCGCAGAAGAAGAAAATGGTGCAGCACCCAGTTTACTTCGTCAGCCCCCTTTTGCAGGGGGCTAGGTCGAGGTACTCAGGTGTGCAAAAGCTGCTCTTCGGCCTCCTTATGGCTTCGAGGAAGCTGCGCCATTACTTCCAAGCGCATGAGATCACAGTGGTCACCCGCCTCCCTTTGCAACGGATACTGTATAACCCAGATGCAACGGGGAGGATCGTGGAATGGGCCCTGGAGCTGTCAAGCTTCAGTTTAAAGTTCGAAAGTACCTCGACGATTTAGAGCAGAGTCTTGGCGGAGTTTGTTGCAGAACGGACCTCGACGCCCGACGAAGAGGTACGAGAGACCACTCTCCCCGGCAAGGAAACGAGTCGCAACTGGATCATGTACTTTGATGGTGCCTTCTAGCTGCAAGGCGCCGGCGCTGGTGTGCTGCTTGTCGCACCCACCGGAGAGCACCTCAAGTATGTCGTCCAGATGCACTTCCCCTGGGAGATGTCAACCAACAACACCGCCGAGTACGAGGGTTTTCTTGCCGTTCTCAGGGTCGCGGCGGACCTCGGGGGTTAAAAAGCTCATCATCAGGGGCGACTCACAGCTCGTGTCAGGCAGATCAACAAAGATTATCAAAGCCCGTTGATGGAAGCTTACGTAGATGAGGTGAGGAAACTGGAGGAATGCTTTGACGGTATACAAGCGGAGCATGTCCCTCGGGCGGAGAATGACATCGCCGACTACCTGTCAAAGCGCGCTGCCCTCAAGCTACCTGTGGAACCAGGTACTTTTGTGCTTCAGTTAACTCAGCCATCCGTTGAGCCGATGACCGGGCAGAACAAGCGGAGGAAGCTAGGCCCCGGCAAGTACTTCCCCACCAAGCTCCCCGGAGGCGCCGGCGAAGATGTTGTCGTGGATGCCGATCCTGCCGCAGGGCGACCGACTCCGGCAGGACCTCAGGTCATGGCCGTGGAGGCAGCCGCCCGCATAGCAGAAGAAATGCCTTTGGTCCTTGTCGTCGAGGCACAGGCTCCGGCATGGGCACATCATACCGTCTGATTCCTTCAGAAAGGAGAGCTTCCCGAGGAGCAGGAAGAGGCGGAAAGAGTAGCCCGCCAGTCTGCCATGTACCAGTTCGTTGATAACGAGCTATACAGAAGAAGACCGAATGGGGTGAAATTGAAGTGCATCTCCCGGGAGGAAGGACTAAAGCTGTTGGCAGAGATACATGGAGGCATATGTGGCTCCCACATAGGGTCGAGGGTCCTTTCCAGCAAGGCTTTCCGGCAAGGTTTCTTCTGGCCCACCACCCTCCATGATGCGACGGCACTAGTAACCAAGTGTGAAGCGTGCCGGTTCCATTCGAAGAAGCTCCATCAACCAGCTCAAGCCCTTCAAACTATCCCTCTCTCCTGGCCCTTCTCGGTCTGGGGGCTCGACATATTAGGCCCTTTCCCCCGTGCTGTCGGGGGCTTTGAGTACTTGTACGTTGCAATCGACAAGTTCACAAAGTGGCCAGAAGTGGAAGCAGTGAGGAAGGTGACAGCGCAGTCAGCCATCAAGTTCTTCAATGGACTAGTGTGACATTTTGGGGTGCCCAACAGGATCATCACCGACAACAGCACACAGTTCACAAGCCATGCCTTCATGCAATACATTGAGGATCTCGACAGCAAGGTCTGTTTTGCGTCTGTGGCACATCCACGGAGCAACGGCCAAGCGGAGAGAGCAAATGCTGAAGTCCTGCGAGGCTTAAGAACGAAGACTTTCGACAGGCTGTGCAAGAGTGGAAGGCGCTAGATTGACGAGTTGCCGGCGGTTCTTTGGTCAATCAGAACAACGCCAAATCGAGCCACCGGCCAGACACCCTTTGCCCTGGTTTACGGGGCAGAAGCAGTTCTCCCCACGGAACTCATATACGGGTCACCTCGAGTGCTCGCTTATGATGAGCTTGAGCAAGAGCGATTGAGGCAAGATGACGCGACGCTCCTTGAGGAAGATCATCTCCGGCGGCTGTGAGAGCAGCACGCTACCAGCAAGCCTTGCGCCGCTACCATAG
Source organism: Aegilops longissima (assembly GCA_021605205.1). Taxonomy (NCBI): domain Eukaryota; kingdom Viridiplantae; phylum Streptophyta; class Magnoliopsida; order Poales; family Poaceae; genus Aegilops; species Aegilops longissima. Next base: position 135,010,378 of record CM038679.1, read on the forward strand.
CCGCAAGGTTCATGCCCGGAGCTTTGAGGAAGGCGACCTTGTTCTTCGGCGCGTTCAATCGGCCAAGAATTCCAACAAGTTGATGCCGAAGTGGGAAGGCCCTTATCGGGTAACATGAGTCACCAGGCCCGGCACAGTCCGGCTGGAGACCGAAGATGCCATTCCAGTGAGCAACTCCTGGAACATCGAGCATCTCCGCAAGTTTTACCCATAAGGTGCGGCTTGCCGGGCCTCCCGGCAAGCTACCCTTTTGTACAAGCCTTGCCGGCAAGGCATGTAACCCTTTGTACAAAGCCATGCGCAGACCCTGAGCATAAATAAACGAAGCGCTGGCGCCCTAAGTTATAACATGCATGCTAGGTTGAGTCTCGTCCTTGGTTAGGGTCGATAGTGCTTAGCGGCGGCTAACCCCTAGCTTAGAGGTCGAGTGCGCGTCTCTCTGTTCGTCTTTATCTTCTTTGGTTCGCAGGACACATGAATATCCTTGCCGAGCTGCTTTGGAAGAAAGGGGACGGACCGGCGTACGGGTCCCGGCAAGCCAATACTGCCGGGGGGCTACAAGGGCAAAGATCCACCCGCAGCAAGCCGAAGTTGCCGGGGGCTGTAGATTCAGATAAGTTCTCTATCCCTTATCATGCGTTTCGTTATGGACTGAGGGATGTGAAACCTCGTTTTATCCTTAGGCTACCGTGCTCTCCTCATTCCAGACCCTAGGACTCGTTTCCTGGGACCGAATTTGGTCGTAGTCGCGGCAGCAAGGAAATAAAACAAGGAGCCTAGGCCTACCTCATCCCTGCCTCTGCCAAGGGCGTGAGAAAGGTCGAGCAAAGTGGGGGGACGGCAAGGTTTGTTGCTGGGCGAAAAAAAACGTTTATCTTAAGGATAACGAGGATTCATTCCTTGTCGTGGGTTCCACCCACGAACGAAAATCCCGGCAAACATCCCTTTTTCATTAAAAAAACATCCTATACAGGTATAGTTCATACGAAATGAAAAACATGAGCAATGGGATTACAAGCTTTAAATTCTACTAAGGCCTGAAGGCTTACAAACTAAAAAGAGATAAGGTGCCCGTAATCCCTTTCTTGTCCCTCTCCTCAGGAAATGGAACAGGAAAAGCAGGAGGGCAAAAGGGGCGCCTAAGCGAGCTACAAGTGGCAGAAGACACCAAGAGAATATCTTGGTGGCCATCCAAGGGCTGGATGGTGATGGCGGCGCAGGAGGCAGAGCTCGAAGACGAGGCGGCAGGACGTCAGTACGCGACGAAGGCGTTGGTGCCCGCGTACTCCGACTTGACGGCCTTGCCGCCCGCCCTCTTCCTCTTCTGCAGCCTCCCAACGCCAGCTGCACAAGGAGACGACTCCGAGAAGTTCAAGGAGCCGGCGACACGGATGATGGGGTTACCGGTGCCGCCCGGAGCGGTGCCCGACGCCTGGTCGGACCCGTCATCCTGCCGCCCACTGGCCCCGCCGTCGTTGCCGTTGTTCTCCTCGTCATTCTCGCTCGAGGAGGAATCTTCGTCATCCGAAGATCTCTCCATGCAGCACCTTACGCGAGCCCCGAACTGCCTGAAGATCTTGACGGAGAGGAGGCCACCCTCCATTAGTTTGAAATGGAGAGTGAGCCCATCCGTCAAGCTGTGGAGGTGAGCGAAGGTCTTCCTCCCTCGATGAAGATACATGACGTGAGGGGCGGGGAACTCGACGTTGGCCCATGTGCCGCTGTTCCCGCAACCCCTCATATGCAGCCGCAACACCTGCGGCGGATCCAGCTCCATCTCTCACGCGAATGGGGTCGGGAGGCGAAGGCGACGGCGCAGTGGCCGGCGCAGCCTGATGAAGAATTCGCAAGGGTTTTCCCCGGCGTGGCCCTCCATCGGAGGAGGGGCTGCTGGCGGAGGCGAAGCTGATCTGCCGCCCCGTCATGCTCTCGCTCGAGCACCACGACGACCTCGACCTCGGCCCCTCCCCCTTACTCTAGCGGTCGGCTCCGCCGCTACGAGCTCTTGGGGAGGAGCGACGCGTTGTCTGGCCGAAACCCTCGCCGCCACCGATGAAGCGTTGCCACGCCCCCTTGCCATGGTAGAAGGAATGAAGAAACAAGAATGGGGAGAGGCAGATGGCGAAGGGTTGAGAGGCACCGTTCCTCCCGCTCCCCTCTTTATAAAGGAGTAGGGGCGAGACTCGGCCGCCCCCTCTCGGCCAATCCGACCCGCTGAATTGACAGCGAGCGGGGCCATCGACCGCCCTCCCCGCTCCATTAAAGGCGCGTGGGAATCGACCCACGCGCGCGCACGACTTCCCACGTCCCACGCGCCTATCATTTGCTCTGCATTATGCATACAGCGAACATGGCGCAAGGGGCAGGCATAGTGGGACGCGTGGAGCGACGGTTCCCAAGCGGGGGCATAAATGGGAGGCGGCCCTGCAGTCTCAAAGAGACACGCAAGCTGCCTCTTTACTATCCACCGCGAGGTGACGCCAGCACGCTTCCATCACGCGCGCGCGCATGACCCCCACGTCGCGCGTTCAACGCAGGTCGTGGAGAAGCGCAGCGGACGGACCAATTACCGCGGTAAAATCCGCCCCTCCTGCCCGCGCACCATTCTGGGCCTGGCCCAACAACATCTCACACTAATGTATGGCCCGGGCCCGGGGGCTCCTGTCGGTGTGCAAAAGTAGGGGCTCTCCTTTTGACCCCTTTACTTGTGCACGGGCAGTCAGAGCCGCTCGCCACGGCCACGCATCACACGACAGGGAAGGGAGGCCAGAGAGAAGCTGAAGGCACAAGACAAATAAAGCAACGACAAGGACCAAGGCCACAAGGATCGAATGGGCGATGCAGGTTTTCCCGGCAAGGACCCTTGCCGGCGCAGCCTCAGCGGCCCCGGCAAGACCCTTGCCGGGGCAGCTCGCCCACGCCAGCCGAGCAAGCCACCCTTGAGCCCACCAATGCTCAAACAGACGCATTGGGACAGGGCTCGGGAGGTACCTCCGTGGTGGCATGCAGATCTTTGTGAAGACAAAGAATAACCAAGATCAAGTGAGGATAGGAAGGCAATCATCCTCACCGAAGAAACCCACAAGACCCCCGGCAAGATCCTTGCCGGGGACGCCTACGCGTCGCAGCAAGACCCTTGGCGGGCCACCCAGCAAGGCCCTCGCCAGGCGCGCCAGCAGGGCCGCTGCCAGGCCCGCACCAACCAAGTTTCCATCGCCGTTCACATACAGCTGCCGACCCAACCAGTGGGCAGGCACTGCGTGGCAACATGCAACCCTTCTGAAGGCTCCACCACCGCGCCACCTCAGCTGCCTGCCTGCCTACATGGCGCCGCACGCATCGCTGGCCAGGGCGCGTGTCGAAGCAAGGAGGAGCGACGACGGATGGGACGGGCCTCGCTCCCGTCCCCGATAAAGCAAGAGGACACCTGAGCGATGCATTAAATTCATCTTGTCCTGTAATACGAGGGATAACCTCGCAGCACTATACCCTTTCCACCTCCTGCTTGCCACTGTGGCGACCTCTTTTCCTATAAAAGGAGGCTCGAGGCGACCAGGAGAAGGATTCGGCATTTTGGAGCTCGTTACACCCCGTAGCTAGCTCAAGAACTCAGAATACATCCACGAAAGCAGGACTAGGGTTTTACGCATCCTCGCGGCCCGAACCTGGATAAACGAACCACATACTCTCTCTCAGATCCGCTCTTCTCTCAACCCCGCGCCCCGCAACCGTAGTGGGGATCCTTGTGATCCCATAGGTGTCATTCCCCCCGACACGTGCTGACCAGACCACACACAGAAATACAAACCTCTTATATCTCTATAATAGGCAGACACACATTTCAAAACTAAAGTAGGAACATCAGAATCTTATCAAATTTGTATTTGCACAAATAAACTAAGGAATTATCAGTGGCATAATGTTTAGCTTCAAGGGTGGAGTGCTGGTAGTGCGACACAAAGCAAGTAGACAGATTGTATTCCATGTAAAAGGTCGTAGTCTATGTAAAAGCTGGAAATGACACTTTCTTTCTATACAAAGCAATGTTCGTTGCCCACACATGATGGAAGATACCACACAGAGAAATACTATTCACTCATGTCTACCGTTCCAGTATTTTGAAACAGGGTGGTCCACCCTAAAAGAATATTGACAACAAATATGACAAGGCAAGCATAGATGTAGTGAATCAATCATTTACTTGTGAGCTTACTAGGACAAGTGTGCAGAATTGTAACTGCAGTAAGAGACCGTCCAAAATCTGAATCAAGAAGTTTGTCTAGCACTTATTGTTTGCAACTAATCGACATGAATAATTGGATATCATATCGAATGAGTAAGAAGGACAAGTAAAATTTTCAACAAACCTGGTCTGCAGTAGTAATCTGGATCAATGTCGCTACGACCAAAAATCCAAAGTGACTAGTGTCTGTTCCTAGGGCCGGAATTTTGGAACCCTGTGAACTTTACAGGGACTAAAGATTACTGAAATACATCTGAACCATTTAGTGTAGGTAGCACTCAGCACACAACAAACCCTAATGACAGTCCTGCCTAATGAGTAATGAATCAATTAGAAAATGGGTGATGAGGAGTGGCTGCTGAGTGTTGAGGACGTATCTCGGGGATAAATCGGGTTGGCTTAGTGGGTGCTGCATGCGTGAGCCCTGAACAGACTGGGAAGGTAGGCACGGCGGTGCGCCCCAGCAGTGGTGACGCTGTTGGGCGAGCGGCTCCTGACCTCCTGTTAGTCCGGCGTCTCCTCCTAGGGTCATGCCGTCCGGGGATGGCAAGTCACCGGCGATGCAGGCGGCTGGGGGCGAGTAGAGATTTGAAGCGCGCAGCAGAACAGAGGGGGAATCGGGGCCTGGGCCGACCCAAAATCCTAGGGTGGGCTGTAGCCCACCGTGGGCACCCTATAGAGATACACACCCGAGCGGTGAACATGCATTTTCGAAACTAAATTAGGAACATTTACCTGACCAATTAAATGACTCTGTTTTAATAATATCAGATTCGTATTTGAACAACTAGGCTTGTTTAGCTTGATGGGTGGAGCAGTGCTATTATGACATGAAGTACGTATGCTGATCGTATAGTGATCATAAAAGGGGGAAACCCTAAGCATTTTTTTAGCAAATGAGGGTTTCCCCTCCGATTTATATTAAAGAAACCACCACGGAACCAACATGATCAATTAAACCCTAAACATGATCAATTAAACCCTATTATGACTGTGCCATGGCAGATTTAAATATGCAAACCGGGGAAATGCTATTTAGCATCCATTTTTTTCTTCGAACAAAGAACTAAATTCTAAGAGCTGAAAAGAAAGTACAGTAACCAAGTTACGATCTATTTTCTGGTTGAGATCAAAAAGTTGAGGAGATATGAAGTACCACCTCTCTTGCGGTGCCCTGTAGGCATCGGGGTGCGATGGCTGTCGGTGGCGTTGAAGCGGATCTGCGACGGTAGACGGGTGCATCGGGGGATAAGTCCCGTTGCGGTGGAAGAGAAGGTCGTGTGAGCGGCCCCGATAAAGAGGACGACGGTGCCGATGAAGCGAGAGGACGTGATGCAAGGCTCTTGGTCCGTCGCCGTGGATGAGAAACGTCCATCTCTAGCAGTGGACGACGCGGTATTGGTAGGAGCTCCGGCATGGTGGAGGACGGTGGTGATGGATGGGGTGGAGGACAGCGGTGATGGATGGGGTTGCAGAAGGAGGAGGCTGGTGTGGGGATGGTGTTCTAGCGCGGACGGTGTATGAATGGGAAAATGGAGGGAGAGGTACAGGGAACCATGTTTTTGGGATGCGCCTGTCTGAAATATGGGAAAGTTACGAACTTAGCCCCCGTTTAAAATTTGGACGTCTCGTCGGTTGGGGATAGGACGGTAATCTCGCATCTCGCAAATATTTTCCTAGAGCGAATTCGGGCGAGGAGAGGGTGTTTTGGCGCCCACGGTTGGCGCCCATGGTGTATGAACGGGCCTGACAGGTAGGGCGGTTGTGTCACGTCTGAGTGAAGTTACAAACCTGTCCCTATTGAAAATATTTGCCTACATCGATTTCGGCCAAGTCGAATTTGTTTTGCCACCCATCGTGTACGAATGGGGAAATGAAGGGAGAAACAGAGGTCTATCAGACGAGCTTGAATCAAATGTGTTTTGCCGCCCATGTTTGGCGCACACCGTGTCGGAATGGGCTCAAAGGCGGTCGTGTCACGTCTAATTGCATTTACTAACCTACCCCTATTGAGAGCAGTGGAAATCGAGCCGATGGATTGTCCGTGTAAGGGGTAGACAGTAATTTCCATCTCCCAAACACTTGGCTTCAGGCATCCGACGTGGGAGTGGACATTTTGCCGCTTCTTTTGAATTTTGGGACAATAAGCATCCACGTTTACCCTGGCAACTAAATTCGAATCCATTTTGTATTCCTATTCGAATCTTTATAAATCATTCTATGTGTTTTTATATATCTTCAAAAGCACGACAAAGATGTATTCCACTGTCATATATGAATATGATTTACAAATGCCGATACTCGAATTCAGAAGCTAGAATCCAGTTTAAGGTGAATTCGAATATTTGGAACACTTTATGTCCAACTCAAGTGTCACACGCAGCATAATGTGTACTCCCATTTAGATATGTACACAAGCTATGTATGAAGATTCAAATACCAAGTCAATCAACCAATAATGTACAAAACTAACAGACATATAAACACTTATAGAGTATATGGATCAATAATATCAACTAACATACATAATCCAGGGCGCTTTGCTAGAAGAGCATCCTTTTTATAGAGAAGCTAGTACATCATCTTGGCCCTTTCCGATGCGTGGCACTTATGGTCCATCTATACTACTATTATTGTTGAATGCACATTCAGCCCGATTGGCAGATTTGTAGGTCTGGCACGGCAATCAAAATGAAATGTCTCTGAGTCTTATCAATTAATACAGACTTGTGCTCAAATAAAATTACAAACCAAAAAAAAAACAATTATTACATGATCTCTAAAACAAATGGTTTGATCCATTACATGAACAAACAACACAAAGGTTATTCAACGATGGAAAGAACATTTCACCTATGATTTACCAAGTGGCAATTTAATTTCCTTTTGTCCTTCAGGACCTTAACAATGCGGTCAGTCTCAGCTTGCTTCGTTTTGAAATCCACCAAATATTTAATGGTTGTCTTGAGTGCTACTTGTGATTGTGTTGTTTGCTTCCTCAACATGTCAACTTCATCTCTAAGTGCAGAAGCAGAATCTCTTTCTACCACTAGTTTAGCCTCTAGAGAATCAGCAGTTGGCAATTCATGATGCATGAGTGGGCTAGTGCCACTGCTGTGGGATGATACAAAGTCCATGGGGACCTCGCTCTTTGATCTTGGGCTAACCTATTTTGCCATTAAAGTTCCGACTGGATTTCGAAAAGTTGAAGTTAGCAAAACATCTCAACTGGGAGTTATAATAGTAAACCAGTTAAACAAACAATGAATTAAAGAGTTTCAATTGGATGCTGAAAAGTAGTTATTAACATCATTGTAACTGATTGTTGCAGCAGCAAAGCAGTTAAACAAAAAAGTTTTGCAAAATGTACCTGTTGTGGCATTGGAGTTTCTCTTGGATCCTGAAAAGTTGAGTAGCCAGTAACGTGATTAGAGAAACCGGTTGCAGCAGCAAAGCAGTTAAACAAACAAGTTTTGCAAAAGGAACCTATTGTGGCATTGGAGTTTCTCTTAGATCCTGAAAAGTTGAGTAGTCAGTAACTTGATTAAAGCAACAAGTTACAGCAGCAAACCTGTTACACAAATATATTTTTTGAAAATGTACCTGTTGTGCAATTGGACTTCCAATTGGATCCTGAAAACTTGAAGTTGGTAAGATGATTACAACAACAAGTTACGACAGCAAACCAGGTAAACAAGGAAGTTTCTGAAAACATACCTGTTGTGCCAACAGAGTTTCAGTTGGACCCTGCAAACTTGAATGTTAGCAATCAATAAATAAAGTTTTGCAAGAGCCATAAGAAACTAACATCAAACTACTAAAACTAACCAGTTTTGGCAACGTATTTAATTACACATGAACTAGTAAAACTAACAAGTTCTTGGCAACATATTAAAGTAACAAGTCGGTACCGTTTACCAGCAACACAAACATCTGTAAATTTCTTTGACGTAAGCAAAACGATTCCAACACATATATAAGTTAAAAAGACGGTGTCCCTCATATAAACCTGACAGTTGTCTATCTATGAACATGCAAATATTACTAGTGCTAAGAGTGATAACAGCAAACTATTTAAACAAACAGGGTATCAGAACGTAAATTACACGTGAATTCTGTTGCACCCTAGAAGTACATATGACCAGCTATCTACGTTCTTAAGTAGCTATTTAAGTTCAGGCAAACAGGTAATTCTTAACAGTAAGTCTCAAACACATAGATAGGCGTAGTCTATAATAGGATTAACATGCTATGGCATTATGTAATCAGTAGCAAACTAAATTAACCCAAGCAATGTAATTGAACAATTTTGCAATAAGTGCTTGATAACCGACAAGTATAGGGGATCGCAATAGTTTTCAAGGGTAGAGTATTCAACCCAAATTTATAGATTCGACACAAGGGGAGCCAAAGAATTTTGAAGGTATTAGCAGCTGAGTTGTTAATTCAACCACACCTGGAGATTAATTATCTGCAGCTAAGTGATCAGTAGCAAAGTAGTTTGATAGTTTTGATAATAGTGACAGCAGCAACGGTAACAGTAAAAGTGATAGCTGTAATTTGTAGCAAGTGTAACAGTGATGATAGCAATAGTAACGTAGTAAGATCAATAAGGATAAATTCGTAGGCATTGGATTGGTGACTTGTTGGATGCTATTCATCATGTGACAGTTATAACCTAGGGAGATATGACACTAGCTCCAGTTTATCGATATAATGTAGGCATGCATTCCGTAAATAGTCATACGTGCTTTATTAAAACAACTTGCATGACATCTTTTGTCCTACCCTTCCGTGGCAGCGGGGTCCATATTGGAAACTAAGGCATATTAAGGCCTCCTTTTAATAAAGAACTGGAACAAAGCATTAACACATAGTGCATACATGAACTCCTCAAACTACGGTCATCACCGGGAGTGGGCCCGGTTGTTGTCACTCCGGGCTTGCCAGATCATAACCGTAGTAGGTGACTATAACTTGCAAGATTGGATTTAAAACATGGATATAATGATGAATTCATAAACGGTTCAGATCTGAGTTCATGGCACCCGGGCCCAAAGTGACAAGCATTAAGCATGGCAAAGTCATAGCAAAATCAATCTAAGAACATAGTGGATACTAGGGATCAAGCCCTAACAAAACTAACTCGAATCTCATCCAACTCCTCACCGCCCAGCGAGCCTACGAAGGAATTACTCACTCCCGGTGGGGAGCATCATGGAATTGGCGATGGAGATGGGTTGGTGATGACGAAGAACGAAGATCCCCCTCTCCGGAGCCCCAAACGGACTCCAGATCTTCCCTCCCGAGGAAGAATAGGGCTTGGCGGCGACTCCGTCTCGTGGATCTTGATAATTCTTTCTCCCTGATTTTTTTCTCCGATAATAGGAATTTATCGTGTCATGGCTGAGGTCTGCGGGGCCTCCAGGTGGGTACAACCCACCTGGGCGCGCCAGGAGAGGGGGGCGCGCCCTGGTGGGTTGTGCCCACCCAGAGGCCCCTCTCTGGGGGCCCTTGGCTCCATAATTCTTATTATTGATATAAAAAAATCCTCGCAAAGTTTCGTTCCATTCCGAGAACTTTTATTTCTACACAAAAATGACACCATGGTACTTCTGCTGAAAACATCGTCAATCCGGGGTTAGTTTCATCCAAGTCAGGGAAATTAGAGTCCAAAACAAGAGGAAAAGCGTGAGAAAAAGTAGATACGTTGGAGACGTATCAACTCCCCCAAGCTTAAACCTTTGCTTGTCCTCAAGCAATTCAGTTGATAAACTGAAAGTGAGAAAGAAAAACTTTTACGAACTCTTTTGCCATTTTTTGCATAAATAAGCTTAAACAGCACCCAGGTTTTTAGCCAGCATTATAACTAACCATGTCAATAATAACTCTTAAAGATTATAATGACTCATATCAATGACATAATCAGCTAGCGAGCAATAATAAAATATCTCAAACAGCAACACGTTGTCAAAACAACCATGATATAATATGACAATAGTGGTATCTTGCTAGCTCTTTCTGAGACCACAAAACATAAATGCAAAGCACCTTCGAAGTTCAAGTAGCGACTAAATATTGTAATTCATGGTAGAAAAGATCCAGTCATGATGCACCCAACATTAGCTACACACAATGCATAAATCATGACAGATGTGCTCTACTCAGTTTCTGGCGCATGTTTTTAGAAGGTGGTGACACAACATAAAAGTAAATAGATATTCCCTTCGCAGAGGGAAGCAGTGATTTGCAGAGGTGCCAGAGCTCAGTTTTTAAAACAGAGATAAATGATATTTTGAGACATGCACCCTTCTCATTCACTTCACGACCATCAGTTATCAACATCTTCCATGCTAAGCACACTAGTGGCGGTTCCCAAGCGATAAAAGTAAAGGTTTTGACTCCATTGTGAGTTTTTGTTTGATTATTTAAGAGATGAACTATTTTCCATTTTTGCAGTTTGGGACTGGGCATCCCTATTACCGCCCATTTCCTCGTGCGATGGTGAGTGAATAAACACTCGACCCGAGGATAACCCGCTTAGCACGGAAGATATCGACCTCCTCCTGTCATTCCATGAACGATCCAGGCACACAAAACGTATTATTTTTTAGAAGTTTTTAGAGGTGGCAGATGCAAATTTACTTAGGACGGCAGGGTAATACTGTATATAGGTAGGTATGGTGGACTCATCTGGAATAACTTTGGGTTCAAGGTTTTTGATGTACAAGCAGAATTCCCACTTAGTACAGGCGAAGGCTAGCAATTTAGATTGAGAAGCGGCCAGCTAGAGAGCAACAACGATCATAACCATGCATTATGCATAAGTAACATTGGACACTAGCATGAGTAGGATATGAACACCGTGAACATAAATATTATAGAGGCTATGTTGGTTTTGATTCAACTACATGCATGAACATGTACCAAATCAAGTCACTCAAACATTCGGAGGAGGATACCATATCATCATACTACATCACAATCATTTTAGCGCTATGTTGATATCCTAGATAAATCATTATCCACTCCTAGCTACTTATGCATGGCATGAGAAACTATAATCTCTAATTGTCATTGCAGACATGTTTAATCATAATGGGCTGAAGCATGGATACTAGGTTAAACATGTTTACACAAACAGAACATGTCGAGTTCATACCAGTTTCTCTTTGCCACGGCCAGTTCATCGAATATCGTCATTATTTCCTTTCACTGACCAAACGATATGAAAATATTAATAATAGTGCAAGAGTGTAGTGGACTAAGTTGGAATATGCAAAACATTTTATTCGACAGGAGAAGACAAGATAAAATGGTCTCTTTATTAGTTCAACAGTTATTCATGTGAGAGCCACTCAACATTTTCATCGTGGTCTTCTCCTTGGTACAACTCGAATAAAAAGAAAAGAAATTCATAGAAACACACTGAAATAATTTTGGAGTTTTTGGTTTTCTTCAACAAGCAAATAGAAAGCAAAAATGAGAAAAACTATTTACACGGGAAAGCTCCCAACAAGCAAAAGAAGAACAAGGAAATCTTTTTGGGTTTTTTTAATACTACTACTAAGCATGCATAGAAAGTAAATTGCTACAACTAACTTTTTTGGGTTTTCTAAAGTTTTTCAAACACACACGTAGAAAGCAAGAAAATAAATCTAAGCATGGATGATACAATGAAAAAGTGTGAGCACTGACAGATAGAATAATATGTGAACATGAATATAATGTCGGTGAGAACACGTACTCCCCCAAGCTTAGGCTTTTGAACTAAGTTGGTAATCTGTCAGTAGCCCGGAAGGTAGTAGTCGGCGTGGTAGCTCACGGAGGATCTCGGTGCAGATGCCTCGGCCTGCCGGGCTACCACTACTACTGCGTTGTGAGCTCGAGCCACGCTTTCAAAAACAAAATATCTCCCCTTGCTATGACAATCAAAGAGAGCAGGCGCAGGCAAATATGTGTCCACAACATGTGATTGGTTAAACAACAAATTATAAGTGAAGTTATCAGCCCTTCCCTTGAGAATCTTATGCTCCTTTAAGGCATTAAATCTAAATACGAGTGGGTAGGATAGGATCAAAGGGCAAAGGTGAAACACCCAGTCCTCGTGCTAGACGTGTGGCATAAATTCCGCCATAGAATGTAACATCCCAAATTTTGGAATGTTAATATTAATTGAATTGTTTGTTTGTTTGCTTGAGTGAATTAAACTTGAGTGAAATTTGAACCTTTTCAAAAACTTTTGAAAGAGAGGGAATAAAATGACTTTCCCCTTCTCCGGTAAATTCAAATTCATCCTATTAAAATCAATGAGAGAAGATGACATGACTTCTTCAACTATGAAGAATTTGAACGGAGTTTTGCAATTTAATTCTTTCAAATATTTGCACTTGTTTCTCTATTTTCTTCCCGAGAAATACCCGAAAATAAATTCTTGCAAGCAAGAAAGAGCGGAGGAAAATGACCCTCCAAAATCAGGGCATTTTGAAAATATTTGAGCCAAGAAAAAAACCAAAGTTTTTATTTAAAATTATTTGCAAAAAGAAATAAAGCCTTTAGGGATTTTCTGAAAAACATTTTTTAAGTTTTTATTTTGGCCGTGGAATAATGCTCATCATCTACATTTTATCTTTCCGATAATTTTAGTATATAAAACTCTTTATCCCGAATTGATTTGATTTCCTTTTTATTGTTTTAGTTTCCTAATTTTAAAAATAGGAATGGAATCGCTTTTATTAGGAAAACCTGCTGGCCCATTAAGCACTTTCCTATTCTAGCCCAACAAGAGATCATCTCCTTCCTCTGCTTCCTCTCACGTTCTGAAGCTTTCCATATCCATGGAGGCAGGAAACTCCACCTTCCCGATCTCCCTCGTCTTTCCATCCCAGCGCCTCCCGAGACCGCCTATAAAACCCCTCCCTCTCCTCGCTCCATTTTTCCCATCACCACGCCCCCTCCCTGCCCGTAGCCTTCTCGCCACCGTCCTCCTTTTCCTGCCTAGAAACGCTCACCAGGAGCTCTCCTGGAACCTCCCCATCGCCCTGCAGCACCCCTGCGCGCCCCACCCCTGCTGTGCCTCCCCCGCCTCCTCCCACCTCCTCCGCCACCCCCACGTCACCTCCACCCCACCCTGTCGCCCTACAGCCTCACCTCGCCGCCCCTGTTGCTGCCGGCAGAGCTCTCCCAGAGCCCGACGCCAGAGTGAGTGAGCACCGAGGCGCCCAGCGCCACCTCCCAAGCGCCGACCCCTCCTCCGCCACCCCACCTCGCCGCGACCTCGCCCCTCGCCGAGCAGCCTCCACATCGCCGTCTCCTTCCTGCCATCTCTGCCTCACGTCTGAGTAACTCCTTGTTGTTTTTTCTCTTTCTTTTGTCTATTCCCGTACCACCGTTAGATCTTGATCCTAAGGCCCCAAATAGATCACTTAATAGCCAAACCGTTTTCTTCAAATGTGCGGCCGTCCTCTAGAGAGCCTAAAACGCGCACACCCGACAATCAATCAAATCTCGCCACGTCGCCGTTTTCGCTTTCAGATTTATTTCCGTAACAGATTTAGTTCCGTTCTTGTTTAGCTTATAACTTTTGATCTAGAAGTCCAATGATGCTGATTCTTTTTGCGTTAGATCACAATTTTCTTGTAGTTTCCAAAAATATATAATTTGTCTATGTTTGGATTTATAAAATTGAGTTAGATCAGATTTGAATTAAAGCTTGTTTTGCTTATTCGGGAGTTTAAAAATAGATTTTATTTGATTCTTTTTCTACTGATCACTAGTGATCATATTTACCAGTGGTAAAAATTTCAATTTTTTTGAGTACTTTAGCTTATTACTTCATGTAAAACAAATTCTGTTTTAGTTCTATTGAATTATAGCTACTTCTTTTCTATAGTTGTTTTTAAATTATTTTATTTTATATTTCAGAAAGTTTATGTTTGGTTTCTATTAGTTAAACAGTAGGTGTTCAACAAGTTTTTATATTTATTTTTATTTTGTTATCGTGAAATCAATTCAAGTTCGCTAATAACTTGCAATGGATTTCTCTGTTTTAACTCCCAATTGAAAATACTTTCAAAATAGCTTTATGAAAAAATAATTTATTTTTTGTCTTAACTAAATTTATATTTTATTCTCTGTTATTTTAGTGTTTTATTTTCCGTTAGACAAAACTATTTTTGTGAATGTTGTAGAAGAAGACTCCTAGTTTTATTTGAAGTTCCTTGATTCTTATTCGCTCTCTCTTTTGTTTTGATTGTTAGTGTGAGTGCTTATGTGAATGATATGTTTGTTATATAGATTTCATCAGAGAGTGACGAGTAGTCTATCAAGTTATTTCTTGAGAACGATAATTCTTCTTCGTCAACATCACCAGGCAAGTTCACTTTGACCATGTTTTCATACCTATGTTTTATTGCATATAGTGGCACCTTTGCAACCACCCCTCAGTAGTGTTATTGAATCCTTGTAGTTGAGTAGTATGCATGAGGTAGGAACCCATCATTCCTGTTACCAAGCCCGGGACGTTATTTATTTAATGCTACGCTATAGTAGACGGGGTTTGGTATGAGTACTCGGGAGTGGTGTGAGAAAGGAGGATTCTACGTCAATGACGACAATTCCATGACGGAATCTGCAAGGACTGCATCTTCAAGGCCTCAAGACTTCAAGACTCGAGACAAGAATTCAATACACACTACTGGGTGAAGGACGGTTGACGGGCACCCTGGAGAAACCAGTGGTTGGACGGGATGCATGGAGAAGCGCCATGACATCTTGCGGAAAGCTTCACCCAGACTCAAAGAGACGGAAGAATATTTCACGCCCGGAAGCTTACCGTGCAACCGCAAGTCATTATGGGCTCGCTTGGTTGACCTTAGTTGTGACTCTGGCTGGGACGGTACTAGCAGATGTAGAACTACGGTAGGATGGGTTGAGTACCGGACGGTGGTCGAGGAACTCTTTGGAAGACCATGTTCGGTCATCTTGTTCTCAAACACTCTGAAGTGCGAGAACGTAAAGAGAGGGATCGAATCTTGCGGGTAAAGTGTACAAACCTCTGCAGAGGGTTTAAACCTAATCGATTAGCCGTGTCCCCGGTTACGGACAATTTGAGCATCTGGACTTGGATCTATCTCGGAACTCTCAACACCGGATTGATAACTTAATTGTGGGCAACTTATGATGATTTGGGCTATGAGACATCGGTTGGCGGAACCATGTCATGACAGAAAAACTCCATAGTACAGACTTCATTTATTCCTTTGATGTAGGTAAAATAAAACTAGCTTTTACGCAAACAAAACTCAGATATCTGAGCCACAAAGCCATACCGCATATAGTATAGTTTATCATCTGTTTTCTCTTATTGTGATCTTGCGGTACATTCAATGTCTTGACCTACACGGCTGCAACGTATCATGTTGCAGATATTTCCTCGACGAGTAAGAGTTACGATACAGGGTTACGGTCTACACTCAACCTGCCGATGGCGTTGATGGGACTCCACACCCGCTTGATTTGTTTCGCTGATTATTATGAGGTATATATCATTTTACGTTATTTATACATATGATTGCACTTTGATATATACATTGATGTCTTGTGTGCCAAAGATACCGATCCGAGGATGGCACAAGAATACGTAGGCTTGACCGTCGAGGTCGGGTCGCATCTATATGGTATCAAAGCACATGTTGATCAGAGGACGTGACCCTAGAAACCGGAAAGCCCTAGGACAGGAAATTTCTAAACTTTATTTTCAAAAGACTCTTACTTCTCATCTTTTCAGATTTTATCAAATAGACACTCTCACCTCAAATAGTTAGAATATACCCTTTCCTTTTGACACACGGAGGATCAATCAAGCCGCTCCAAGAAGTAAAGATATCGGACAACCGATGGCCATTTCAGAGTAAAGAGGATTTCACCATGCGTTGGAAGAATTGCAGCTGCAACAATTGAAGACTCAAGACTTGAAGAATTTGAAGTTCTCAAGAATTATTAGACCTTTAGAAGACCAAACCCTGTTATACACTTACGTTAGATACGATGATTTGTGAGCTGTCATTTGTTTGATGTTTTTCTGACAGCCACAAAGTAAAACTTGTTTCTTCAAAAACTATTGTTTGTATTGTGTGTATATCCCTCCCCATATCTCTCTCATCTCACCCTAAAACCCTTGAACCCCATAGATGATGAATGAAGTTGGACTGATATTCTCTGGACCAAAGACTCAGCCGGAGGCAGAGCTATGGATGCAGAACATGGAAGAACACTTTGGGAGCAATTTGGTTTCAAGGAAGTATGAGGTCCAATACGCTCTTCAGTACTTTACAGAAAGTGCTGCAACCTGGTGGAACATGCATCAAGCCATACAGGGATTTAATGGAGCAAGAACTTGGGAGGAATTCAAGAAGACCTTGTTGAAATCACGCCTTATCCGGAAACACAATGATGCACCAAGAAGTAAACCTTGTGCTGCAAGATTTGGAGAAATAGGACACACCTGGGAGGAACACAAGGATGGATGCCCTCATTGTGAGGAAGAACACCCGGTGAGGAATGCCCAACTAGTCGGTGAATTGTTTCTGTGTGAAGGAACCACCCACTACCCGTGCAGTTTCACATTTACTCCACGGTGCAACGAACTATTCCAAGCAGGAAGAGGGAATGAAAGAAGCCCTCAAGGAGGAACTAGAAGAACCAAGAATGAATGAAAGTGTTGAAGACCTGGATGGAGAAGGTCTCAACAGATTTTACTCCAATGCCTGCTATTCATGTGGAGAAGGACATTTTTCACAGTATTGCACCAAGGAAAGAAAGGAGTATCCAGGATATTTCCCGACAAGAAGTGAAGTTTGACCCTATGGAGATAGAAACTCGATCATTACAGAGAAATCCAGAAGAGAAAAGGAAAGCAACCCGAGAACAACGCAATTTTTGCAGAGAAGGACCTAAGTCATATCACTTGTTACAGTGCAAGGATTTAGGTCATTACGCTAGTAAATGTCCGTAAAAGAAGCCAAGAATCCAAGGAGCCCGATAATCACAAAGAAGCCCGAGACATGTCGGAAGTCATTTGTTTTCATCTGCAAGGAAGCAGGACATTATGCTATTAAATGTCCCGACAAGATGAAAGCTGGAGTTGAGTAGTTGGAATTTTGATATGGATAATAAGAGTAGTAGAAAGCAATTTCCTTTTCATGAGCTCAATGAGTTGAGTTATGTAATAGATTTCTCAGAGATTGTAATAGTTCATGACTCAATAAAGTTGTAATGTCACATGCTGAAAAGCTTTAAGGAGTTGTCATATTTTATCTTGGAAATTAATATTCTTGATGAACATGGAAGAAGGTGAGTTGTGATGCATAAACAGGAAATTGGAAATTGAGTTTGAAGTTTTGTTTGGATGATATGAATGAGTGCCCCAGGAGATAAGTACCTGATTCTGAGCATCATTTTTGTTTCACAACTGCAGATGACGACCCTTTTACGAGTCTTTCCTTAAAGGTCCGGAAACCATCATGACACTGACAAGTGATCATGATTACCCGAAGATCCTGAAGGACATGATGAAGCATATTCACCTTGAAGGAGATGCAGTCTACAAAGGCTACCCCTTCATGCATAAGGGAGTGGAACTTTGGTATGTGGAGGTACACCTCCACCATTTGAAAGGAGTTTGCCCAAAGATGATGGGGCAGTACTTTTTCATTTCACGTGTGCCACAAGCAACTTTCTTCGATGCTGTTCGTGAAGCAGCCATGGAAGCCATCGTCGATCGGAGAAATAGTTGAAGCAAGACTCCGTTATACTCGGGAATACCTAAGCGAAGTGCATCTCGAGATGATGGAGGTGAAGCTCAAGGCCACCACAATGAAACAGAAGATTGAAGAATTCAAGGCACATGTCGCACAATTCGGTGGGATCAAGAATCCTCAAGGAGGGAAAATGAATAAAGTTGGAAGTAATGTCCACCATACCGAACCATGTGGGTGGCAGCATTTGTAATAAACTTTTGGAATTTGGATTCACGAAAAATGATTAAGGATGTAATGAAAGATTGATATGAGAATAATGAGATGTTATGGATAAACTTGTGCATTTTTGGTCATAGTACTCAGAAACCACAGGATCAATGAAGAAAGAAATGTGTTATCCATGACGGTCCATAGTAGGAAGCTGGACAAAATAAGTTGGAATTTTGCTTTTGATATGATGAAGAAAGCAGTACTACTGGATTTAAAGGAGGTGTAATATGGAACAAGAGAGTTACTCCAAGGATGAAGTTAAAGCTGCACTAGTGTTGAAGTGGGCCATAACCCACGTGCCCGTGGATTTTGAAAGGAAACCGATATAACCTTGATAAAGGAATAAATTGGAGGAATCAGCAGTCCAATCAGCATACGCTTCAGAGGAGATTACGCAAAAACCTAAGAGTGATGAAGTAACGATAGATGTTTTGTTTGGCTTGCGAAACCATGGATTTACTCGAAAACCAGTCCGAGAACAAGAGAAAATTCTGCAATGCTTGTGAGTATGCCCAAGTGTTAGAATACGTGATTCACTGCTTACGTATGTGGTAATGATTCAAGCACGGGATGGATTGGCCCCATACCAAGACTTCTATCATGGACTATCATATGTTGATGGAAAATCGAGAGACTTGAAAACCTTTGAAGAGTGTCGACGCTTATAAGCCCTAAAACCATTGAATGATAGGACGATGGAACCCTTTACAGCAACTCGATGCCAATCGAGGTTATACGGTGAGGTTCAACCTAGACCGCTTTCTGCAGGAGAAACCATAAATTGTAGACCACCATGAGTATTTCAAAGTTGTCTAGAATGGACACGAACCTATCACTGAGAAGATCCGGTCTCGGACGAACCACAACTTTGACGAACCGACCCAAGCTTTTGAGGAAAACTCTATGCTTCCGACGTAAGAGCTTTAATGAAGGAGCTATTGTAAGATATGTGAAGAGACATACATTGTCAGCCCTCCAGAGGAAATATCTGAGTTTATTGGAACCATGACCTTGTTTTTAAGTGTGGTAGCACCCCGACCTTTCGACCAAGACATTTGCTAGAAGACCCCAACCCCTAACCTTTTCTTGTTAGTTTCTTCAATCTCGAGGACGAGATTCATTTTAAGTGTGGTAGGTTTGTAACATCCCAAATTTGGAATGTTAATATAATTAATTGAATTGTTTTTTGTTTGCTTGAGTGAATTAAACTTGAGTGAAATTTGAACCTTTTCAAAAACTTTTGAAAGAGAGGGAATAAAATGACTTTCCCCTTCTCCGGTAAATTCAAATTCATCCTATTAAAATCAATGAGAGAAGATGACATGACTTCTTCAACTATGAAGAATTTGAACGGAGTTTTGCAATTTAATTCTTTCAAATATTTGCACTTGTTTCTCTATTTTTCTTCCCCGAGAAATACCCCAAAAAAATAAATTCTTGCAAGCAAGAAAGAGCGGAGGAAAATGACCCTCCAAAATCAGGGGCATTTTTGAAAATATTTGAGCCAAGAAAAAAACCAAAGTTTTTATTTAAAAATTATTTGCAAAAAGAAATAAAGCCTTTAGGGATTTTCTGAAAAACATTTTTTTTAAGTTTTTATTTTGGCCGTGGAATAATGCTCATCATCTACATTTTATTTTTCCGATAATTTTAGTATATAAAACTCTTTATTCAATTGATTTGATTTCCTTTTATTGTTTTAGTTTCCTAATTTTAAAAATAGGAATGGAATCGTTTTATTAGGAAAACCTGCTGGCCCATTAAGCACTTTCCTATTCTAGCCCAACAAGAGATCATCTCCTTCCTCTGTTTCCTCTCACGTTCTAAGCTTTCCATATCCATGGAGGCAGGAAACTCCACCTTCCCGATCTCCCTCGTCTTTCCATCCCAGCGCCTCCCGAGACCGCCTATAAAACCCCTCCTCTCCTCGCTCCATTTTTCCCATCACCACGCCTCCCTGCCCGTAGCCTTCTCGCCACCGTCCTCCTTTTCCTGCCTAGAACGCCACCAGAGCTCTCCCGAACCTCCCCATCGCCTGCAGCACCCCTCGCGCCCCACCCCTGCTGTGCCTCCCCATCGCGCCTCCTCCCACCTCCTCCGCCACCCCACGCCACCTCCACCCCACCCTGCCGCCCTCAGCCTCACCTCGCCGCCTGTTTTGCTGCCGGCAGAGCTCTCCCAGAGCCCGACGCCAGGAGTGAGCAGCACTGAGGCGCCCAGCGCCACCTCCCAAGCGCCGACCCCTCCTCCGCCACCCCACCTCGCCGACCTCGCCCCTCGCCGAGCAGCCCTCCACATCGTCGTCTCCTTCCTGCCATCTCTGCCTCACGCATGTAACTCCTTGTTGTTTTTTTTCTTTCTTTTGTCTATTCCCGCACCACCGTTAGATCTTGATCCTAAGGCCCCAAATAGATCACTTAATAGCCAAACCGTTTTCTTCAAATGTGCGGCCGTCCTCTAGATAGCCTAAAACGCGCACACCGACAACCAATCAAATCTCGCCACGTCGCCGTTTTCGTTTTCAGATTTATTTCCGTAACAGATTTAGTTCCGTTCTTGTTTATCTTATAACTTTTGATCTAGAAGTCCAATGATGCTGATTCTTTTTGCGTTAGATCACAATTTTCTTGTAGTTTCCAAAATATATAATTTGTATATGTTTGGATTTATAAAAATTGAGTTAGATCAGATTTGAATTAAAGCTTGTTTTGCTTATTCCGGGAGTTTAAAAATAGATTTTATTTGATTCTTTTTCTACTGATCACTAGTGATCATATTTACCAGTGGTAAAAATTTCAAATTTTGTTTGAGTATTTTAGCTTATTATTTCATGTAAAACAAATTCTGTTTTAGTTCTATTCAATTATAGCTACTTTTTTTCTATAGTTGTTTTTAAATTATTTTATTTTATATTTCAGAAAGTTTATGTTTGGTTTCTATTAGTTAAACAGTAGGTGTTCAACAAGTTTTTATATTTATTTTATTTTGTTATCATGAAATCAATTCAAGTTCGCTAATAACTTGCAATGGATTTCTACTGTTTTAACTCCCAATTGAAAATACTTTCAAAATAGCTTTATGAAAAAATACTTTATTTTTTGTCTTAACTAAATTTATATTTTATTCTCTGTTATTTTAGTGTTTTATTTTCCGTTAGACAAAACTATTTTTGTGAATGTTGTAGAAGAAGACTCCTAGTTTTATTTGAAGTTCCTTCGGATTCTTATTCGCTCTCTTTTGTTTTGATTGTTAGTGTGAGTGCTTATGTGAATGATATGTTTGTTATATAGATTTCATCAGAGAGTGACAAGTAGTCTATCAAGTTATTTCTTGAGAACGATAATTCTTCTTCGTCAACATCACCAGGCAAGTTCACTTTGACCATGTTTTCATACCTATGTTTTATTGCATATAGTGGCACCTTTGCAACCACCCCTCAGTAGTGTTATTGAATCCTTGTAGTTGAGTAGTATGCATGAGGTAGGAACCCATCATTCCTATTACCAAGCCCGGGACGTTATTTATTTAATGCTACGCTATAGTAGACGGGGTTTGGTATGAGTACTCGGGAGTGGTGTGAGAAAGGAGGATTCTACGTCAATGACGACAACTCCATGACGGAATCTGCAAGGACTGATCTTCAAGGCCTCAAGACTTCAAGACTTGAGACAAGAATTCAATACACACTCACTGGGTGAAGGGCGGTTGACGGGCACCTGGAGAAACCAGTGGTTGGCGGGATGCATGGAGAAGCGCCATGACATCTTGGAAAGCTTCACCCTGCACTCAAAGAGACGGAAGAATATTTCACGCCGGAAGCTTACCGTGCAACCGCAAGTCATTATGGGCTCGCTTGGTTGACCTTAGTTGTGACTCTGGCTGGGACGGTACTAGCAGATGTAGAACTACGGTAGGATGGGTTGAGTACGGACGGTGGTCGAGGAACTCTTTGGAAGACCATGTTTGGTCATCTTGTTCTCAAACACGAAGTGCGAGAACGTAAAGAGAGGGATCGAATCTTGCGGGTAAAGTGTACAAACCTCTGCAGAGGGTTTAAACCTAATCGATTAGCCGTGTCCCGATTTACGGACAATTTGAGCATCTGGACTTGGATCTATCTCGAACTCTCAACACCGGATTGATAACTTAATTGTGGGCAACTTATGATGATTTGGGCTATGAGACATCGGTTGGCGGAACCATGTCATGACAGAAAAACTCCATAGTACAGACTTCATTTATTCCTTTGATGTAGGTAAAATAAAACTAGCTTTTACACAAACAAAACTCAGATCTGAGCCACAAAGCCATACCGCATATAGTATAGTTTATCATCTGTTTTCTATTATTGTGATCTTGCGGTACATTCAATGTAATTGACCTACACGGCTGCAACGTATCATGTTGCAGATATTTTCTCGACAGTAAGAGTTACGATACAGGTTACGGTCTACACTCAACCTGCCGATGGCGTTGATGGGACTCCACACCCGTTTGATTTGTTTCCGCTGATTATTATGAGGTATATATCATTTTACGTTATTTATACATATGATTGCACTTTGATATATACATTGATGTACTGTGTGTGCCAGCATACTGATCCAGGGATGGCACAGTAACAAAGAGGCTTGACCGTCTGAGGTCGGGTCGCTACATAGAACCAGCCACTGTTAGTGTTATGCTAAAGTCTACTTGCAACAATCGCTCCAAGGTTATAATTACTTTCACCAGTGAGAGCGGCGTGAATGAGGCTCAAGTATGGTGCACAAAGTATGCTACAGTCTTTCTTGCCTACTATACATTTCCCGTTAAATAATGCAAGGTACTGAATTGCTGGAAAGTGAATGCTCTTTATTCTTCCTTGTCTCACTCCCCTACCTTCACCGTACCAAAGGCTAGTCAAGAAAGACTCAAACTCAGCCTTTGATGGCTCATCAAGTGAACCCCAAGATGGAAGTTTGCAATGGTAAGAAAAATTCTCCAGTCGGATAGTAAATGGTTCATCATAAAGCATAAAAGACACCCTAGACTCACATGGAAAATATTTAAATCCTTTGACAAATGATTCAGTGAGAAGTTGGTGTTGTTCACACTTATCTGAAAGGTAGGGACCGAGACCGGCATTGTCAACATATTGTTCAAATTCCTCCGTGATGCCCACACACACCATATATTCATCGCAAGGCCATAAGCATGTTTTGGTGGCGGCATCTGACGTGGAACTTTCACTTGGTTCAACATAAGACCGGCGAGCAGAACTGTCACTAGAAGATGCCCCCGAGGATCGTCTCCTCGAAGAACTCCTTACAAATAGGTTCATCATGTCCACGTACAATTTTCTGAAAATAATTTTTTTTTGGGGTGGCAAAATTTGTCAACAAAACTTCACAATAGCAACTACTCATAGGGATACATAGAGGCCATAGAAAGGATTCAAACTACTTAGAACACTAAGAATTGAACATGCAAGCACATGGACAGCAGCACCAAGAGTAGCTAATTATTCAAAGTATAAACCACTAAAACAAAAACTAATTGGACAAATGGTGGAGTCACATACCAAGCAACAATCCCCTGAAACAGTTTCGGAAACGGAGCTTTGAGCAAAGAGACCGAAATCCACGGGTTTGAGCTCAAGAACACGGGAGAGAGAGCAATGGGGATTTTTTTTCTGGAGGTTAGTGATGATGTGGCCTAAAGGGATAAGTGAGGGGGGCCACGTGGGGACCACAACCCACCAGGGCGCGCCTGGGGGTCCTGGCGCGCCCAGGTGCGTTGTGCCCACCTGGTGCACCTCCCTCTGGTATTATTTGCACCAAAAATTCTTAAATATTCAGAAAAAAATCATATAAAATTTTCAGGGCATTCTGAGAACTTCTATTTTTGCATCATTTTTTATTGCACGGGAAATTCAGAAAACAGACAAAATATGGCATTTTATTTTATTTAACTAATAAAAACAGAGAATAAAATGTAGGGACAGAAGATGGTGCTTACTAAATTCATCAACTTCATACCGTTCAAAAATGATTCATTAATAAGGTTGATCAGGTCTTATTAACAACCACTTTCGATTAGCATGAAACCGAAGAACTTTCGTAAATCACTAAGTTACCTCAATGGGGATATCCATTTCCCCCACAATGAGCATTTCATATTTCTTTTTGACAGTAGGTAGAGGTATTTGAAAGCTTCCATTAGTGATTGTCGGAGATTTTTCAATAACATTAATACCATTCACTTGGAATTGTTTCTTCAGAAAGTGCACCGTATGCTCATTACCATTAATATGAAAAGTGACCTTGATTTTATTGCAATCAATAACAGCCCCTGCAGTATTCAAGAAGGGTCCACCAACGATAATCGACATGTTGTCGTCCTCGGGCATCTCAAGTATAACAAAGTCAGTCAAAATAGTAACGTTAGCTACAACAATGGGCACATCCTAACAGATACCGATAGGTATTGCAGTTGATTTGTCAGCCATTTGCAAACATATTTCAGTAGGTGTGAGTTTATTCAAGTCAAGTCTTTTATATAAAGAGAAATGCATAACACTAACACCAGCTCCTAAATCACACAAAGCAGTTTTCACATAGTTCTTTTTGATAGAGCAAGGTATAGTTGGTATTCCTGTATCTCCAAGTTTTTTAGGTACTCCATCTTTGAAAGTATAATTAGCAAGCACAGTGGAGATTTCAGCTTCTGGTATTTTTCTCTTATTTGTGATGATGTCTTTCATATACTTTGCATAAGGAGGCATTTTCAAGATATCAGTCAAGGGAGTACGCAAAAAAGACTGGCCTCAACGTTTCAGCAAAGCGTTCAAATTCTTCATCATCTTTCTTTTTAGTTGACTTGGGTGGAAAAGGCATTGGTTTTCAAACCCACAATTCTCTTTCTTTACCGTGTTTCCTAGCCACAAAGTCTCTTTTATCATATCTTTTATTCTTAGGTTGTGGGTTATCAAGATCAAAAGGTGGTTCTATCTCAACATCATTATCTGGTTCTTTATCATTGGTTGGTTGAGTGTCTTCATGAACATCAGCATTATATTTTGAATTATCACTAGGTGAGTGTTCATTACCAGATTGAGTTTCAGCATCAGAGATAGAAGTTTCATTTTCATTATCAGGAGGTTTTTCTATTTCAGGTTCACTAGAAGTATGCAAAGTCCTATCATTTTTCTTCTTCCTTTTCTTTTTAGAAGAACTAGGTGCAGTAGTGTTAGCTCTTTGTGATACTTGTTCAATTCTTTTTGGGTGTCCCTCAAGAAAAATTGGTTCCTGAGTCATTTTACCTCCTCTAGTTGCAGCTCTAACAGCAAAGTCATGCATATTATGATTCATTTCATCAAGCAATTCTCTTTGAGATTTAGCAACTTGTTCTAACTGTTGAACCATTGAAGCATGTGTTCCAACACCTCTAACATCATTTGATATTCTAAATAACAAGTCACTCAAGTGAGCAATCATATCAGAATTATATTTCAATTGTTTCATAACATTTGCATTGAAGTGATCTTGTTTTCTAATGTAGTTTTCAAACTCATAAAGGCATTGGCTAGGATGCATATTGTGAGGATTGTCATTATCATTGAACTTCACAAGAGAATTTACCTCTACCACCTTATGCATTGGGGTGTATTAAGCCCATGTATTTCTTCAATAGGAGGTAAATTTTTAACATCCTCAGCTTTAATACCTTTTTCCTTCATAGATTTCTTTGCCTCTTGCATATCTTCAGGACTGATATATAATATACCCCTCTTCTTCAGAGTGGGTTTAAGCGGTGGTTCAGGAATAGTCCAATCATCATAAATCTTCAATATATTATTCAATAATTCTTCAGCTTGTCCAACAGTTCGTCCCCTAAAAACACAACCAGCACAACTATCTAGGAAGTCTCTAGAAGCATCGGTTAGTCCATTATAGAAGATATCAAGTATTTCATTTTTGTTAAGAGGATGATCAGGCAAAGCATTAAGTAATTGGAAAAGCCTCCCCCAAGCTTGTGGGTGACTCTCTTCTTTAGTTTGCACACAATTAAATATTTCCGGTAAGTCAGCTTGTTTCTTATGAGCAGGAAAATATTTTTCAGAGAAGTAGTAAATCATATCCTGGGGAATACGCACACATCTAGCAGCAAGAGTATTGTACCATGCTTTAGCATAACCCTTTAATGAGCAAGGAAATAATTTAAGAATAAAATAATAGCGAGTTTTCTCATCATGAGTAAAAAGGGTGGCTATATCATTCAACTTAGTAAGATGTGCCACAACAGTTTCAGTTTCATAACCATGGAAAGGATCAGATTCAACCAAAGTAATTAACTCTGGGTCGACAGAGAATTCATAGTACTTATCATCAATAAATATAGGTGAAGTGATTAAACTTAGGATCACATTTCATTCTAGCATTCAGAGATCTTTCTTTATACTTGTGTAATAATTTCTCTAGATCATCTCTATCATCGCAAGCAAGAATATCTCTAGTTGTTTCTTCACTCATAACATAACCTTCCGGTACCTTAGGCAATTCTTACCTAGGAAGGCTAGTTCTAGCAGGTGTCTCAGGAGATTCAGTTTCAAGCTCATCATCGGATTCAAGAACATCATGTTGTATTACTCTAGCAATTTGTTTATCAAGAAATTCACCAAGTGGCACATCATCATTAGCAAGCAAGGTACTAGCATCATCATAAGCATCATTCGTAGTAGAAGTAGCATCATCAATAACTTGCAACATATCAGAATTCATAGCATGTGGTGGTGTTGCAAGTTTACTCATAACAGAAGGTGAATCTAAAGAAGAACTGGATGGTAGTTCCTTACCTCCCCTCGTCTTAGAGGGATAAATATTAGTCTTTGGATCCTTCAGATTCTTCATAGTGATAATATGATAATAATCCGAAGTGACTCAACAACTATAGCTATGCTCCCCGGCGACGGCGCCAGAAAAAGGTCTTGATAACCCACAAGTATTGGGGATCACAACAATTTTTGAGGGTAGAGTATTCAACAAAAATTTATAGATTGGACACAAGGGGAGCCAAAGAATATTTGAAGGTATTAGCAGCTGAGTTGTCAATTCAACCACAGCTGGAGATTAATTATCTGCAGCAAAGTGATCAGTAACAAGTAGTTTGATAGTTTTGATAATAGTGACAATAGCAACGGTAAGAGTAACAGTGATAGCAGTAATTTGTAGCAAGTGTAGCAGTGATGATAGCAATAGTAACGTAGCAACGTCAATAAGGATAAATTCGTAGGCATTGGATTGGTTACTTGTTGGATGATATTCATCATGTGACAGTTATAACCTAGGGTGATACGGCACTAGCTCCAGTTCATCGATATAATGTAGGCATGTATTCGGTAAATAGTCATACGTGCTTTAATAAAAGAACTTGCATGACATCTTTTGTCCTACCCTCCCGTGGCAGCGGGGTTCATATTGGAAACTAAGGGATATTAAGGCCTCCTTTCAATAGAGAACCGGAACAAAGCATGAACACATAGTGAATACATGAACTCCTCAAACTACGTTCATCACCGGGAGTGGGCCCGGTTGTTGTCACTCCGGGGTTGCCGGATCATAACCGTAGTAGGTGACTATAACTTGCAAGATCGGATCTAAAACATGGATATAATGATGAATTCATAAACAGTTCAGATCTGAGTTCATGGCACCTGGGCCCAAAGTGAAAAGCATTAAGCATGGAAAAGTCATAGCAACATCAATCTAAGAACAATGTGGATACTAGGGATCAAGCCCTAACAAAACTAACTCGATTATATGATGAATCTCATCCAACTCCTCACCGACCAGCGAGGCTACAAAGGAATTACTCACTCCCGGTGGGGAGCATCATGGAATTGGCGATGGAGATGGGTTGGTGATGACGAAGAACGAAGATCCCCCTTTCTGGAGCCCCAAACAGACTCCAGATATGCCCTCCCGAGGAAGAACAGGGCTTGGCGGTGGATCCATCTCGTGGATCATGATAATTCTTTCTCCCTAATTTTTTTCTCTGAAAATAGGAACTTATAGTGTCAGGGTTGAGGTCTGCGGGGCCACCAGGTGGGTACAACCCACCTAGGCGTGCCAGGAGAGGGGGGCACGCCCTAGTGGGTTGTGCCCACCCAGGGGCCCCTCTCCGGTGGCTCTTGGCTCCAGAAATTATTATTATTGATATAAAAAATTGTTGCAAAGTTTCATTCCATTCCGAGAACTTTTATTTCTGCACAAAAACAACACCATGGTAGTTCTGCTGAAAACAACGTCAGTCCGGGGTTAGTTTCATCCAAATCATGCAAATTAGAGTCCAACACAAGAGGAAAAGCGTGAGAAAAAATAGATACGTTGGAGATGTATCAGTGGCTAACTAAATTTCCGAGAAGCAGGTAGCTGAACTTACGCTAGCTCTTTGTACACGCACACTGCAACTTCTTTTTCGCTTACAAGGTTCTACGAAGGAGTCCAGGGCATCAATTGCTTGGATACGCAGTACCAATACTTCTTTCTTCCCATAATGCATTGGTAAGTCAAATGGTTAATCTGGTAAGATGGTGCGTCCTTGATATGTTATATGAGGACGTGTAGTCAGACTAGTTGTAGCCACACATATCACACTGGCTTTTACTGTATATTTCATTCGATTACATTTGGCATATCGAGATCTAAGCAATCTACAATAGGATGAAAAGACTGGCATCCTTCACAGTA
Source organism: Aegilops longissima (assembly GCA_021605205.1). NCBI lineage: Eukaryota > Viridiplantae > Streptophyta > Magnoliopsida > Poales > Poaceae > Aegilops > Aegilops longissima. The sequence goes on from CM038679.1 coordinate 135,039,381, forward strand.
TTGGCGAACTCAGTTCATAGAAACAAGCAATTCAACCATTCTGTGGGTAAATCAAAAGCGCCACTAGAATATTTTTCACTACTCAAATCATACACGCAAAAAGGGGCGACGCCACCATAGGTGCTAGTATGGGCGGCCGCCTCGGGTGGCTGGAAAGTGTGCACCTAGTTTGAGTCGTCCAGGTTGGCTCGGGCTAGTTTTGTTCGTCCCAACGCATGAGCAGGCAATGTAAAAAATGAAGAAAAACGTTTCAATTTTGATGGGCCAATAACGTAAGTGCAAGGCAGGCCCTATAGCAGGCTCCCGGCCCAAACGAGTGCCTCCCACATCGATTGACAGCAGGAAAAATCCCAATTCCTTCGCTCCAACCTCCAGTTTGGTTCACTCCTAACCTAGCCGCCGCTGGACAGACCGACACAAGATCGCCTTGCGCCTCATTGAGGGCGGTCGCGGCTTCAAGAGAATGGAAGGACAAGAAGATGAAGATCCAACCCTCGGTGTAGCTCGTGGGAGGCAGCGGCGGCAGACGGGCATGGCATCGAGCTTGCGCAAACGGACAGTCGCAGCTTGCAAGAGCAGCATGTGCAACGAGCAGGTACATCACATCCCTGATTATATCTGTCGGCGTTCTGGGAACGGGGGTCCCCAGACTTGCCTGCCTACGGCCCACGGCGTGGCTCCACCAGCGGCCTGGTACGGCCCATCTTCACCAGCAAGCCCTCAAGACCCTCACGAGGGGCCAAGCCTCACGTGGCGGACGACACAAGACCTCCTCAGGGGCGGCCTCACTAGGCTGGTTCGCGAGGGGCGGAGAGATGAAGGCGAGGAGCACCTCGTGAGGTTCTCGTGACGTGAGTCGTGAGGACCAAGGCCAGGCGGGCACCAGGCGGGCGCCAACGGGTGCAGAGTACCCGTTGCCTCTTTGGTGCTAAAGGGGCAAGCACAGACGAGGAGTCCCGAGGCATCATGCAAAGGTTTCCATATCGGTGCAACGAGGCCAAGACCAGCAGGACGGCAGGACGGAGGTCATCACGGAGCCCATGACGGCGTCACCACCAGAGCCTTTGGCAGGCGAAGACCACCTTTTGTCAGGATAACTTGTACTAGCTGTCCCCCTTCAATTGGCCGTTGTGGGATCCCTTCCCGCCTAACATTTGGGGAGAGGACCCGGGCCTCTATAAATAGGACTAGCCACCACTTTAGATAGGGACAGATGATGCAGATCACCATCAACCACACAAGCTCACCGAGGTCAAGACACCTCTCCTCAGGAGGCTGTTCTTCCCTTGTACTTGTTCATCCTTAGCCTACGAGGCAATCCACCACACCACACTGGAGTAGGGTATTACACCACATCGGTGGCCCGAACCAGTATAAACCCTGTGTCCCTTGTTCTTCGAGTTCGACGTGCCGAGCCTTGCGATCGTGGTGAGTGGGCGAGCTAGGGAAGGGAGAGATCTTCATGCGCACCCCAGTGTTCGAACCTTAAGGGTTTTGCCGAAACCCAAAATCCGACATTTGGCGCACCAGGTAGGGGTGCGCTGAAGCTTTCCTTTTGTCGATCCACGCTCCACCACCTCTGCGCCTTGTCCCCATGGACGGTGTTGCTCCTCCGGCTGGGATGACGGACGCCCACAACGGCACCAGGGGGCTCAAAGTCTTTTCCCCCACCTTGCGACGGGTACAATGGCCGCCCAAGTTCAAGCCGGAGATAAGGCCGCGTTACGACACAGTGGCGGACCCGTCGGCCTTCCTGCTGGCATATGAAGAGGTCGTCCTGAAGGCTGGGGGCGATGACAAGGTCATGGCCAACTGGCTTCCCATGGCCCTCGCTGGTGCACCACGCGCCTGGCTCCTCACCCTCCCAGGATCATCAGTGGCATCTTGGGAGGAGCTGTGCGGCCTCTTCGTCTTGCGCTTCGCGGCACCGGCGCCCCTCACCGTCGTAGCCCTCCTCGGCGGCTCGCTACCACCGCCCTTGGACCGTCACACCAAGCAGTTCTTTTGCCAGATCGGCGCCATTTCCATGCAGCAAGTAGCTCCCCCGGTTTGGGCGGCGCCCAAGGCCGACCTCACCTTTGACTCAGGGGACCACCCCGTCACCACCGTCCGCTCGGGCGTGCTCACAATGCTTTGCACGCCCACCATCTGCAACGTAGCTGTCACCAAGACCCTCATCGACAGCGGCGCCGGCCTCGACGTGCTCTCCGTGGTGGCTTTTAGCCTTCTTCACATACCACTCGAATGGCTCCGCCCTAGCAAGCCCTTCTCAGGGTCGGCGGTGGCTCCGCCAGCCCCCTGGGTCATATCCGCCTTCCTGTGACCTTCGGCATTCGTGACAACTACCGCACCGAGCTGATTGACTTCAACATAGCCCGCATTGGCCTCCCATAAAACGCCATCCTCGGGTACCCGGCTCTGGCTCAGTTTATGGCGGCGACCCATCCGGCCTACAACCTCATGAAGATGCCCGGGAGCAAGGAAGTCCTCACCGTAGTTGGAGACACCAAGGAGGCTCTGGCGGCGCTCAAGCTTGCCCTTAAAACCGCCGCGGCGACGCGACCGGCCGACGAGGCCACCCCTGGAGCTAAGGAGGCCATGCTAGCAAAGAAGAAGTTGTTGTTCACTCAAGAACGGGCCGAAACTAAGCAGGTGTCGGTCGAGGAAGATGGGTCCTCAGGAGCCACCTTCACCATAGGCGCCAACCTCGACCCGGATCAAGAGGAGGCAATGGTGAGGTTCTTGCGTGCAAACAAGGATGTATTCGCCTGGGAACCCAAGCAGCTAGTAGGGGTCCCGAGGGGGGTGATCGAGCATCACTTGAGGGTGTGCGCTAATGTGCGCCCTGTGAAGCAGAAGGCGCAGCGACAGTCCACGGAGAAGCAGCCCTTCATCGTCCTGGAAACCCGCAAGCTGGAGGCAGCAGGTGTCATTCGCGAGGTTCGGTACCCTGGGTGGCTCGCGAACCCCGTCGTCATACCGAAGAAAGGTGGGAAGGAGCGCATGTGTGTCGACTTCACCAACCTTAAAAGGCCTATCCCCAGACCCGTTCCCGCTTCCGCGCATCGACCAGATTGTCGACTCCACCGCCGAGTACGACCTGCTGTGCTTCCTGGACGCGTTCTCAGGCTATCACTAGATCAAGATGGCAGTTGAGGATGTGGAGAAGACGGCCCTCCTGACCCCGTGTGGGGTGTACTGCTACACTTCATGTCGTTCGGGATGCACAACGCAGGTGCGACCTTCCAACGGCTGATGCACATCGCCCAGGGTCAGCAACTCGGGAGGAACGCTGAAGCCTATGTCGATGATATTGTGGTAAAGTCTCGGGATGCGAGAACTTTGATTCAGGACCTGGAGGAGACCTTCGCAAGCCTGCGCCAGGTGGACCTGCGGCTCAACCCAGAGAAGTGCGTGTTCGGTGTCCCCTCTGGCAAGCTGCTGGGCTTCCTCGTGTCCCACAGGGGGATTGAGGCTAACCCGGAGAAGGTCAAGGCGATAGAAGACATGAGCCCACCACAAACTCTCAAGGAGATGCAGAAGCTTGCGGGTTGCGTGACCTCGCTGGGCGCTTCATCTCCGAGCTTGGAGAGTGCACCCTGTCATTCTTCAAGTTAATGAAGAAGAAGGGCCCGTTCGAGTGGACCCCGGAGGCCGACCAAGCGATTCAAGACCTCAAGAGATACCTGACCAGCCCTCCGGTGATGGTGGCGCCTCGCCCTCTCGAGCCCCTGGTGCTCTACCTTGCCGCCACTCCCTACTCCGCTAGCGCAGCTCTAGTGGCGGTGGGAAGAGCGCTAGGCCAAGGGTCCGTCGCACCGTGCTGCACCTCCAGCCGGGGCGATACAAGACCTAGAGGACACCACAAAGGCTGCAGCAACGCCAACGAGTGATCAGGCCCAGCAAGGCGGCGTTCGCGGGCCTGCAGAGGCCCAAGTGGGCGACCAGGCTCTTGGGGTCCCATCACCTCAGGAGACGCCCCAACCTCCGGCAGACACGGTCTCCGTCGATGCTCCCGCCCTCGTCGAGCACCCAGTGTACTTCGTCAGCACGGTACTACGTGATGCAAGGGCATGGTACCCCATGCCTCAAAAGCTCTTGCTCGCGCTCTTGGTGGCCTTGTGTAAACTGCATCACTACTTCCAAGGTCACCCAATCAAGGTCGTCTCAGCCTACCCGCTGGAGAGGGTACTCAGGCGCCCCAACGCTGCTAGAAGAGTCGCTGAATGGAACATCGAGCTGCAAGCATTCCAGCTGGAGTTCAGCACAACCAGGGTCATCAAGGGTGCCGCGCTCGCCGACTTCGTGGCAGAATGGACCGACACCCCGGGGCTTGAAGCAGGCGAGGACCGATCCCTCTTGCCAGGAAGTGAAGTGCCAGATGGCTGGGTTATGTATTTCGATGGCGCGTTCGCACGCCAGGGCGCGGGGGCTGGAGCAGTGCTCATCTCGCCCACTCAGGACAAGCTCTGCTACACCGTGCAGCTCTGCTTCCAGCAGGGCGAGAAGGTCTCCAACAACATCACAGAGTACGAAGGCCTCATCGCTGGCCTTAAGGTGGCGGTGGCCCTGGGGGTGAAGCACCTCACCATCAGGGGCGACTCGCAGCTTCTCGTCAACTTCTACGACAATGTATACGAGCCGAGGGACGAGCACATGGAGGCATACCTCACGGAGGTACGCAAAATGGAAAAGCAGTTCTTGGGCCTAGAGTTGCAGCACGTGCCCCGTGGCACCAACAAGGAGGTCGAAGACATCGCCAAAAGGGCATCCAAGCGCCAACCCCAATAGCCTAGCGTCTTCGAGGAGTGGCTCTTCAAGCCTTCGGCAGCACCTCCGCTTTCAGGGCCCGCGTCGCCTCGGGAGGAACTCCCCCAACCACCTACCTCGGGAGACTAGGCCTGCGGCCCGACCTCGGGAGCGCGCCTACTCCTAGCGCTCGAGCCTCAGGAGGGGTACTGGACCAAGGAGTTCAAGGAATACCTGACGCAAGGCACGCTGCCAGAGAAAGAGGAGGAGGCGGAGCGCCTGGCCCAACAGGCTACGACATACTGCATCCAGGACGGTGAGCTATACAGGAAGCGGCCAAATGATGTTTCCTTGCGATGCATCTCCAGGGAACAACGGAACGAGTTGCTAGCTGACATACACGATGGAGACTACGGGCACCACTCATCGTCATGAACCCTCATCGGCAAGGCGTTCCGCAGCGGGTTCTAACAGCCTACTGCACTCAACGACGCGATCGAGCTGGTGAAGCCCTGCGAGGCCTGCCAATTCCACACCAAGTAGATCCATCAGCCAGCTCAGGGCCTCCAGACCATCCCACTCTCGTGGCTGTTCACGGTCTGGGGGCTGGATATCCTAGGCCCGTTCCCTCTAGCAACTAGGGGCCACCGCTACCTCTATGTCGCCATCGACAAGTTCACCAAATGGGCGGAGGTAGAAGCTGTCCGCACCATCCCGGCCGGATCGGCGGTGCCCCCAACCGCATCATCACCAACAACGGCTCGTAGTTCACTAGTAATCTCTTCAAGACATATTGTGCTAACCTTGGAACGCAGATCTGCTATGCTTCGGTGGCGCACCCCAGGAGCAATTGCAAGGCTGAACGCGCCAAGGCGGAAGTCTTGAGAGGCCTCAAGACCAGGATCTTCAAGAAGAAGCTCGAGGCCTGCGGTAGAGGCTCGCACGACGAGCTCCAGTCTGTGTTGTGGTCCATCCGCACCACCGCCACTAAGCCAATAGGCGAGACCCCGTTCTTCCTTGTCTATGCAGCAGAAGCAGTTCTCCCACACAAGGTCAAGCATCGCTCCGCACGGGTCCTGGCGTTTGATGAGACATAGCAGGACGGCATGCGGGGGATGGACCTTGTGCTGGGGGAGGAACGACGCCGTGAAGCCAGGCTCTGAGCAGCAAGATACCAGCAGGCGCTGCGACGGTATCACTGCCGCAGCGTCCGCTCCAGGACGCTTGAGGTGGGCGACCTCGTCCTAAGGCGGGTGCTCTCCAGGGAAGGGCTGCATAAGCTCTCGCCCGTGTGGGAGGGCCCGTTTAGGGTAGCCCACGTCTCCAGGCCTGGCGCCGTGCGCCTGGAGACGCAGGACAGGGTCCCCATCCAGAATGCCTAGAACATCCAGCACCTCTGGAAGTTCTACCCATGAGGCAAGGCCCAGCGCCTGTGAAGCAAGGCCCAGTGCCTGTGGTCTCCGCTCGTGACACTCTCACGTAATAATGAGTGGGGCTGTACATGCCCCGGAGTCTCAGGAGTGCCGCCCTCGGGCCTCGGGGGCTCCCTCCCACGTCCTAGTGGCAGCACTTAGCTCCGCGCTGGTGAGAAGACTAGACTAGCTAGGTGCCGGACGCGGCTTTTCATTTGCTTCCTGTAGTTGGCTTGCCCCTCTTTAATGGAAATTCGCATTCTGGTGTTTCTTGTCGGCTTGGTTCGATCGCCTTTTTCCTCTGTTTCTTCCCTCAGTTCTTTGTTTTGACCCGTACTCTCCCTTGCATGCCTCGCGAGGGGGCTGGACAGGTGCACCCGTGAGCGTTTTCCCTGGTCTTCGCGAGGCACCCTCGCTCGAGCTCGCAAGCTGGCGCACCTCCCTCTCTTAAGTCTATTCCCCTCGGGTACCGTGATGCGGAGCGCTGGGTCATGGCCGACCACGCCTAGGACCCTGGGCTTTGAAGAATAAGAGTTTTGTAACAAATTTTTGCAGTTCCTCGATGCCTCCCAAGCCTACGGCAAGGAGGTCTCACCAGGTGCTGGGAGATGCACGCCTCACGAGGCGGAAACTACTTCAGACACGTTGAGCTAAGTTATCTCTACACGCCTACATAAAACACTGATGCTGCAACACGACACAGGAACAATAAACATAACATAGCGACTTGGAAATCAGGGTTCGTTGCATGCCCTTGAATGGCCCCCTACTTGTTTCTTTTTCAAATGCATGAAGAAAGGAAAGAACAAAACAAAAGCGGCGCGCGCCCCCGCAGCGGTTTGTGAGGGTAGGCCCTTGGCGCCCTCCTGGACTCAGCCAGACCCCTCCTCGCGCTTCACTAGGGCGCGGCGACAAGACGACCCGCTACCGCCCTCGAAGCGGGCACGGTGGCGTGGCGGCTAGTCATAGCCGCCACTGCTGGAGCTGTCGCCGTAGGAAGAGCCGCCGTAGCTGGACGAGCCGCGGCCGACACCGAAGCCAAGTCCACCTTCACCCTCGTCACGACCATCGCCAACGCCGAGCACCTCGCCGCCGTCGTTGTCCACTGGGCAGCATCCGACGCGGCGACCATCTTCCACGAATACCCTCACATAGAGGGTCGCGTTGTTGTCGTACTTGAAGTGGAGGGTACACCGCCTGCCCAGGCCGCGTGCGCGGGCAAACGTCTTCCAGCCGTGGGCCAGGGCTGCGTTGCCCGTGACGGAGACCTCCACCGTGAACCACAAAGCCTTGCTGCCGTAGCTGTCTGCCTACAGCCAGAGACCGCCTGGATCCGTGGCCGACAGTTCGCCGTCTGCCTACAGCCAGAGACTAGCCATGTGAATGACCAGTTCCTGTCAACTCTCTAAATAAATATAAGTTAAGAAAGAGAGTTTAATTCTTTCTACAAAAGATATGCCCACGCTCTAACAAATATAAGTGAAGCAAAAGAGCATTCTACAAATAGCGGTTATCTATGTGAAGAGAAACAGGCAATCCAAACTTCAAATGATATAAGCAAAGCACATGAAGCATTCTATAAAGCCATACTCAAAAGATATAAGTGAAGTGCAATGAGCATTCTATAAATCAACCAAGGACTATCTCATACCAGCATGGTGCATAAAATAAAAGTGAAAACTAAATGCAAAAGATGCTCCAAGATTTGCACATATCGCATGAACGAAACGAATCCGAAAAGATACCGATACTTGTTGAAGAAAGATGGGATGCCTTCCGGGGCATCCCCAAGCTTAGATGCTTGAGTCTCCTTGAATATTTACTTGGGGTGCCTTGGGCATCCCCAAGGTTGAGCTCTTGTCTCTCCTCCTTCTCCTCGTAACAATACCTCCTCGATCTTCGAACACTTCATCCACACAAAACTCAACAGAAAGCTCGGTAAGATCCGTTAGTATAATAAAGCAAATCACTACTCTAAGTACTGTTGAAAACCAATTCATATTTTGTTTTTGCATTATAGATACTGTAATATAACTTTTCCATGGCTTAATCCACTGATAGAAATCGATAGTTTCATCAAAACAAGCAAACTATGCATCAAAAACAGTGTCTGTCTTAAACAGGACAGTCTGTAGTAATCTGAACATTCACCATACCTCTTTTACTCCAAAAATTCTGCCAAAATAAGGAAAAATAAAAATTTTGTATATAAAGATAGTGCAAAAAGTTTCAGAACTGCTTGACGTTCCAGTAAAAAATGTAAAATCATGCACTACAGCCAAAGTTACTGTTCTGCACCGCACAACCCAACAAGCAATGTAAACATCCTAACGGCAAATCTTGGCACATTATTTTTATAATACAATGGAATTGTACAAGGGGATAATTATTTTTGTTTAAAAGTTGGTGTAATCAAGATTCACCAAGTTTTCGTGAGCATGAACAAAGTTCAAGGCTAGCTCCCACTTTAACAATGCTCGTCTTTCTCACTTCCACTTTCCTTTTTTGAAAAAGTTTTGGGTTCCCCTCTTTTTTTTAAACTATTTAAAATCACTCAACAGAAATAAATGACTCTCTAAAACTTCCGGGTTGTCTCCCTGGCAGCACTTTCTTTAAAGCCATTAAGCTAGGCATATATTGCTCAAGTAATGGATCCACCCGGATCCCAAGGTATATCAAAGCCAATTTTAATTAACAATGATTTGTGATTTAGTAGTGAGCACAAAGTAACATATATCATGTAATGACGAAGTCTAACTCTCTTCCTATGCATCGGCATGTCATAAAAGAACAATTCGTGCACACAAAGTAAAGGCCAACACATAGTATAAACAGTTTCTTGCAATTTTATCGTATTGGAAACATAGAGAGGTGAAGATATAGTTCCTCTCTCATAATAATTGAAAGTAGGAGAAGCAAGAACATGCGTATTATATCTATCAAAATCATCATGTGCAACGGTAAAAGGAAACCCATCAATATAATCCTTAATAAGAGCAAACTTCTCCGATACAGTGTAGTTTGGAGAATTCAAAAAGATAATAGGACTATCATGCATGGGTGCAATAGCAACAATTTCATGTTTAACATAAGGAACTATAGCAAGTTCATCTCCATAAGCATAATTCATATTGGCATCTTGGCCACAAGCATAGTAAGCATCATCAAAAAGGGATATTTGAAAAGAATCAACGGGATCATAACAGTCATCATAGCAATCATCCTTCGGTAAGCACGAAGGGAAATTAAACAATGTATGAGTTGAAGAGTTACTCTCATTAGAAGGTGGGCACGGGTAGCTAATCCGCTCTTCCTCTTTTTGTTCTTCGCTCTCCTCATCATATTTTTCATCCAATGAGCTCACAGTGTCATTAATTTCTTCTTCCATAGACTCCTGCAAAATATTAGTCTCTTCTTGGACAGAGGAGACTCACTCAATAAAATCATCAATATCGGAATTGAATTCATAATTCTCATAGCAATATTTAAGGATAGCTAGATTTTCAGGTCTATAAACTGAATCATCAAAATCTTCAAACAAAGATTCAATTTCACATGCACCCTTAAAAGCAACAAATTCTTCTATTCGTTCCACATCATAGTAATCATATATACCTCTAGCATAAGAACCCAAGGTTTCATTATCATTAAATTTGCATGAAAGGGGAAGGTGTGGAGCCTTCATCCTAGAGCAATAAGTATAATCATATCTCAAGCATAGTTGCCTAGCATACCAATACAACATATAAATTTGATCCCATAATAGTTTCCCTTTTTGAGTGAAGCGATAATCCCTAAACTATTCACGTTGATCCAACGTGTCTCCCATTACAAAATTGAATGGGGTTTTCTCAGGATTATCAAAGTAGTACATAATATCTTTCACATAATGAGGATCGAGGGTTTTAGGAGGTTCCCCATCTCCATGAGTAGCAAGCAAACCTATTTTTTGGTATTTCGTGTTCCATATCCATAACTAAAGATACAGAACAACTAAGAACAAAAAATAAATATTACTTAGTGATAAAGCAAACAAGCACACACGAGAATATTCACCCCGCGCTATAACTCCCCGGCAACGGCGCTAGAAAAAGGTCTTGATAAACCACACGTATAGGGGATCAACTGTAGCCTCTTTCTATAAGTAAGAGTGTCGAACCCAACGAGGAGCTAAAGGTAGAACAAATATTCCCTCAAGTTCTATCGACCACCGATACAACTCTACACACGCTTAACGTTCGCTTTACCTAGAACAAGTATGAAACTAGAAGTACTTTGTAGGTGTTGTTGGGTAGGTTTGCAAGATAATAAAGAGTGCGTAAATAAAAAGTAGGGGCTGTTTAGATAAAGACACAAATAAATCAGTTTTAGTAAAGAGTTTTTTGTCACGAGAAAGTTATTTGTCCCTAGGCAATCGATAACTAGACCGGTAATCATTATTGCAATTTTATTTGAGGGAGAAGCATAAGCTAACATACTTTCTCTTCTTGGATCATATGCACTTATGATTGGAACTCTAGCAAGCATCCGCAACTACTAAAGATCATTAAAGTAAAACCCAACCATAGCATTAAAGCATCAAGTCCTCTTTAACCCATACGCAACAACCCCCTTACTCGGGTTTATGCTTCTGTCACTCAAGCAACCCACTATAAACGAATCATGAATGTATTGCAACACCCTACAGCGGGAATCCCTCATGCTTGCGCGACACATAGAGTACCATAGGACAACACCAATAATAAAACATGCAACTCAAACTAATCACGATCATCAATTAACCCATAGGACAAAACAGATCTACTCAAACATTATAGGATAGCCATACATCATTGGGAAATAATATATAGCGTCGAGCACCATGTTTAAGTAGAGATTATAGCGGGTAAAAGAGGGGTTACCCCACTGCATAGATGGGGAAGAGTTGGTGATGATGGCGGTGAAGTTGTTGGTGTAGATTGTGGTGATGATGATGGCCCCGGCGGTGTTCCGGCGCCACCGGAAGAGAGGGGGAGAGGGCCCCCTACTTCTTCTTCTTCTTCCTTGACCTTCCCCCTAGATGGGAGAAGGGTTTACCCTCTGGTCCTTGGTCTCCATGGCATGGGAGGGGCGCGAGCCCCTCCGAGATGGGATTTGTCTCTTTGTCTCTCTCTATTTCTGCGTTCTGGATTCTGCTCTTTCACCGTTTCTTTTATAACCGGAGATCCATAACTCCGATTGGATTGAAATTTGAACACGATTTTTATCTGGATATTTGCTTTCTTGCAGCGAAAGAAGGGCAATAACCGCCTTACGGGGTGTCCACGAGGGTCAGGGGTGCGCCTGCCCCCTGGGGCGCGCCCCCTGCCTCGTGGCCCCCTCGGGCATCGTCTCGCGTTGATTCCACTTCCCAAAAATCAGATATATTCCAAAAAAATCTCCGTCAGTTTTTATTCCGTTTGGACTCCGTTTTATATGGATTTTCGGCGAAACAAAAAACATGCAACAAACAGGAACTGACACTGGGCACTGGATCAATATGTTAGTCCCAAAAATAGTATAAAAAGTTGCCAAAAGTGTGTAAAAGTTGTAGAATATTGGCATGGAACAATCAAAAATTATAGATACGACGGAGACGTACCACTGCCCTCTCATGTTGTCAACATGGTCAACAAACAACAGGAATTGGCAGAGGACTGTACGTGGAGAGGATGACAGTAGGGGCCCACCATGTCCATGGCCGGACGCAAGGAAGTTCCTCAATTTTTTGTTATATATACTCCATTGTTAGCGTATGGAAAAAGAAAATACTTCCTCCTAGTGGTTTCCTAACATCTGGGATCGACGACATTGTCAGCGTACATAGTTAACAGACAAGAGAACGGCACAAGATCGGCTGACACCTGGGACGTAACTTCTCGAGCATTTTTTTATTGTTGAGACAGAGCAGGGTTTCACCTGGGCTATGGCCCGTCTAGCCCAGGCTTATATTTTATGTTCACCATATGACTAGCCCAGCTATTTTTTCTTTGTCAAAATGAGCCCAGTTTATTTTTTCTGAAGAATACCCAATCCAGGCCTACTTATTTTTCTACGCCCTGATGGGCTGCAACTCTTTCAAGACGCCTGCAAATCTTGAAAGTAATATGAAATGGGTTGTAAATATAAAAACAGATAACAAATTGGCAATTACTTTATAATTTCTGAATTTTTTCACATTTTCAAATTCCTATTTCACTCTCCTTTAACCTAATTTAAATATATCTTCAAAGTACTTCAAAATCTGGCTCGACATTTAGGTATTAAAAATAGTTTGGAACCCACAAAAATATGCGAATTTTCGTTTAAATTTTTAACCCTGGCCCTGGCCAACAAAAAATGGACTACAATAAATTGCATAAGAAGTTGCAATGAGCTATATATAAATTCTTTAAAAAAATAGGGAATGGTCTGACTTGTGGGCCTATTAAGTTGACCCGTATGCAAGATTTTTTTACTTATTATATACGTCAACAAACGGTTCTAGCAGACGTAACCGTTGGATGTCAATCCAACGGCCGTCGTGTTTCTTCAATCTCTGATCTTCTTAGTCCAGCCGCCAAATCCAGTGCCGACGGGACAGCCTGCTCCCGCCTCCCGTGTCCGTGTGTGCTGCCGCGCAGGCCTCACCGCCCCCTACTACTCCCACCGCTGGCCAGGCCATCCCTCTATTGAACCACATCCCTCCACTGTTGTGGCTTCGCCACCTCCGGGTCGAGTTTATACTTCTTCGGGCCACCGATGTGGTGTAATACCCTACTCTAGTGTGGTGTGGTGGATTGCCTTGTAGGCTGAGGATGAACAAGTACAAGGGAAGAACAACCTCCTGATGAGAGGTGTTCTTGAGCTCGGTGAGCTTGGGTGGTTGAGGATGATCTGAATGATCTGTCCCTTGCTAAGGTGGTGGCTAGTCCTATTTATAGAGGCCTGGGTCCTCTCCCCAAATATTAGGCGGGAAGGGATCCCACAACGGCCAATTCGAAGGGGGACAGCTAGTACAAGCTATCCTGACAAAAGGTGGTCTTCGCCTGCCAAAGGCTCTGGTGGTGACGCCATCGTGGGCTCCGCGAGGACCTCTGTCCTGCCGTGCTGCTGGTCTTGGTCTCGTTGCACCGATATGGAAACCTTTTCCTGATGCCTCGGGACTCCTCGCCTACGCTTGCCCCTTTAGCACCAAAGAGGCAACGGGTACTCTGCGCCCGCTGGCACCCGCCTGGCCTTGGTCGTCACGGCTCACGTCACGGGAACCTCACGAGGTGCCCCTCTGTCACGCCCAATATGCGACCCTATCCAAAAGGAACTCGAAGGTCCCACCAAGGATAGACCCGCATATTGAAACGCTTTTGCAAGGTGGATATCATTACATCAACATTACATAATAGTGGGGATACATACATAAGGCACAAATGCCACAAGAATACAACAATACATCATACATCAAGATCAACATCCGACTACGGATGCAACATAAACAGAAGCTCAAACGACATCCACCCTGCTAGCCCAGGCTGCCGACCTGGAACCTATCCCATGATCGAAGAAGAAGCAGCAGAAGAACTCCAACACAAATAATCATCGCTCTCGCGTCATGATCATCGCAAACCTGTAACTGCAACTGGTGGTGTAGTAATCTGTGAGCCACGAGGACTCAGCAATCCCATTACCGTGGGTATCAAGACTAGCAAAGCTTAAAGGGAAAGGAAGGGGTAAAGTGGTGAGGTTGCAGCAGCGACTAAGCATATATGGTGGCTAACCAACGCAAATGAGAGCGAGAAGAGAAACAAAGGAACGGTTGCCAACTAGTAATGATCAAGAAGTGATCCTGAACTCCTACTTACGTCAGACATAACCCAGAAACCGTGTTCTCCTCTCGATCAACCCCGAAAAGAGACACTCACGGTTACTCACACGGTTGGTGTATTTTAGAAGAGTTTGCTTCAAGTTTACTACAACCGGATATTAACAAATTCCCATCTGCCACATAACCGCGGGCACGGCTCTCGAAAGTTTATACCTGCAGGGTGTCCCAACTTAGCCCATGATAAGCTCTCGCGATCAACGAAGGATATTCCTTCTCCCGGAAGACCCGATCAGTCTCGGAATCCGGCTACAAGACATTTCGACAGCAATAAAACAAGACCAGCAAAACCGCTGGATGTGCCGACAAATCCGATAGGAGCTGCACATATCTCGGTCTCGTGGCACGCCGGATGAGCAGTCCGTATAACTAAAACCAGACCTCAAGTTGCCTTGAGGGGCGCTGCACAGGCTCTAGTTCGGGCCAGCACTCGAAGGAGCACTGGTCCGGGGGACTAAAATAAAGATGACCCTCGGGCTCCGAAACCCAAGGGAAAAAGGGCATAGGTGAGGCAAATGGTAAAACCAATGTTGGGCCTTCTTTGGAGGAGTCTTATTCAAAGCGAACTGTCAAGGGGGTCCCATAAATCACCCGACCGCGTTAGGGACGCAAAATCCGGGAACATAATACCGATATGACGTAAACTAGGGCGGCAAGAGTGGAACAAAACACCAGGCATAAGGCCGAGCCTTCCACCCTTTACCAAGTATATAGATGCATTAATTAAATAAGATATATTGTGATATCCCAATAAGTAAACATGTTCCAACAAGGAACAACATCTCCATGTTCCAACAAGGAACAAACTTCATCTTCACCTGCAACTAACAACGCTATAAGAGGGGCTGAGCAAAGCGGTAACATAGCCAAACAACGTTTTGCTAGTAAGGGTGACAACGAGTTAGAGGCTCATGGCAATTTGGGAGGCTTGAGCAGCAAGTGATAGGCAGCGCATCATAGCGAAAGAACGAAGCAACTAGCATAGCAATGATAGTAGTGAGATCCAGAGTAGCGGTCATCTTGCCTGAAATCCCGCTAGGAAGAAGAACGAGTCCATGAAGAAGACGGACGGATGAAGCCGAACCAAGCGTAGACGAACGAATCCTCACGATCGCAACGAAACAGGAACTAACAAGAAGAAGCACACAACATAGTAAACACACCACACATGAACATGACAAGATGCACGACCAAGCATGATGCATGACAAGACTACATGAAGCTACTCATGGCAAGAGATGATGCAAACAAGAGCAACACATCAAAGCAAGTTTAAATGAGGCCGGGAACAACATATAACAATTCCGGTAAGTCCTCATATGCAAATTTCGAAATTGGTCCAGATCTGAATAAACCTTATGTTCAAGTTGTTAAACAGCAATTTAAAGAGCACCAAGAGGATCTACATGAAATTCTAGTCAAGTTACATATAAAGTTCATTTAATTCGGAGCTACGGCCTAGAAGATATGAGCAAAACAAGTTAAGCATGGCATTGATGCAAAATGCATACAAACATCAAGCAAACACCTCAAAATATGGATGCAACATGATAATATGAAGCTACATGCAAAATCAAGCAAGTTTCATATAGAGCACACTCAAAACGGAGCAACGGTTCAACACATACACACAATACAAGTTATAGCAACAATCTGTCCAAAACAGCAACTAGGCATATTGCAAGCATCAAAACAACATGCTACAGGACCTCAACGTAATAACAAAAGGCATGGGAATGATGTACAGGTAAAGCATGACAAAACATGAACACTGAGCTATCTCCAGAAATCACTAGAACATGCTCAAACACACATGGCAAGATTGCAAATAATAACAGTTTCAGACTTTGCAGAAAATAACATCAGGTTGCAATGTTTAGAGCTATCAAACAACATGTTACAGGAACTTATCATGGAGAGAAAAGGCATGGCATGAATCTACTAATTGCATAGAACAAAAGTCCCTTACTGACCATAAGCCAAAAAGGATCAGAAAATGTGATGACACCCATGTAAACATGGCAAGTTATATTACAGATTCAAACATGGCAGGAACAACAATAAGTAGGCATGTTGGTGAGGTTGAACCACTCACCACAGAGCAATACATGGCATGGCAAGGCAACCAACAGTAAGAAGACATGGCATAGAAGCTATACATGGCAAGAAAAACAACATAGCATACACGAATCAACTACAACAACCTTGGCAAAATTGAATAACATGTAAACAACCTGCGAGGAAACATTTTATAGCAAAAGTAGAGCTCGATTGACTCAAGCTATTGCACTCCATAATTGCAAACAAGGGCATGGATGGATAGAGCAAGACATATATAACAAAACAACCTTACTGAAGTATCTCAAATTATGCATGGATCTCTCGGTAGCATCAAGTTAACATGGCATGAAAATAACAGCAGAACAGGGCTGAAATCAGCAACATCATGAAGCCTAGTTTGCATGCTTGTGCTAGTCACCACATAGATCACAAAAATACATGGCATACACCCCTGTAAAGATGGCATGGCATATTACAAAACACATGTAGGACTCAAGATCATAGGATGCACACATCAATCATGGCAAAAATGACAAAAGTGCATGTTCTGATAAGAATCAGAAACTAACATCACATAGCACACTTCCAACAGCATTTATAGCATCAAGATGAGATCAAATGAAAATGATGCAATGAGATGAAATGATCTACTCTTCGGGGCGAACATTTTGACATATTACACGCACGAAACGGAGCTATATGCAGAGAGTTATGATGTGATGAAAATGCAATAAAATATGCAACAATTTCGGGGACTTAGTGGATTTTTACCCTCCGAAAAAGTTAACGGGACGGAGTGGTGCGGGATGGCGAGATCCGGGACGGAGGCATGGCCGTTTGGTTCGAGGAGGTGGTGGATCTGGTCCACCTGACCAGATCCGGCGAGGACGGTGGCGCCGGCGACGACGGCGATCGCCGGAGATGACGGGGACGGCGGCGTCACGGGAGGCGAGGCGAGGGCGACGCGGGCGCGGAAGACGGGCGCTGGCCGGCGAACTGGGCTGCGCTGGGCGAGGCGGCGGGCACCCCAGGGCGGACGGCGGCGGCGGCCACGGCGGCTGTGGCGGCGCGGGCGACGGCCAAGCGGGCGGGCGGGCGGGCGGCGGACGCCAGCGGCGGGCGGGCAGGCTTCGGGATCGGGCCATGGAGGCGGGCGCGCGGCGATGCGTCCGTGGCGGCGGACGTGTCCGTGGCCTTGGGACAATTTTTAGGGTTTCGGAGGGGAATTTGACTGCGAATTTCGGAGGGGAAGGTGTTTATATAGGTAGAGGGAGCTAGGAGAGTCCAAATGAGGTGCGGTTTTCGGCCACGCGATCGTGATCGAACGACCGAGAGCATGGAGGGTAGTTAGGTGGGTTTTGGGCCACTTTGGAAGGGTTGTTGGGCTGCACCCAAAAGAGGCTTTTGTGGTTACCCGGTTAACCGTTGGAGTATCAAACGACCTCCAAATGGCACGAAACTTGACAGGTGGTCTACCGGTGCTATACCAAGGCTGCTTGACAAACCTCGGTCCATTCCGAGACCGTTTAACACCGCTTTACGAAAAAGAGGTAAAAAGGGGGCGCCGGGAGACATAGGAGTGCCGGATTGCAAAACGGACAACGGGGAAAATGCTCGGATGCATGAGACGAACACGTATGCAAAATGAAAAGCACATGATGACATGATATGAAATGCAGATGATGACATGGCAAAGTGCAACACGCAAGCAAATGACATGGCAACGACGGCGAATAACTGACGGACACTTGGCGCATCGAATCCGGGGCGTTACACCCTCGCCTTGATCTCTCTACTCCTCGCGAGCCAGCCTAGTGAGGCCGCCCCTGAGGAGGTCTTGTGTCGTCCGCCTCGCGAGGGTCTTGAGTGTTTGCAGGTGAACATGGGCCATACCAGGCCGCTGGAGGAGCCACGCCATGGGCTGCAGGCAGGCAAGTCTGGGGACCCCCGTTCCTAGAACACCAATAACCTACTCGGCAATGCCCACGGCGAGCGCCACCGGTAGAAACCCGGCCATGCTGAACTGCGCACGCCATTTGCCGAAGACCTCGCGCCGCTCCTAAACCTAAACCTAAAACTAAACCTAAACAAAGAGAGAGAAGAGGGAGGGAAGAGGGAGGGGTGGAGCACCTCGGTGTTGGGGACGGCCGGGGTCGGGGACGGGGCCGGTCCGGGGGGTCGACGGTGACAGTGTCGGGGTCTGGTGCGGGGTCGGAGGGGCCGGAGCTCGGGGCGACGGTGTTCGACGACGGGACTCGAGCGGCGAGGCAGAGGCGACGGTGTCGGAGAGGCGAGGCAGAGGCCTTGGGCAACGACGCGCGGGGGCGGAGCTCGGGGCAGCGGGGCGGGGTTCGGGCGGTAGGCGAGGCGAGGAGGAGGCGGTGAAGGGGCGGGCGGAGCTCGGGCGGCGGGGGGGGTCGGGTGGCGGCGGGGCGGCGGTTCAAGAATGGGGGCGGCGTGGGGGCAAAGGAAGGTGAGGAGGCTGGCGAGGCGCGGAGGAGGCGGTGACGGGGCGGGCCGGAGCTCGGGGCGGTGGGGGCGGGGGGTCGGGGCGGTAGCGGGGGCGCAGCGCGGGTGAGGTGAGGGTTGGGAGAGAGTGAGAGGGGAGGGTGAGGTGAGGTGGGGCGCTTAGTGGGGTGGGCCGGGGGGAAACGACCGTTAAAACGGCCAGTTTCTTTGTCGTCCGCTGGCCGACGGCAAAGAAACTGGCCGTTAGGTCATTCTTACAGTCCGACACCCACCATCTTTGCCGTTTGCTAGCAGACGGCAAAGATTCTATGCCATCAGCTAGCAAACGGCAAAGAGAAGGCTGACGGCAAACACCTTCTTTGTCGTCAGCTTTATTTAAGCTGATGGCAAAGAACTTCTTTGCCGTCAGCTAGCCGACGACAAAGAGCTGGCCGACGGCAAAGATCCTGATTCCAGTAGTGCACCTCTGGGTCTCTGGTAGGGAGCTTCGTAGTAGGAGAGGGTCCGGTGGGGTTCATACTCCCGTCTTCGGACAAGGTGGTCCGCTCTGGATCGAAGGCCAAGGCAGGAACGATAGTTGATCCTTGGACGGAGCCTGGTATTAGATTCGGCAGGCTTCCTTCATGTTGGTGAGGAACGGCAGTCGAGGCCGAGAACCCGTTGAAGATCTAGTCTCCCCGGATATCAGCGATATAGTTCAGGCCTCCGAACCTGATTTGGTGACCAGGAGTGTAGCTGTCGATCTGTCCAAGGTGACCACTTGAATTGGCATGCAGAGCGAAGCCACCAAACACGAAAAGTTGTCCAGGGAGGAAGGTTTCACCAGACACCGCATCGTTGTCGATGATCAAACGAGCCATCGAACCTTCTGATGATAACACAGTGGAACTCTCAATGAAATCACCAATGTCGGTGTCAAAACTATCCGATCTCGGGTAGGGGGTCCTGAACTGTGCATCTAAGGATCAAAGGTAACAAGGGACAAAGGGGACACGATGTTTACCCAGGTTCGGGCCCTCTTAATGGAGGTAAAACCCTATGTCCTGCTTGATTGTCTTTGATGAGTATAGGGGTTACAAGAGTTGATCTACCTCGAGATCGTAATGGCTAAATCCTAATTGTCTAGCCTATGTGAATTCTGATGATCTCCACGAACTAAACCCTCCGGTTTATATACACACCGGTGGGGTCTAGGGTTGCACTGAGTCGGTTTGTAGAGGAAGGAAATTACATATCCGGACATCAATCTTGCCGTCCACACATAGAAGAGTCCTATCTGGACATGGGGAAGGTCCTCCCCCTTGTATCTACACGGCCCATCAGTCTGGCCCACATCAAATAGCCCGGACACCCGAGGACCCCCTAGTCCAGGACTCCCTCACACCCAGAGGCCACAAGCCCTAGGGCACGCCCACCCCCCTGGGGCGCGCCCTGCAGGCTTGTGGGCCCCTGGACCTCCTCCGACCCTAACTCCAACTCTATAAGTACCTATTCGGGGAGAAAAAAATTAGGGAGAAGGATTCATCGCGTTTTACGATACGGAGCCGCCGCCACCTCCTATTCTTCCTCGGGAGGGCAGATCTGGAGTCTATTTTGGGATCCGGAGAGGGGGATTTGTCGCCATCATCATCACCAACCTTCCTCCATCACCAATTTCATGATGGTCACCGTCGGGTCTGAGTAATCCCATCGTAGGCTTGTTGGACGGTGATGGGTTGGATGAGATTTATCATGTAATCGAGTTAGTTTTGTTAGGGTTTGATCCCTAGTATCCACTATGTTCTGAGATTCATGTTGCCATGACTTTGCTATGCTTAATGCTTGTCACTATGTCCCGAGTGCCATGATTTCAGATCTGAACCTATTATGTTTTCATGAATATATATGTGATCTTGATCTGATCTTGCAAGTTGTAGACACCTATTACGAGTTATGATCCGCATACCTCAAGGTGACAATAATTTGGATTATTTCCGGTGATTACCGTAGTTTGAGGAGTTCATGTATTCACTAAGTGTTAATGCTTTGGTCTGGTTCTCTATTAAAAGGAAGCCTTAATATCCCTTAGTTTTCATTAGGACCCCGCTGCCACGGGAGGGTAGGACAAAAGATGTCATGCAAGTTTTTTTTCCATAAGCATGTATGACTATATACGGAATCCATGCCTACATTACATTGATGAACTGGAGCTAGTTCTGTGTCACCCTAGGCTATAACTGTTGCATGATGAATGCCATTCGACATAATTATCCATCACTGATCCATTGCCTACGAGCTTTTCACATAATGATCTTTGCTAAGTTACTTTGTCATTGCCACTATTACAATTGCTACAGAACTGTTAATGTTACTTTTGCTACCGTTACCGTTACTTCCATACTACTTTGCTACTAAATACATTGCTGCAGATATTAAGTCTTTTAGGTGTGGTTGAATTGACAACTCAACTGCTAATACTCGTGAATATTCTTTGGCTCCCCTTGTGTCGAATAATAAATTAAGATGAATACTCTACCCTTGAAAACTGTTGCAATCCCCTATACTTGTGGGTTATCAAGAACTTTTTCTGACGCTGTTGCCGGGGAGCATAACTCTATTCTCTGAGTCACTTGGGATACGAAAACCAAGATTTTTCCCTCTACTACGAGGGGAGGTAAGGAACTGCCATCACACTCTGCACTTGATTCACCTTCTGTTTTGAGTAAGCTTGCGACACCACCACCTGCTAGTAATCTTAATATGTTGCAAGTAATTGATGATGCTACTTCTACTATGCATGATGCTTATGATGATGCTACTGCTTTGCTTGATAATACTGTGCCACTGGGTGAATTTCTTGATGAACAACTTGCTAGGGTTAGAGAGAATGAA
The DNA here is from genome assembly GCA_021605205.1 of Aegilops longissima. Taxonomy (NCBI): domain Eukaryota; kingdom Viridiplantae; phylum Streptophyta; class Magnoliopsida; order Poales; family Poaceae; genus Aegilops; species Aegilops longissima. The sequence goes on from CM038679.1 coordinate 135,060,819, forward strand.
ATTACTGAAACTGATGAAATTATTGAAACTAAAGATTGTGATTCTCCTCCTAGATATGAATTGCCCAAGATACCCGAGGGTTATGTTATGGATGAAGAGACAGCTAGAGACTTTCTTGCTTGCAATGATTGAGATGATCTTAAGAAATTGTTAGCCAAGCTGAAGGAAAAAACCTTGAATGCTAGAATGAAATATGATCCTACATTTTCTACTTCACCTATCTTTGTTACTGATAAGTATTATGAATTCTCTGTTGATCCTGAGTTAATTACTTTGGTAGAATCTGATCCTTTCCATGGCTATGAATCTGAAACTGTTGTGGCACATCTTACTAAATTGAATGACATAGCCACCTTGTTTGCTCATGAGGAAAAAATCGCTATTACTATATTCTTAAGTTGTTTCCTTTCTCATTAAAGGGTGATGCTAATATATGGTTTAATTCTCTTGCTCCTGGTTGTGTGCGTAGTCCCCAGGATATGATATATTACTTCTCTGAAAAATATTTCCCTGCTCATAAGAAACAAGATGCTTTACAGGAAATATTTAACTTTGTGAAAATTGAAGAAGAGAGTCTCCCACAAGCTTGGGGGAGGTTTCTCCAATTACTTAATGCTTTGCCAGATCATCCTCTCAAGAAAAATGAAATACTTGATATTTTTATAATGAACCAACCGATGCTTCTAGGGACCACCTAAATAGTTGTGCTAGTTGTGTTTTCAGGGAACAAATTGTTGAACAAGCTGAAGTACTATTGAATAATATACTGAGTAATGATAATGATTGGACTCTTCCCGAACCACCTCCTAAGCCAACTCCGAAGAAGAGAGGTATTCTATTTCCCAGTCCTAAAGATATGCAAGAGGCAAATAAATCTATGAAAGAAAAAGGTATTAAAGCTGAAGATGTTAAGAATTTACCACCTATTGAAGAAATATATGGTCTTGATAACCCGACATAGGAAGTAGAGGTGAATTCTCTCTATAGATTTGATGAAGGTGATATTCCTCATAATAAATCTGCTAGTCAATGCTTGGATGAATTTGATAACTTTATTGTTAAACAAGAAAACTTCTATGCATATGTTAGTAGATAATTGAAATGAAATGCTTATATGCTTGAACGCTTGGGTGATTATATGTGTAGAACTGTTAATGAGCTTAAGCTTATCAGTAAACCTGCTTCCATGGTAAAAACTCAACTAGAACAAGTACTTAAGGCACAAAATGATTTTCTTAATGAGATGAACAATAAAATGGATGATCATGCTGTTAGAGTTGTGACTAGAGGTGGTAAAATGACTCAGGAACCTTTGTATCATGAGGGCCATCGTAAAAGAATTGAGCAAGATTCTTAGAGAATTAATACTGATGCACCTAGTCCAACTAAAAAGAAAAAGAATGATGATAGGACTTTGCATGCTTCTAGTGAACCTGTTATAGATACACCTGATAATCCAAATGAGACTTCTATTTCTGATGCTAAAACACAATTTGGTGATGAACATGACCCTAGTGACACAAAAGACACATCCATGACATTTTGGGCCGAACGAAAAAAATTATGTCATACTTATGACACTTCTATAACAATAATTGTGACAAAACCCAGTATCATCATAGATGTGGTGGGCTCCTACTTCTATGACAAAAAATCATGACAGAAAATGGGCTTTTCGTCCTGGGCGGGCCGGAGACGCAGCTGCATGACATTCTTTGGGCCGTCCATGACGGAAAAAACCGTGGTAGAAGCGAGGGCGAGGAAAATATCGGGGGAGTTCCCGGTTACGGTGGGTGGTCGGGGGCCGAGCATGCACGTTTCTCTCGTACGTACGCGCGTGTGTGTGAGTCGTTGGGCTCTAACTGAACCTGAGCGAGGCGTTGGGCTCTAACTGAACCCGAGCGATTGCACTAGCTATGTTACTGAACCCGAGCGATCGATCCCTTGCTATTAACTGAACCCGAGTGATTCATTCGCTACTACTGCTAACTGAAGTCGATCGATGCTGCCTCTGGATGAACAGTGGGCATTGTTGGGGGGTTTGGATGAACAGTTCCCGGTGGGGGGTTGGATGTACAGGAACCTGTGGTAGTAGAGGTCGTTGCCGCTGGATGAACAGTACCCCGATCGATCAAGCCGGTGGATGAACAGGACCCCGTGGAGGGTTGGATGAACATGACCCCGTGGAGGGCTGGTTGAACAGTAGCCGGTGGAGGGCTGGATGAACAGTAGCCCTTGGAAGGGTGGTTGAACAGGACCCCATGGAGAGGGTTGGTTGAACAGTAGCCGGTGGAGGAGCGCGCGGTGGAGGCTGGATGAACAGGAGCCCGTGGATGAACAGTAGCAGGTGGAGGCTGGAGGAGGTCGACGGTGGATGAACAGTAGCCCATGGAGGCAGTCGACGGTGGAGATGAATAGTATCCCATGGAGTCCCGTTTTGTGGTACGCTACACCCCTCCCGATGAACAGGACCCCCATTTCGACCGTAGTGCTCCAACACAAGTCCGTTTCCTCTGTTTTGCGGTACGCCACACCCCTCCCTATCAACAGGACCCTATTTCCACCGTAGGAGGTCTGTTTTCTCCATTTTGCGGTACGCCAGACCCCTCCCGATGAACATGATTCCGTTTCGACCGTGGAAGGACGAACACAAGGCCGTTTCCTCCGTTCTGCAGTACGCTAGGCCTCGTTTCCATCGGTTGTTCCGTCCAAGCCGGTTGGCTCCCAATGAACAGCACGCGTTCCATTGCCTCCCGATGGACACGACGCATTCCGTTGCCTCCCCATGAACACGACGATGACGCAGTTTGTTCGTTCTGACCCAGCCATGTACACGAGCCCTGGCCGTACGTACGCGCGCGTAGGCGTTCGAGACCCCGCCTATATGTACGTACGTGGCCGTATTTACTTTCTTGCACCCTGGTCATTGTACGTACGTGTACATGCTACGTCGCGCCTCTACTACTACACGTGCGCGCCTCTACTATGACACTTGATGTTCCTTACACGACCATGGTTCATCGCTGTAGTCTGCAGACAGAACGAACGTATGTACGTACACGTCCGCGACCAGAATGACAACGCTACGTATGCTTCGACCAGGTGGGTCCCGACTGTTAGGCACTTCCTTGCGTGCGAAGATGTAGCTGGTGGGTCCCAGCAGTCAGGGGGACGAATCATTTTTTTGCCTGTAATATGGACGCACTTCCTTGCATGCAAAGATGTAGCTGGTGTCCCAACAGTCAGGGGGGAAATGTTTTTTTCGCATAATACGGTGGCCCGTCCGGTGGGTCCCTGCTGTCAGGTGGAGGAATAATTATTTTGCGCGTAATAAGGAGGCCCTTCCTTGCTGCGGCCGTGGACCCAGTTGTCAGCCTCTCCACGTACAGTACTCTTCCGATGGAAGTCGTTCGTTGACCACATTGACCACGCCGTGCCGAGAGCACCAGGGCGGTGGACGATGGAGAGGCCTAGTGTCGGTGTCAAAACCGGCGGATCTCGGGTAGGGGGTCCCGAACTGTGCGTCTAGGCGGATGGTAACAGGATACAAGGGACATGATGTTTTACCCAGGTTCGGGCCCTCTTGATGGAGGTAAAACCCTACGTCCTGCTAGATTAATATTGATGATGTGTGTTACAAGAGTGGATCTACCACGAGATCAAAGAGGCTAAAACCTAGAAGCTAGCCTATGGTATGATTGTTGTTCGTCCTACGGACTAAAACCCTCCGGTTTATATAGACACCGGATAGGGTTAGGGTTACACAGAGTCGGTTATAATGGTAGGAGATCTACATATCTGTATCAAAAAGCTTGCCTTCCACGCCAAGGAAAGTCCCATACGGACACGGGACGAAGTCTTCAATCTTCTATCTTCATAGTCTTGGAGTCCGGCCGATGATGATAGTTCGGCTATCCGGACACCCCCTAGTCCGGAACTCCCTCAGTAGCCCCTGAACCAGGCTTCAATGACGATGAGTCAGGCGCGTATATTGTCTTCGGCGTTGCAAGGTGGGTTCTCCTTCAATATTCATGTTCCCGTCGAATAGTGTCCGGCTTCTTTACGAATGTTGCGCTCCTTGGCTCCTACGCCCAATAATGGCCTTCTTCCACGTGTCGCATTTAATGCGAAGGGCTAGGATATTTTGCATTTTACCCCTAGCCGCGTGAGCAGCCACCTATAAGAGGCGAGGATCTAGATCCAGCTCACACCGTCCTCCATCCGCAAGTTCTCATCGAGCGCCTCGGTAAATCCATTCCATCATGGATAGCCCGCGGCTCCTCCTCTTGCGCTCCCAGCCCTAAGCCAGGAGATTGGGGAGATGCTCGATTCCACACAATGAGCTAGTGGTACTTCAGGCCGAGGGATATCTTCCCCAGCTTTTATGGTTCGGTTCGAGCGGACTAGCCACCTACAAGGGTGGAAAGCAGGTGAGGGCGCCCCCAGCCCTTCAAAGGGGAGCGGGTATGCTTTGTCCCCTATTTAATAAGGGGACTCGGATTTCCCATACATCCGTTTCTCCGGGGGCTCCTAGAGTTCTACGGACTCCAACTTCACCACCTTACGCCCGCCTCCATTTTGCACATCGCGGGCTTCGTAGCTTTTTGCGAGCTGTTCTTGAGCATCGAGCCCCATTTTGCCCTGTGGAAGAGATTGTTTTGTCTCGTACCCCGTTCTCATGAGGGGTCGATATATCAAGTGGGCGGAGCCGAAATATGGCGCATCGCTGGGACCGGATATCTATCCGGCACCCCGAAGAAGGCGTCCGAAGACTGGCCTTCGAAATAGTTCTACATGGAGGACGCCCCTCTGCCGGATCCAGTCCGGATCGGCCTCCCGGAGTTCAACAATGCTCCCTTGAAGAAACGCCTGAGCTGGCGCCCGTGGAGCCCTCAAGGGGAAGATGATAGGAGCGTCCATTATCTGATGGGCTGGATTAGGTTACTAGCCCACTCCGGATTGACCATGATTGGAGTCATGGCCACGTGCATTATGCGAGGGGTGCAGCCACTCCAATATAGGGGCCACCCTATGTGGGATTTCAACGGGGAAGACGATGCCACCCGTCATGGCCGCAAAGGGCTAGGCTCGGCAGCCGATCTGGCAAAGATCATGTCCGGCTTGTACAAGGGAGAGGAGGAGGACTTCCTCCGCAAGAATCCGTTGAATGGATTTTCTATGAATAACCCTCGGAGCTGGGTAAGTGGATGTTCATCTACCCGATCCGTACCTTTTTTTAAAGTCAAGTATCTTACTCTGCGATTTCGACGCAGGAGCTTCGCCGGGACGTGGAGGGCATACGAAGCCTAACTCCACAGCCCCAGGATCCGGAACGATCCCTTGATCCGACCTCCGAAGAGGATCCGGGCATAAAGGTGGAGCTGATTGACGGGGTGTTCCACCAACGTAGCATAGACAATGCCCTAGTCGCCATTACAGCTGACTACCCCGGTTTGTTCCCGGCCTGCCAGGTGACTGTGACCAAGGTCTTGACACCATCATTTGATCCGCGCTCAATTCTGACCATCCCATACTGATGGTGCATCGCAGGAGGTGCCTTTAAGGTGGGAAGCCGAACCCGCGGCGGCCGGACAACAAGGGTCAGTCCGGCCCGGAGGAGGAAGAGGAGCGCGACGCAAACAGAAACGTCGCCGCAACGGTACGGAGCACCGCTATTTTTAAGGGAAGGATCCCTAGGAGGTATATTAATGCTCATAACCTTTCCGGAAGAGCGCCTCGCGGACGGTGTCGGAGAGGTTACCAATCAAGCCTCATGCGCCATGCTCCAACGCATGGTCGGGAGGGGAGGCGAATACAAAGGCGTGAGCGAGGCGCTCCTCCGACGGAGGATGCCGACAGGCTGTCCGCCACCCGGTCTGAGGTGGAGAGCGCCATGAATCACAAAGCGTCGTCGGACAGTTCTTCGTGACGTGTTTCTCCCGAGGCGTTAAATGCCTTTAAAGCGGAAGCGCGCACCTCCGTGCCGCTCAAGATGGGTTAACGAGCCACGGGCGGTATGTGAAAGACATACGGGTAAGTAATTTTAATAGTTATATATGCCGGTAGCCCCGAGACTTAAAATAGTTGAAATAACTGATTTAAGGATCAATTATCATCTGTGGTCTTACGGAGAAGAATACCCATCTGTCCCGGGAGCTCCAAGAGTGCAAGGCCCAACTTGAGGCCGCCTGGCGCCCAGGGGAGCCACGAGACCCCGCTGGTAAGGCGTACTTTGAAAACATAATTATTTAGCAAAGTGTGGCGTGAATCGACAATAATATTGCAGAGGTCGCGGACTAGATCCGGACAGCAACAGCATCTGCGTCGGCTAAAGGCGGCGAGAGGTGCTTATGAAGGTGCAGCGGAGAGAAACAAGCTCCAAGATGCCCACACCCAGCAAGGGAAGAGCTGAAAGGTGTTGGGCCCAGCTGTGCAGCTCCGTGAAGGAGAATCAGCGGCTTCGCGGCATTTATAGTAAGTGCTTGAATGAATTCCTTTGAAAATAAGAATTGGCGAGGAAGTCGATTGACGAAATATGTCTTTAGGTGTGCTCACAGTGTCGCCTGCATGGAGGAAATGCTGAGTCAGCGGGTGACCAACTTCCCGAGCTAGTGCAATTGCTCGAGCGTGTTCGGCGAGCGATGAGTGGCGTCGTTCATGCTTTATGGCCATCCGTCTCCCTACCCGAGGGCCTTGGTGGGCTTGTTGAGAAGCTTCAGGAGCACGGCGGCGCCTCCGTTTGTGGAAGATATCGGCTGCCGTCGAGGCGCCAGGAGGCTGGGCCATGGTGAAGACACATTACCCAAGTCGACCCAAACCACATGGCGAGGTCGGACTGCGGGGCTGATGGGAAGGAGATCCTGTGAGCTTGATGTACGGCCAAGTAGAACTGGCGCGAAATATTCCCAACAGACTGTAAATTAGACAGCTTGTTAGATGGGATTGAGGAGGAGTACAATCGGTCGGTTTGTGATGTAATTTGAAATGACATGTAAAATGCCTTCTAGCCGGATTGTAGATCGTTTGTCTTTGCGGACCGTTTCGCGTCAACCTCGGGACCCAACAGTCCGGAGTGTGTCCGAATACCCTTACAGTTATAGAAGAACCGGGGCATGCATGGAGACAAGGCGTCGGGGTCATAATTGCTTTATCGGACAAGTGCCCAACTAGTTATGTTATATTACATGGTTAGTAAGAAACATCTTCCGGGAGAATAGTTCCGTTAAGGGTTCCTTTCACGGGAGGCATGCCCTAAAGTGCAATGCGGACTGCGAAAATAGCAGAAAAAAAGCATCTCGGGGCAGATAAATAAGTAAGTAATAAATCATCTTTCAAGTCATCGACCGAATATTTTCTTAAGAACGCTAGCTTTCGGCTTCACCCATTCTGAGGTACACATCTGGCTGACCCGGCGGTAACAATAATCGAGAGGTGCTCCTTTACCTCCTAGGCGAACAATCGGGAGCGAGGGGTAAGCACAGAGCCAGCAACCCAGCTTGGCCAAAACTTAAGTCATATCGATGCATATAATGGTGAATAAAAGGTACATGCGGAAGTATGACACATGTATTGGGCATGAAGCCCGTATGAATAAGCTTCTGTTAAAGAAGCCCCCAGGTATAATGAGTGCTAGGAGCACATCAAGTGTGTGCGGACAAAGCGCAAATCGGCCCATAAAAGGTATTGAGAGAAAAAAAAAGTGGGAAGGAGGAGGACGAGAGACAGTAGAAAAGGGGTGGACGGGGGAGTGAGACGAACCCGGAGTCCGGCGTTAGGCGTAGAATCTTCAGAGACGGGCTGCGTTCCATGGGTTCGGCTCGAGTCGGTTGTCAGATGCGTTACGTAGACGGTATGCTCCGCCGGTCAGGACTTGGTCGATGATGAAGGGACCTTCCCACTTGGGCTTAAGTTTGTCCTTTTGCTTGTCCGGCAAGCGTAGAACATTGTATGTTTTGGCCCGTACTTCTCTGCTTTGATATCTTCGAGCCTGCTGCTGATAAAATGCGGAACAAGCCTTTGCCACGTCCCGCTCCTCCTCTAAGGCGTCCAAACTGTCCTGCCGATCTAACTCGGCTTCTCTTTCTTCGTACATGCGCACGCGAGGTGAGTCATGAATTATATCGCAGGGCAGAACTGCCTCTGCGCCGTATACCATGAAAAATGGTGTGAATCCAGTAGTTCGGTTTGGCGTGGTCCGCAGCCCCCAGAGTACGGAGTCGAGCTCCTCTACCCAGTGCGTGTTAGATTCCTTGAGGGACCGCACTAGTCTGGGTTTGATGCCGCTCATTATTAGACCATTTGCTCGCTCGACTTGACCGTTAGTTTGGGGGTGATAGACTGAAGCATAATCGAGCTTAATGCCCATATTTTTGCACCAGAGTTTAACCTCGTCGGCCGTGAAGTTCGTGCCGTTATCAGTGATGATGCTGTGGGGGACGCCAAAGCGGTGTACTACCCCGGATATGAAGTCTATCACCGGTCCGGATTCTGTCGTTTTATCCGGCTTGGCCTCAATCCATTTGGTGAATTTGTCCACCATGACCAATAAGTATTTGTGCTTGTGGGTTCCCCCTTTAAGGGGTCCAACCATGTCAAGCCCCCAGACCGCGAACAGCCAGGTAATGGGTATAGTTTTGAGGGCGGTGGGTGGCATGTGGCTCTGATTAGCAAAGAGCGGCAACCGACGATCGTTGGACTAAGTCTGAGCATCTGCCCGGCTGTCGGCCAATAAAATCCTGTCGGAAGGCCTTGCCTACAAGGGCCCGGCTGCAGCGTCGTGCCCGCCGAGTCCGCATGAATCTCAGCCGGAGATTTCGCCCTTCCTCTTTGGAGATACACCTTTGAAGGACTCGGTTGTGCTTTTCTTATAAAGTTCTCCTCATGGACCTTGTAGGCTTTAGATCGCCGAACTATGCAGCGGGCCTCATTTTGGTCTTGAAGTTCCTGCCGCATTAAGTAGGCGAGGAATGGTTCTGTCCACGGGCAATTACTGCCATTATTTCGTGAGTGAAGGTGTTATTTCGTTGGCTGAGCCGCCCGATTGTGTCGAATGGTATGAGTTAGGTGATGCAGGTGGCTCCGATTATTATTTCGGACTCCTCTTCCCATAATCTGGATGGCTTGAAGAGTCGTTCCAGGAAGATGTTTGGAGGGACGGCGTCTCGTTTCGCGCCGATGCGTGCTAACACGTCTGCTGCTTGGTTATTATCCCGGGCTACATGGTGGAATTCTAGTCCTTCGAACCGAGCTGACATTTTTAGGACGGCGTTGCGGTAAGCTGCCATTTTTGGATCTTTGGCGTCAAAGTCTCCATTTACTTGGGATATAGCGAGGTTTGAATCCCCGTGCACCTCTAGGCGTTGAATGCCCATGGAGATTGCCATCCGGAGGCCATGTAGAAGGGCCTTCGGCTGCGTTGTGGGAGTCCATGTACATTATTTGAAGTACGTATTGGATTGTGTCTCCAGTTGGGGACGTCAGGACTACGCCAGCCCCCAAGCCAGCCAACATTTTGGATCCGTCGAAATGCATGATCCAGTTGGAGTACGCGCCGTACTCTTTAGGGAGTTCGGCTTTGGTCCATTCGGCGACGAAGTCAGCCAGAACCTGCGACTTAATAGCTCGCTGTGGTTTGTAGGTTATGTCAAATGGTAAGAGCTCGATAGCCCATTTTGCAATCCTGCCCGTTGCGTCGCGATTGTTTATAATATCGTTGAGAGGTACTTCGGAGGCCACCGTTATTGAACACTCTTGAAATTAGTGTCGTAGCTTCCGGGATGCCATGAACACGTGACACGCTATCTTTTGATAATGTGGGTACCGGATTTGCATGGAGTTAGAAGCGGTGGATCGTAGTACACTGTTTTTGAAGAGGGAATTTGTGCCCTTACATTTCTCGTTCAACGACAGTACCGCGCTAACAACTTGATGTGTTGCTGCGATATATAATAACATAGGTTCGCCCAGGTTGGTAGCGGCGTAACCGGATTTGTTGCCGGTATGGCCTTTATTTCTTGAGCCGGTTACGGCAGCATCCGTCCATTCGAAATGTTGGTCTTACTGGAGGAGGCGGTAGAGGGCGAGCCTTTTCTCCCAAGCGGGAAATGAAGCGACTTAAGGCCGCTATGCATCCGTTAGTTTTGTATTTGCTTGAGGTCTTTTGGAATATCCAATTGTGTGAGCTTGGATTTTAATTCCTCTACGGATCGATGAAGCCCAAGAGCTTTCCGGCTGATGCGCCAAGACGCATTTTTTCCGGATTGAGCTTAATGTCATATGCTCGGAGGTTGTCAAATGTCACCCTCAAGTCTTCTACTAGAGTTCCGACATGTTTGGTCTTGACGACCACGTCGTCTACGTATGCCTCTACTGTTTTGCCTATCTGGGTAGCCAGACATGTTTGGATCATGCGCTGATATGTTGCGTCGGCGTTTTTGAGTCCGAAGGGCATTGTGTTGAAGCAGAATAGCCCATATGGAGTAATGAATGCCGTTGCGGCCTGGTCTTTCTCCGCCATCTTGATTTGATGGTATCCAGAGTATGCGTCGTGGAAGCACAATGAATCGTGCCCTGCGGTAGCATCGATGATTTGGTCGATGCGAGGGAGGGGGAAAGGGTCCTTTGGACAGGCCTTTTTAAGGTCTTTAAAATCGACGCAGAGGCGCCATGATTTGTCCTTTTTTGGTACCATTACTAGATTGGCTAGCCAGTCCGGATGCTTTATATCTCTGATGAATCCGGCTTCTAAGAGTTTGGCTAGCTCTTCTCCCATTGCCTGTCTTTTGAGCTCGGAGAATCGCCGAAGAGCTTGTTTGACTGGCTTGAATCCTTTTAGGATATTTAGGCTGTGCTCTGCCAGCCTGCGTGGGATTCCTGGCATGTCTGAAGGATGCCAGGCAAAAATGTCCCAATTTTCCCGAAGGAATTCTCGTAGTGCGGCTTCGACATCAGGACTTAATTGTGCCCCAATGGAGGCCGTCTTTGTGGGGTCTGTTGGATGGACCTGAAATTTGACTATCTCGTCTGTTGGTTTAAAAGAGGTGGATTTGGACCTCTTATCGAGTATCACATCATCCCTATCCACCGTGGAGCGCAGCGTAGCTAGTTCCTCTGCCGCTAGGGCTTCGGACAATGCCTCTAGGGCCAATGCGGCTGTCTTATTTTCAGCGTGGAGTGCCGTATCTGGATCACTGGCGAGAGTGATTATCCCATTGGGTCCGTGCATTTTGAGCTTCATGTACCCGTAGTGGGGTATAGCTTGGAAGATTGTGAATGCCTCTCGCCCTAACAAAGCGTGATATCTGCTGCCGAATGGGGCCACTTGAAACGTGACCTCCTCGGACCTGTAATTGTCCGGTGAGCCGAACACTACATCTAGTGTGATTTTTCCTGCACAGCGTACTTCTCGACTAGGGATTATCCCTCTGAAGGTTGTGCTGCTTCGCTCAATGCGGCTCCAGTCAATTTCCATTTTTTGAAGGGTTTCCTCATAGATGAGGTTTAATCCGTTGCCGCCATCCATGAGTACCTTAGTAAGACGAAAACCATCCACTATCGGACTAAGGACCAATGCGGCTGGTGCTCTAGCTGTTCGGAATTTAGGTTAAATCGCTGGCGTTGAAGGTGATAGCCGTGTCGCTCCATGGATTTGTTGTTGCTACTTGGTAGACTTCGGCGAGGCTGCGGATTGTTCGTTTCCGCATGTTATTTGATGCGAAAGTCTCGAAGACTGTTAATACCGTACTGGTACTGCTGGGTTGGTTGCCCGGGGCTAAAAAGCCTCGCCACTTTTGGCCACTGCCGTAGTATCCAACACGCTCAAGGTTGTGTGTTGGAGTGGCGCCCTCCGTCTGTGGATTTTGCGAGGTCCGTTGAGCCAACCCTCCAGTACGGTTCCGTACCCTTTAGGGGTTTTGGTTTTTTGGTATTCAACCCGGGTGCTTGATAATGATGCACCCTTTTGTTTTGGACTAGGGATGTATTCGGGGCCGGATTATCCCAAAATTTACTTCGGTTTTCGAGCGCTCTCCATCGCACAAGTACTTTTGTACTATGGTCGCCAAGTCGAAAGCGTGTAATTTCGCGACGACTTACGGCGTTTAGGATTCCCTTGTCCGTGCAATTATTGCAGAAAATTGGGATTGCGTCCTCCTCTCGGCAGTCCTTTATCCTGTTCTTAACCAGGAGGAATATGGCCCAGTAATGATGTACTGTTTCAGCGGGTTCTTGCCGAATTCGAGAGAGATCGCTAATGTTTGGGTGGGCGGGTGGAACTAGATCCGGAACCCTGTCCAATTCAGGACTCAAGGGCCGAGAAGTTTCCGAACTTGGAAGTTTGGATTTTTGAGTGTTATCCAATGGGTCCAACCCGCCGCCTGACTTTAAGTTCAGGGCTTGGTCGATGTCCGTCCCTCTGCGGGAATCCGGCATGGAGGGATCGGGAATCCGGATGCAACTAGTCCTTAAGATACAAGAAGAATCGCCGCATTGCTGCTCTATCAAATCAAAATGATGGGTAGCCTGGGGAGAGTTGATCTCTCTCAGATCGGTTTTAGGCCCGATCCGGTCGTAGTCTGTGGCGACTCCCAGGGCAGCGATGCGATCCAAGAGCTCGTTTATGGAGGAGAGCTCTATCGGATCTAACTGTTCGGCAAGTTCCGAACTAACCTGGAGATTGCTTTCGATGACTCGAGAGGTCATCGTCGGCGCGGTGGCCGGACTGGCGGTCATAAGAAAACCACCTAGCCGAAGAGTCTGGCCAGCGGCCAAGGCTCCTTTGGCGATAGTATCGTCTCTAAAGACGAGATGAGGCATCCTACCTGACGGCGACGACACAGAGGAACTCTCAATGAAAGCACCAATGTCGGTGTCAAAACCGGCGGATCTCGGGTAGGGGGTCCCGAACTGTGCGTCTAGGCGGATGGTAACAGGAGACAAGGGACACGATGTTTTACCCAGGTTCGGGCCCTCTTGATGGAGGTAAAACCCTACGTCCTGCTAGATTAATATTGATGATGTGTGTTACAAGAGTGGATCTACCACGAGATCAAAGAGGCTAAACCCTAGAAGCTAGCCTATGGTATGATTGTTGTTCGTCCTACGGACAAAAACCCTCCGGTTTATATAGACATCAGATAGGGTTAGGGTTACACAGAGTCGGTTACAATGGTAGGAGATCTACATATCCGTATCGCCAAGCTTGCCTTCCACGCCAAGGAAAGTCCCATCCGGACATGGGACGAAGTCTTCAATCTTCTATCTTCATAGTCTTGGAGTCCGGCCAATGATGATAGTTCGACTATCCGGACACCCCCTAGTCCGGAACTCCCTCACCTAGGGAGGGGACGACGCGGAGCCTGGTAAGACGCTGCAGTGGATACCCACGTGGAGGGGAGTACGTGGGTTGACTGCTTCGTCTGCGGTGTGAGGCTGCCGTAGCCAGAGAATAACAGGAGGTGTGGGTGAGTATAGAGGGACGGCACGGCCAGCGGTGGCAGCACAGCCGGACAAGGAGGCAGGAGCAGGTGGCACGACCGACGCTTGTTTGGGCGGCTGGAGCAAGAAGACCAGAGGTTGAAGAAGCACCACGGCCGTTGGATGGACATTGTACGGTCACTGGAGCTAGAATCGTTCATATTGACTAAGTTGACAAAGCCCTCCGTCCCCGTCATCTTAGTAGGCCCACAAGTCAGGCTCCCACTATGGTGGGTCCCAGCTAGCATGGGGAGTATCATTTTTTGTGCGTAGTAACGAGGCACTTCCTTGCGTGCGAAGATATAGCTGGTGGGTCCGACCTGTCAGTAGGGGAACATTTTTTCGCGAAATATAGAGGCCCTTCCAATGGTCCCAGCTGTTAGGTGGAGGAATCATTATTTTGCGCGTAATAAGGAGGCATTTCCTTGCGGGCGGCCGTGGACCCAGCTGTCAGCCTCTCCATGTATAGTCCACTTCTGATGCATGTCGTTCGTTGACCACGCCGCGCCGAGAGCACCAGGGCGGTGGACGACGGCGAGGCCTAGGAAGGGAACGACATGGAGCCAGGGAAAACTCAGCAATTGTTTCCCACGCGGAGGGGAGTGCGAGGGTTTACTGGTTCGTCTGCCATCGCCAGAGAATAACAACAGGTGTGGGTGAGTAGAGGGATGGCTAGGCCAGCGATGGGAGAACGATGGGGCGGTGAGGCCTGCGCGGCAGCATAGCCGGCCGCGGGAGGAGGGAGCAGGCAGTCCCACCAGTGCTTGTTTAAGTGGCTGGAGCAGGAAGAGCAGAGATTGAAGAAGCACGACGGTCGTTGGATGGACATCCAACAGTCACTTCTCTCGTTTGTTGACTAAGTTGACACGGCATTGCGTGTGCGTCAACCTTATTTTTTAGGAAAGCATACGCGTCAACATGTAGTAGGCGCACAAGTCAGCCTCAAATATGTGGAAAACAACATACATCCCATCTGCCATTATTTCTAATAATTTACAGCTCATTTGCCAATTCTTAAGAATTGTTTTGGAGCCCATGTTCTTTTTGTTAGCATTACACCCCATATTGTGGCCACGGTTAAAAATTATACGAAATTTTGCATATTTCGGTGCGGTCAACTATTTTAATCCCGAAATATCGAGTCACATTCAAACTATTTTGAAAAATAATTTATATAAATATAAAATCCAGATAATTGTCCACGCATAAAAATCAATGGAATTTAAAATCTTGTAATTAAAAAATTGAAACTAATTCCCGGTTTGATGTGTTTTAAAAATGTACAGCCCATTTCTGGGCAAACCGAATGAAACTCTCCTCGTCTTGAAAGATTTGCAGCCCAACAAGGCTGATAAAGCAAGTAGGCCTCTTTTGGGTATTTCTTTAAAAAAATAGAACTGGGCTAGCCATTTTCAGCAAGAAAAAAACGCAACTGGGCTCATGATGTGGTAAACATAAATAAAACCCTATCTAGACGGGCCACAGCCCCCGCACAGCCCCGTTGTTACCCTGATTCGTAAAACTGCGCGACCTGCTGGGTCCCTGGTGTCAGCCGCTCATTGTGTAATTCTCTCGTTTATTGACTACGTTGACAATGGCGTGAGCCCAGATGTCCAACCGTTAGGAGGAAAAAAAATTTGGGCTTATAATAACGAGGCACTTGCTGGCGTACTGCCATGACGCTGGTGGGTCCCTACTGTCATCCTCTCCATGTACACTCATATCCTTGTTCCTCTCGGTTGTTGATGGCGTTGACAACGCAAGAGGGCGGTGCACCATGCACGACGAGCGAACCAAGGCCTCAGACGACGGCGAGGCCTCGGACGGAACGAACAAGAGCCGTGCAAGATGCGCCGGTCCAGTCGCAGGTGGGAGGGAGTACGAGGGTTGACTGGTTCGAGTGCAGGTGTGGGTGCGTGTTGGGGCTGACGTCGCCGGAGAATAACAGGACGTGTGGCCAATGTTGGAAGGAATTGTAGGGCGGCGAAGGCGCAGCTAGCCATGGGAGGCGGGAGTAGGCGGAGCCGATGGGGTGGTTTGGTTTGGGCGGCTGGAGGGAGAAGACAAGAGATAGAAGATACACGCCAGATGTTGGATGTCAATCCAACGGCTGGTAGGCAGAATCATTTGTTGACTAGCTAGTAAGTCGACACCACCTTGGATAGGCTATTTCCTCGTGGGTCCCAAATGTCAGAATCCAAACCTGTCACGGTGATGCAGCCTTTCTATGAAAATTTATAGCCCATTTGGTGTGCTAGTTCGAAATAAGTTTGTGGGTGTTGGTGGGGGCTAATCGCTTGGCTTCTGTAATGCACAATGAGCTCAAGCAGCTGGTGAGAGTGATCTTATTTCCCTTGGTTGGTTTTTTTACAATATTTCGCTCTAAATTAAACGAATGGCAAGCCATTTGCCTTGTTTCAAAGAAAATATGAAAGTCACAGCCGAGTTGAAAGGGCAAGAACATCTAACTCCAGCTTACAAACTGTACAAAAGCATGAGGGTTAATTGTTCATCAGGTTTAGACAAAACCCAGGTTGAAAAGGGCAACAACATCTAACTCCAACACTGTTTTCGGTAGTCACAGTCAAATGGATCGGTCAAGTCCATAGAATGAACATCCTGGGTCGTAAAATTTACTGGATTATGACCACAATATGTTGTAAATAGAAGCCCGACACATTCAGAAGCTCTTTTGCCCACCTGAAACTCCTTTTTTTGCTCTTGGACATACCCATCCGTCAAAACCATGCTGCTGATAAACTTAAGCCTGATGGACAATAGTAACCTCGCATTCAGCAGGAAGAATGTGACAAATCTAGTGTTTGCATGGTTGGCTACATATCGTTCCAACGTTATTGTCTTCAATCGAATGTCCTGAGAAGTGCGAAAATCCCGGTGCTTACGAATCCACCGATTGATTATAACTTTCTTACCCCGTCATGTTGCCTAAATAGACATGAAGATTGAAAACAGCTAAGGTCTGAAAAAAGAGTGTGGAAAGAGCAACAGTTGAACGGTTAATTCTAGTACACTATATGCGGGCTTCCAATGTGCGTGAAATTATCACCTTTATATACAACTTCTCTAGACATGGAAAGCATTGTAGCAAGCCAATAATATTGTTCAGATCAAAACTATTAATTTGGATATGTAAGATCTTGATAGAATCCAGCACCATTGATAGGCTATCCATGGAGAAACTCTTCATTGAGCATAGAACATAATATTAGTACAAAATGTGTACTCCGAGATGATATATAACTTATGCGCAGAAATTTAAAATGCAGCTTATGGTTACAAGTGTAGATGATAATATAAAGTACCTGAAGAACTGTGGAGCCAAACACCATCTTGAAATGAGCACAGAGATCATGTATTACACCCAAGGTCTCCAGTTTAGGCACAGAGAGGACGGTAATTTGCGACGGTGAGTAACTAGAATCAAGGATCAACCTTTGAAGTGAAGGGGCATCTTGGATGATGAGCTACCTTCCATCAAAAGAAATTCCAATTCTTACAAGGTTAGGCGACTTTATTTGGAGACAACCGATTCTAACTATGAAAACAAGCACCAAGCACTCCAGGGCAGGGCAACTGGAGTGGATGATGCTGTACAATGAGGCCTCCGATATATGAACCCGCACAAGTGAAAGTTTCTTGAGAAATGGGAGTCGAAGGTTTAGTACCAGATTGTCTAGTAGGTAGCACAGCGCAAAGGTGGCGGTGTGGAGAGAGGAGGAAAACTGCGAGATGGACAGCGGTGCTGAGGGCACAGGTAGATGGTGTTCGGTATCTGGTAGGTGATTTCCAGGGGAATAGTAGAACTCAAGCAGTTGTAGTTCTCTGAATTGTGGGATTTCAGCCAGGCGTCCACCATGCGGGGCATGGTATGCTTGCTCAAGTAGCATGATGGGATGCAGAGGCTTTGAACGAAGCCCTGGTGGGAGGAGATGATGGCTCTGGGGATTTCAAAATCATTGAAGAGAGATAGCTGACGACAGTCGAGATTAAGGGGAACGACGCGCCATAGAGGGCACCACCGAATTGAGAGGACTTGGGTGCGGCAGCAATCCTTGGTGGGGAGAAGCGTGATGATCTCCCCAAGGACGGCGTCGGGGAGATCGCTGATGCGGTCCACCCGAGATTCTATGGGTTCCTGGGATCCGGTGGGGGCGGGATCGCCGCTTCTCCCCTTGCTGCCGGGTGCGGGATGTACAACAGGCGTCGCCACTAGCGGGAGCCTCATCTTCTTGGCGCTGGGGTTAGCCGACTCCATTTTCCTCGAGGGCGTCGCGTCGCGCTCACGGATTTGAGCAGAGTAACGAATGACGAGCCTAGTTGTAGTGCGAGTGAAGAAGAAGGGAGCTGGGGTTTTACATGCAGTAAGGTGAGGAATTTGGGGGTACGAGTGGAGCGAGCTGGCATGAGGTGGGTGGGAGTGAGGAGGAAGAAGAGCACCCAGGTTTTGGGGGGGGGTGCTGGGTGTGGGTAGCGCCTCTCATTAAGTAAATATATGGGCTTTTGAATTGATTTTATTATTTACTAGGGTGGATGGGCTGTTTTGTCTTGGCCCAGAGAAACAATTACTACTAGTACAGTGGAGACACTCTACAGATACCAGAAAAACAATTACTACTAATATAGTTACCGCTTCCGGCTCCTCCTAGGTCATCAAAACGTCTCCCTCTACTGAATGTAGTTTTACTTTTGTTCCCCGACATGCGGGCCATGCTGCGCGCGGACCCAAATGCCATCCACCAAATTAGAAGGCAGTATGCAGGCGGAGAGTCACCCCGGTCGTGGCGCGGCAGTAACGAGCCGTCGTATCACAAAACCCCACCTCCCCGCAGTCTAAGTTTGATGGACGAAGCAACCATCATTTCACTCTTCGCTGAATCCCCTTCTCCCTCACCGTCTTCAAGAAAGCCAACACTCGCATGTGCCACTGTTCTTCTCTCCCAACGAAGGGAAGGTAAGCGAATCCGTGATATTGGTATATTTTCGTTCAGAGAAAAAAAAGAACTTTTGCAAAGCAGTAACCGATCCTCACTCTCTTTTTTGTTTCATTGTCATTGCGATTGTGTTTTCCTTTCAGTGGTCTCCTAGTATTCGTCAGTTTCATGATGGACCAAGGAGAACTAGGCAAAGATCTGCCAATATTGGAGCAGACGTGGGAGGCTGATCCCCACGAGACAGAGAGCTCCAAGAAGATGGAGGCAGCCACCGAGCCGACCCCAGATACGCTCACGGCCACTACTAAGATGGTCAACGCCCCGTTTGAGGTTACAGCCCCCGTGGCACTGCAGGAGCAGTTTTCCCCCTTCGAGGATGTGTCCCCCCCACCCGCTGAGCTGCCCAAGGTGATTTTCTTCTTTGCCGATCTCGATTGTGGTTTTTCATCCAAGTATGTGGTGATGAATAATGCAAAATTTTATTAGCTTCGATGCCATGCTATACATAGTGGTTTAAATAACTTGTGTTTCTTATACTGGAAAGTAATTTAGAATTTGTTTCTGTTTCAATTAGAGCCCTGATGCAGACAAGGATTGTGTGGTTGTACATGTCACTCGCTATGAGGCGGATGACCTGAATATACGCACTGGGAAAACAGAGTTCTTAGGCTGTTGGATCCTGTAAGCCATTTGCGCTTATACCGATGTCGAGTTGTATTCCATCCTCACTGTTGTCAGGCGCGTTGTCCAGGGTGTACTGAAGCACAAGAAGTTCAAAGCTACTCCTTCGTTTGTGAGGCAAACTGTTCTTGTCAAGCTTACACAGGAAGATGACGTGGCATGCCTCCACAAACAAGTTTATGAGTGGCAAGGCCACAAGGTTATCTTCATGAAGGTTCACAGGATTGAGCTGCTGCCGGAAGTCCTCGATGATGTTCATGGCAAGGTCCGTCTTGTGTCCAGCCCATATTAGATCGAGGCAGGAAATAGTTTCCCCAGCTAGTGTTTAATACTAGTTTGGATTGTGTCTACTTATCCAAACCTTGCCTATTATCGAGCCCTCTGGGGATAGTACTCTATTTGAATCCGTCTATGGGAACTGATGCTACTTTTGTGTGCCCGTGAATCATGTGAGAACCATCATAATTGTTGCTGAAACAGATGCGTCCTCACTAGTTTTTTCATGAATATGGCATGGTAAGACATAAGTTGTCACGGTTTAACATACGAGCAGTGTGTGTTTGATGAAATAGAGTACTCGTTCGAGAAATGTGCGCTGATGTATACATAAGTACTTGTAAACACTGTTGGTGCTACCCCACTTGTAAGCAGTTGTGCAAAACACGGCACATTGGCTCAGCTCGCTTCAACACTACGCTATCGACTAGCTAACAATCAATAATCTGTTGTCTGACATATAAGCAACTACGTATCTTGTTACAGTGGTTCATGCAGTTAACTGAGGCCACAATGTAAATTCCAAACATTCACACGCTAGTCCAGCGTTCATGTGGAACACTCACATTAAACTCGGCTTCATAAAAATCTTGAAAAACATAAGTTAAGCAATTTTATACATATCAATGATTCATAGAACATAACAAACATATACTAGTTCACAGCAAAAGACAAAGTTGTCAGAAGGTTTACAAATCAGGAAAAAACAAGCAAGGCTTCTCTGAGCAAAGGGCCTCTCGGCAGGCTTAAATTTCCTGGAGTTCACTCTGGTTTTTTCTTGTTGCCACCATCCAGGGTTAGGTTATCTCATTCCAGAATAACCAATTATAATTGTGTTCTCAGCTGGAATGCTGAACTGAACCATTGCTACCTCTTGAGCACTGCGTTGGTTTTCTCTTGAAGAGGAAAGGGTGATGCAGCACAGTAGCGTAAGTATTTCCCTCAGTTTTTGAGAACCAAGGTATCAATCCAGTAGGAGGATACGCGTGAGTCCCTCGCACCTACACAATACAAATAAATCCTCGCAACCAACATGATAAGGGGTTGTTAATCCCTTCACGGTCACTTACGAGAGTGAGATCTGATATATATGATAGGATAATATTTTTGGTATTTTTGTGATAAAGATGCAAAGTAAAAAGCAAAGGAAATAACTAAGTGTTGGAAGATTAATATGATGAAGATAGACCCAGGGGCCATAGGTTTCACTAGTGGCTTCTCTCGAGAGCATAAGTATTTTACGGTGGGTGAGCAATTCTTGTTGAGCAATTGATGAATTGAGCATAGTTATGAGAATATCTAGGTATGATCATGTATATAGGCATCACGTCCGAGACAAGTAGACCGACTCTGCCTGCATCTACTACTATTACTCCACTCATCGACCGCTATCCAGCATGCATCTAGAGTATTAAGTTCATAAAACAGAGTAACACCTTAAGCGAGATGACATGATGTAGAGGATAAATTCATGCAATATGATAAAACCCCATCTTGTTATCCTCGATGGCAACAATACAATCGTGCCTTGCTGCCCCTCATCCTTTGGGAAAGGACACGCAAGATTGAACCCAAAGCTAAGCACTTCTCCCATTGCAAGAAAGATCAATCTAGTAGGCCAAACCAAACTGATAATTGAAGAGACTTGCAAAGATAACCAATCATACATAAAATAATTCAGAGAAGATTCAAATATTATTGATAGATAATCTTGATCATAAACCCACAATTCATCGGTCTCAACAAACACACAAAAAGAAGATTACATCGAATAGATCTCCACAAGAGAGGGGAGAACATTGTATTGAGATCCAAAAGAGAGAAGAAGCCATCTAGCTACTAACTATGGACCCGAAGGTCTGAGGTAAACTACTCACACTTCATCGGAGAGGCTATGGTGTTGATGTAGAAGCCCTCCGTGATGGATGCCCCCCCGTGAACTCGGAACATGCCCCAAGATGGGATCTCGTGGGTACAGAAGGTTGCGGCGGTGGAATTAGGTTTTGGCTCCGTATCCGATCGTTTGAAGTGCGTAGGTATATATAGGAGGAAGGAGTGCGTCGGTGGAGCAACAGGGGCCCACGAGGGTGGAGGCGCGCCCCTACCTCGTGGCTTCCTCTTTGTTTCTTGACGAGGGTCCAAGTCTCTGGATCATAATCTTCCTAAAATCACGTTCCCGAAGGTTTCATTCCGTTTGGACTCCGTTTGATATTCCTTTTCTACGAAACTCTGAAATAGGCAAAAATAACAATTCTGGGCTGGGCCTCCGGTTAATAGGTTAGTCCCAAAAATAATATAAAAGTGGATAATAAAGCCCAATAATGTCCAAAACAGTAGATAATATAGCATGGAGAAATCAAAAATTATAGATACGTTGGAGACGTATCAAGCATCCCCAAGCTTAATTCCTGCTCGTCCTCGAGTAGGTAAATGATAAAAAAGATAATTTTTGATGCGGAGTGCTACTTGGCATAATTTCAATGTAATTCTTCTTAATTGAGGTATGAATATTCAGATCCGAAAGATTCAAGACAAAAGTTTAATATTGACATAAAGATAATAATACTTCAAGCATACTAACAAAGCAATCATGTCTTCTCAAAATAACATGGCCAAATAAAGTTATCCCTACAAAATCATATAGTCTGGCTATGCTATATCTTCACCACACAAAGTATTTAAATCATGCACAACCCCGATGACAAGCCAAGCAATTGTTTCATACTTTTGACATTCTCAAACCATTTCAATCTTCATGCAATACATGAGCGTGAGCCATGGATATAGCACTATATGTGGAATAGAATGGTGGTTGTGGAGAAGACAAAAAAAGGGAGAAGATAGTCTCACATCAACTAGGCGTCTCAACGGGCTATGGAGATGCTCATCAATAGATATCAATGTGAGTGAGTAAGGATTGCCATGCAAAGGATTCACTAGAGCTATAAGTATATGAAAGCTCAACAAAAGAAACTAAGTGGGTGTGCATCCAACTCGCTTGCTCACGAAGACCTAGGGAATTTTGAGGAAGCCCATCATTGGAATATACAAGCCCGGATCTATAATGAAAAATTCCCACTAGTATATGAAAGTGACAAAATGAGAGACTCTCTATCATGAGGATCATGGTGCTACTTTGAAGCACAAGTGTGGTAAAAGGATAGTAACATTGTCCCTTCTCTCTTTTTCTCTCATTTTTTATTTGGTCCTTTTCTCTTTTTTTATGGCCTCTTTTTTTCGTACGGAGTCTCATCCCGACTTGTGGGGGAATCATAGTCTCCATCATCCTTTTCCTCACTTGGGACAATACTCTAAAAATGAAGATCATCACACTTTTATTTTCTTACAAATCAACAATTACAACTCGATACTTAGAACAAAATATGACTCTATATGAATGCCTCCGGCGATGTACCGGGATATGCAATGAATCAAGAGTGACATGTATGAAAGAATTATGAACGGTGGCTTTGCCACAAATACGATGACAACTACATGATCATGCTAAGCAATATGCCAATGATGAAGCGTGCCATAATAAACGGAACGGTGGAAAGTTGCATGGCAATATATCTCGGAATGGCTATGGAAATGCCATGATAGGTAGGTATGGTGGCAGTTTTGAGGAAGGTTTATTTTGGGTGTATGATACCGGTGAAAAGTGCGCGGTATTAGAGAGGCTAGCAATGGTGGAAGGAAGAAAAGTGCGTATAATCCATGGACTCAACATTAGTCATAAAGAACTCATATACTTACTGCAAAAATCTACAAGTTATCAAAGCAAAGTATTACGCGCATGCTCCTAGGGGGATAGATTGGTAGGAAAAGACCATTGCTCGTCCCCGACCGCCACTCATAAGGAAGACAATCAATAAATAAATCGTGCTCCGACTTCATCACATAACGGTTCACCATACGTGCATGCTACGGGAATCACAAACTTTAACACAAGTATTTCTCAAATTCACAATTACTCAACTAGCATGACTCTAATATCACCATCTTTATATCTCAAAACAATTATCAAGCATCAAACTTCTCATAGTATTCAACACACTCATAAGAAAGTTTTTACTAATCTTGAATACCAAGCATATTAGGATTATTTAAGAAAATTACCATGCTATTTAAGACTCTCAAAATAATCTAAGTGAAGCATGAGAGATCAATAGTTTCTATAAAACAAATCCACCACCGTGCTCTAAAAGATATAAGTGAAGCACTAGAGCAAAACTATATAACTCAAAAGATATAAGTGAAGCAGATAGAGTATTCTAAAAAATTCCAAATCATGTATGGCTTCTCTCAAAAGGTGTGTACAGCAAGGATGAAAGTGGTAAAATAAAAAGAAAAGAATCAAATCATACAAGATGCTCCAATCAAAACACATATCATGTGGTGAATAAAAATATAGCTCCAAGTAAAGTTACCGATGGAAGTAGACGAAAGAGGGGATGCCTTCCGGGGCATCCCCGAGCTTTGCCTTTTTGGTGTCCTTAGATTATCTTGGGGGTGCCATGGGCATCCCCAATCTTAGGCTCTTGCCACTCCTTGTTCCATAATCCATCAAAAATCTTTCACCCAAAACTTGAAAACTTCACAACACAAAACTCAACAGAAATCTCGTGAGCTCCGTTAGAGAAAGAAAACAAAAGACCACTTCAAGGTACTGTAATGAACTCATTACTTATTTATATTGGTGTTAAACCTACTGTATTCAAACTTATGTATGGTTGATAAACTATTTTACTAGCCATAGATTATCAAAATAAGCAAACGACACACGAAAAACAGAATCTGTCAAAAACAGAACAGTCTGTAGTAATCTGTAACTAACGCAAACTTCTGGAACTCCAAAAACTCAGTCAAAATAGGAAGACCTAGGAAATTTGTTTATTGATCAGCAGAAATTGTAATCACTATTTTATCACGTTCTAGTGATTTTAAACAATTGTTTTTGTGAACAGAAAGTTTCTAGAAATTACAGCAAGATCAAATAACTACTATCCAAGAAGATCCTATAGGTTTAACTTGGCACAAACACTAATTAAAACATAAAAACACATTTAACCAGAGGCTAGATCAAAGATTTATTCCTAAACAGAAGAAAAAGCAAAAAAACTAAAAATAAAATTGGGTTTCCTTCCAACAAGCGCTATCGTTTAACGCCCCTAGCTAGGCATAAAAGCAAGGATAGATCTAGGTATTGCCATCTTTGGTAGGCAATCCATAAGTGGCTCTCATAATAGATTCATAGGGTAATTTTATTTTCTTCCTAGGGAAGTGTTCCATGCCTTTCTTTAATGGAAATCAGAATCTAATATTCCCTTCCATCATATCAATAATTGCACCAATCGTTGTAAGGAAAGGTTTACCGAGAATAATAGGACATGAAGGATTGCAATCTATATCAAGAACGATAAAATCTACGGGCACATAATTCCTATTTTAAACAATAAGAATATCATTAATTCTTCCCATAGGTTTCTTAATAGTGGAATCCACAAGGTGCAAGTTTAAAGAGCAATCATCAAAATCATGGAAACCTAGCAAATCACACAAAGTTTTGGGAATAGTGGAGACACTAGCACCCAAATCACATAAAGCATAAAACTCATGATCCTTAATCTTAATTTTAATAGTTGGTTCCCACTCATCATAAAGTTTTCTAGGGATAGAAACTTCTAACTCAAGCTTTTCTTCATAAGATTGCATCTAGGCATCAACAATATGTTTAGTAAACGCTTTATTTTGACTATAAGCATGAGGAGAATTTAGCACGGATTGCAACAAGGAAATACAATCAATCAAAGAGCAACTTTCATAATTAAATTCCTTGAAATCCAAAATAGTGGGTTTAGCAACATCTAGGGTTTTGATTTCTTCAATCCCACTTTTATCAATTTTAGCATCAAGATCTAAAAACTCCGAATTTTTGGAACGCCTTCTAGGTAAAGGTGGATCATATTCAGTCCCATCATTATCGAGATTCATATTGCAAAACAAAGATTTAATAGGGGACACATCAATAACTTTTATATCTTCATCTTAGTTTTCATAAAAAATTGAAGAACATGATTTTATAAAGCAATCTTTCTTAGCACGCATCCTAGCGGTTCTTTCTTTGCACTCATCAATGGAAATTCTCATGGATTTGAGAGACTCATTGATATCATGCTTAGGAGGAATATATCTAAGCTTTAAAGAATCAACATCAAGAGAAATTCTATCAACGTTCCTAGCCAATTCATCAACTTTAAGCAATTTCTCCTCAAGCAAAGCATTGAAATTCTTTTGCGAATTCATAAACTCTTTAACACTAGTCTCAAATTCAGAGGGCATCTTATTAAAATTTCCATAAGAGTTGTTGTGGGAATTTCCATAATTATTAGAGGAATTAATAGGATAAGGCCTAGGATTAAAGTTTCCTCTATACGCGTTGTTACCAAAATTATTCCTACCAACAAAATTCACATCCATAGATTCATTATTATTCTCAATCAAACTAGACAAAGGCATATCATTAGGATCATAAGAAACACTCTTACTAGCAAATAATTTCATAAGTTCATCCATCTTTCCACTCAAGACATTAATTTCTTCTATCGCATGCACTTTATTGGTAGATCTTTCAGTGTGCCATTAAGAATAATTAACCATAATATTATCTAGGAGTTTAGTAACTTCTCCTAAAGTGATTTCCATAAAAGTGCCTCCCGCGCCGAATCTAAAAGATTTCTAGAAGCAAAATTCAATCCGGCATAAATTTTTTGTATAATCATCCACAAATTCAAACCATGAGTAGGGCAATTATGTATCATTAATTTCATCCTCTCCCAAGCTTGTGCAACATGTTCATGATCAAGTTGCTTAAAATTCATAATATCGTTTCTAAGAGAGATGATCTTAGCGGGAGGAAAATATTTAGAGATAAAAGCATCTTTGCACTTGTTCCAAGAGTCAATACTATTTTTAGGTAAAGATGAAAACCAAGCTTTAGCACGATCTCTAAGAGAAAAAGGAAATAGCTTCAATTTAACAATATCATTATCAACATCTTTGTTCTTTTGCATATCACACAAATCAACGAAGCTATTTAGATGAGTAGCGGCATCTTCACTAGGAAGTCCGGTGAATTGATCTTTCATGACAAGATTCAACAAAGCAGCATTGATTTCACAAGATTTTGTATCGGTAAGAGGACCAATCGGAGTGCTAAGGAAATCATTATTCTTGGTATTGGTAAAGTCACATAATTTGGTATTATCTTGAGCCATCGTGACAAGCAAGAAATCCAACACACAAGCAAACAAAAAGCAAGCGAAAAAGAGGCGAACGAAAAAAAGAGAGGGCAAATAAAACGGCAAGGGTGAAGTGGGGGAGAGGAAAACGAGAGGCAAATGGCAAATAATGTAATGCGGGAGATAAGGGATTGTGATGGGTACTTGGTATATTGACAATTGCGTAGACTCCTCGGCAACGGCGCCAGAAATGACTCCTTGTCAGGATTCCAAATCTTGATTTGACCTTGCGTAAGCCTCCCCGGCAACGGCGCAAGAAATCCTTCTTGCTACCTCTTGAGCACTATGTTGGTTTTCCCTTGAAGAGGAAAGGGTGATGCAGCACACTAGCGTAAGTATTTCCCTCAGTTTTTGAGAACCAAGGTATCAATCCAGTAGGAGGCTAAGCGCGAGTCCCTCGCACCTACACAATACAAATAAATCCTGACAACCAACACGATAAGGGGTTGTCAATCCCTTCACGGTCACTTACGAGAGTGAGATCTGATAGATATGATAGGATATTTTTTTTTGGTATTTTTGTGATAAAGATGCAAAGTAAAAAAGCAAAGGAAATAACTAAGTGTTGGAAGATTAATATGATGAAGATAGACTCGGGGGCCATAGGTTTCACTAGTGGCTTCTCTCAAGAGCATATGTATTTTACGGTGGGTGCACGAATTACTGTTGAGCAATTGACGGAATTGAGCATAGTTATGAGAATATCTAGGTATGATCATGTATATAGGCATCACGTCCGAGACAAGGAGACCGACTCCTGCCTGCATCTACTACTATTACTCCACTCATCGACCGCTATCCAGCATGCATCTAGAGTATTAAGTTCATAAAAACAGAGTAACGCCTTAAGCAAGATGACATAATGTAGAGGGATAAATTCATGTAATATGATAAAACCCCCATCTTGTTATCCTCGATGGCAACAATACAACACGTGCCTTGCTGCCCCTCATCCTTGGGAAAGGACACGCAAGATTGAACCCAAAGCTAAGCACTTCTCCCATTGCAAGAAAGATCAATCTAGTAGGCCAAACCAAACTGATAATTCGAAGAGACTTGCAAAGATAACCAATCATACATGAAAGAATTCAGAGAAGATTCAAATATTATTCATAGATAATCTTGATCATAAACCCACAATTCATCAGTCTCAACAAACACACCGCAAAAAGAAGATTACATCGAATAGATCTCCACAAGAGAGGGGGAGAACATTGTATTGAGATCCAAAAAGAGAGAAGAAGCCATCTAGCTACTAACTATGGACCCGAAGGTCTGAGGTAAACTACTCACACTTCATCGGAGAGGCTATGGTGTTGATGTAGAAGCCCTCCGTGATGGATGACCCCTCCGGCGGAGCTCCGGTACAGGCCTCAAGATGGGATCTCGTGGGTACAGAAGGTTGCGGCGGTGGAATTAGGTTTTTGGCTCTGTATCCGATCATTTGAAGTGCGAGGTATATATAGGAGGAAGAATGCGTCGGTGGAGCAACAGGGGCCCACGAGGGTGGAGGGGCATACAGGGGTGGGCGCGCCCCCTACCTCGTGGCTTCCTCTTCTGTTTCTTGACGTAGGATCCAAGTCTCCCGGATCATAATCTTCCTAAAAATCACGTTCCCGAAGGTTTCATTCCGTTTGGACTCCTGAAACCCTGAAATAGGCAAAGAACAGCAATTCTGGGCTGGGCCTCCGGTTAATAGGTTAGTCCCAAAAATAATATAAAAGTGGATAATAAAGCCCAATAATGTCCAAAACAGTAGATAATATAGCATGGAGAAATAAAAAAATTATAGATACGTTGGAGACGTATCAACCATCTAGTGTACTGACCAGCTGAAAGTCTTGTGCATTCCGCTAAATTTAAGCACCACTATTTGCAGAAATAAGCAGACCACAATGCCTCTTATCCGTGCACCTGTCCCAAAAACCTCCGTGCAGCCGTGCCAGCTAGTCCTCGGTCCATGGATAAACTGGAAGAAAGTGCATTCCGGACTAGGATGCAGTTGTTTTCGCTCGTCCCTGCACTGCAATCATGAAGTAAAATGTACGAATCAGCTTATTTTAGATTGCGTTGGTCATTCTACCTAGTTAGAACCAATGTAGGAATAGCTGGAACACTGGTGGTTAGAGGACGGCAGCTAGGAATAGCCATCTCATTTTGTGCAGTTGTACTAAAACTGAGGTGTGTACTTTTGATTGCGCAGATAGAAACGATATGGAGACAGACATCCCTGTTTGCGCAAATACAAAATACGGTTATTTAAACAGTGACAGATATTTGCAGTGGCGTATGATTAACAGCATCATCTATTGTGTTATAATTGGCACTAGACTGGCAGTATGAAAGTGCCCTTAAGTAAGTAGCATCACATCACATCAACACTGCCACTAAATTAACATGCAGAACAATAGCATTAGTATTACTGTCATGAGAGTAGCACATGGTCAGTAAATGTGCAATCCAATTTGTGTAGTTCCACTGGGATGAAGCAATGTTAGCGGCGTGAGATTTAAGTGTAACTGCAACAACACAACATGGGAAATAAAGCAAGACGGAAGCACTTCATCAAATGGTGGTGGCATTGCTTCAATTTATCAACGGCACTAGACCATTACTTATAGTGACATTAGGTGGCATTACTTAATGCTTCATGTGATTTTACATTAATGGTAGCGATATGGGCGTAGGGACAGCAGGGGCATAAAGTGGTGAGGCAGATGTGGTTGCCGAGAGCGGCAAACACTCATGCAGCATGTCTACATTTGTCCCATTTTTTATCTCCTGGGCGACATTTTCCTATGTGAGCACAGGAAATCTAGACCTGCTCATTCTCATTTGCGTTGTCCCCCAACATCCCTCACTTCTTTCCTTTTTCAACCACGAGATAGGTCCACTTCCCCCCACCCTTCACCATCCACCATGCTTTCTTCGCCTTTTCAACCAATAGACCGGTTGGGTAGCCAGTATCTACTACTTTCCCCCGTTTCCTCTTAGAACCAAGTCCTAGATTCATGCTACAGCTTTCCCACTTTCTTCCCTGTTTGAACCAACTGTTAGATTTGACTGTATGAACTACCTTTACCTCTAATAATAGTAAAAGTCTAGGTGGCTTTGGAACAACTGACGGAAGTAGAAAAATATCCACATGCAGCCACGTGGGGAGCTGGGGCAGTAGACCAAGGCAGGTTTCGAAAGAATATATACCAGAGGGTCGTCGGCATGTGGAAAAGACGGCGTCGGGAGGCTGCATCTTGGCCACAATACCGTAGGAAGGAAGAAGGGGTCGGAGGCCCTCCCGAGCCGGCGCTCTCTCGGAGAGAATGGCACGGCCGCCGATTGGGACGCGCGGGCAGCCGTTGGTCTCCTCCCTCGCCGCCAACGACAACGTGAATGATGCACCTACACCCCTGCCCCTATCGAGGTGGTCCGGTCGGATTTGTGACCAGCCGTGAGCATAGAGAGAGAGAGAGTGTGTGGCCACCTATGTCTTTCTTAGATCTGGAGAGCATGAGAGAGTGAAAGAGAGAAACCCTCATAAAGCAAGCGCTAAGGCTCCTGCTTATATATATAGTGGAGTGATTTTGTTGTACCAGCTTCAAAAAATGGCGCTCCTACATGTACCCGCGAGTGGGTGTGAGAGAACTAGTGCGTGCGTGCACCGCTTCTTTTCATGAGAGTACAATATACTATGCCCAAAGAACGTTTGCCACAAGAGTAATAGTATAAGTGTGTGACGTGTGAGCTAAAATAGAAGGTGCGCGACGTCTTTTGTTTTTTAGAAGTTCTGAGGGTAGGGTGTGAAGAGCACATATGTGTGTGACGTCTATCTGCAGATAGACGGTGGGTGCGAGAGGACTCGGGAGAGTCGTGACTCGTGAGGGTGCGTGTGTGCATGAGAGAGAGGGGGCATGTATCAATGCAATGCATGTGTCCATAAATCATTATCCGACAAACGTTCGCCACAAGCCGTTTCCTGACGAACGCCGTAAGAACCGTTAGATCGGCATCCGACAGTGTCAGTTTTGCCATGTCATTTAACAGAGCAACCACTCCTCCTACACATAAATCTTCCACGTGAGTGTTAGCAACTGCCGTATGCTCCTCCCTCCGTTCCAAAATGCAGTGCATATAGCTTTATTGAAAATTCGAACCTCGCAAACTTTTACCGAGTTTTCGTGTACCAAAATGCACATATATATAGAATACCCAGTATATATCATTTCATTCATCTTCGAGAGGTAACTATAAAGATGGGGGAGGAGTCTACAAAGAAAGACCGTCATATCACCTGCAGCAATTTCAACCATCCTTTGGTGTGGAGGAATATCATAGGAACTCTATATGATATGATCTTTATAGGATTTTTTTCCTTTAGAGCCAATTGGTTCATAGGAATAGATTCATATACTCCACATTTCAAAGGAAATAAACATGATATCATTTTTATAGCTTTAGAGCCACTTGGTTCATATGAATGGATTCCTATACTCCTATAATTTTGAAGGAAAATAAACATTAGCATATATTCAATAGAAAAGTTCCTACGATGTGAACCAAATGACATCTCTTTTCTAATCCCTCCTCATAGGAATTGAGTGTCAGGACCCCGATCCTAGGTCACACCGATCTAGCATGTAACACATCATATCACTTTGCGGCCTCACGCACGGTATTCCCACGGGTGTCGCCTTACCATGGCCCGGGACCGTTTGCGTCTTTTGGCTCACGTATATGATAGTGTCGCTAGTATCCATATGACGAAGAACCCGGGCCGACATGGCTAGTCGTGAACCCAAAGCGGCACTAACCCATGGGGACAGGCATACATGAATCACATCGAGCATGTCGGTCATCAACGTATATATTCGGGCTGTAGCACTGGGCTAACAGGACTCCGGTATCCCGGGCTGTAGCAGGCTAGGCAGGACTCCGAATAACACCGCGTGACATTTCCCGAAGGGACGGACATAGGCGAAGTGAAACACATGCCGGCAGTCAAGTGTCCAAGCGGTAGTCTTTGGGCTAGCAGGACTCCGGTGAACCGGGCTGTAGCGGACTACTATCGCTCGGAGGCACGAGACTACATTTCCCCATATGAGAGGCTGCCAAGGATAAACAACTAGTTTGTCGGATCCCACACATACCGAGCATTTCAAACATACACACAATATGCTCAATATGTGTAGATACAACATGGCATCACAACATAACTCTCGACTCGAGATATTATTCATTAGGCTCAAGAGCGAGATATTACAAACATGGGTCTCACGACCCAACACTCGAAACATACAAGTCAAAGCACAAGCGGAAGCTAAACATGTGCGAGTACTGAGACAACTATAAATGGAAAAGGCTGTGAAGCGACTATCTACCAGATCTGCCAAGGCACAAGATCGTAGCTGAGGTAACAAGCTAAGCGTCAAGTCCAAGCGGAACTACTAGCGAGACCAGCGTCTCTCGCAAAACATAAAATAAACAAGCGTGAGTACAATTGTACTCAGCAAGACTTACATCAGAACTAACTACATATGCATCATTATCAAAGGGGGTGGTGGAGTTTGACTGCAGCAAGCCAGCTTTGACTCGGTGGCTATCTGAACTACATTCGCAAGTAACTCTTTTGAGGTGGCGCTACGAGTCCACATAGTCACCATATCAATACACCACTATGGACCCGCTCCCGTCTCCCTACGAACGCCATCCATAGCACTCACGCTTATCTTGCGCATTTTAAAGTATCCACTTTCACTTGTCTATGAACCGATATAGGCAACCCGAAGTCCTTTTCCGTGGACACGGCTATTGAATAGATCATATTAAACCCTGCAGGGTGTACTTCTTCACACACGCTCTCACCACTTATAAATCGTTTACACGACATGTACTCGGCGACCTTCAGCGGAAGCCCAGCGTGGGTGTCGGCCACAGCCTACCTAAACACTCAAGTCCCTAGTCCGGGTTTATCGCCTATTCGGGTTCCATCCCAGGAGTCGGCCGAGGTTTCCCATATAGCCCCGAACGATGTGTGCGGGTTCCCGAGATACCAAGCGGGCACTTTCGGTACACCGGCCACGGTGCCTACCGCAACACAACCCACCCCTAAGGTCAGCGTTGCGTGCGGCCTGACATGCTACAAACACGAAACTACTTGCAACTCCCGGACTATGAGCAGGGGTGGTTAAGAAGCCGAGAGGGTCAATTAGGATCCCAATGTGTGGTAGTGGCTGATTCATGGATCACAAACACAGATCTCAGTTCACGAGGGCGGTTTCAATGAGACAACCCACCATGTACTCCTACATGGCCTCCCACCGCTACCTTTACCAAATCGTGTTCACACACTTAGCTCACACACAATAGGACATGTTCATAACAATTCCAATTCATTCCCGATGAATCGGACCCGACTCAACTCTAAGCGTAGCAGGCATGACAAACAAGCATAAATGAGTAGGCACAACATGGCTCAAACAACTCCTACTCATGCTAGTGGGTTTCATCTAATTCTTGTGGAATGACAGTCATGCAAAGGATCAAGGGGTTCAGCTACATGGCGAGTAACACATGAGTCGTTGTTGTCCTAATGCAATAAAATAGAGCAGGAGCGAGGAGTGGGATTATATCGGAATGAACAAGGGGTTTTGCTTGCACGGCACTTCGAAGATAATATAGTTCTTCATCGGTGTCATCGAACTCATCGTCGGTACATCGTCTATCGAGAGGGGACAATTACCGGCAAACAAGAGAGAGCACAATCAATGCAATGCACATATATGATGCATGATCATGTTAAGGTACTGAATTCACCTAATGCAATAATAATCCAAGTTAGTTGGAGTGGAATTCAAACAAGGTTGAACTCCAACTCCAAATGCTAGTTCATGAATTACCCTAATCATGATTCATCCTATTCAGTGATGTTAACTTGTTCAAACATGCATGATCATGGCATAAACAGATTCTTCATATTTTTCTGATCATTTTTCATATATAAATTATTTCAATCCGAGTTACGGTTGAATTTATATGATTTTAGAAGTTTAGAGTATTTTCTGAAATTTACTGAATTAAATTAAATCCATAAAAGGGTATCTGCGTCGACTGACGTCGGTGTGGACGTCAGTGGTCAGCTGGGCGCCCGGGTCAAACTGGCGTGTGGGGCCACACGTCGATGACTAACTAAACTAACCTAGTTAATTAGCACTAACTTTGGGTTAGTTAAATTAGTTTAAACCTAACTAGAGTAGTTAGCCGGGCGGGGCCCGCATGTCAGTGGGGAGAGGGGGAGGTCAAACCGGGCGGTGGGTCAACCCACGCCGGTCAGCGGTCAGCGGGCGCCGGCGTTTAGCCGCCGGCGAGCCCGACGCGGCGGTGCGCTGCGGAATTGGCCTACAGAGCACGGTTTGGCGAGCGGAGCACGTCTACGTGATGCGGGAAGTGAGCCGCATCGAGTGGTGGTGGTGATTGGCTTGGGTCGCGGAAGCGTTGCGGCGGCGACCTTGGCGGCTGCGGAGCTCGGCGAGGTCGGAGTTGGCGCTAGGGGCACAGCAGGCGAAAGGGTGGGTGCTACGGACTCCTCACGAGTACGGTGAAGGCGATGGCGTGCTCGGAATCGAGCCATCGTGGCTGTGGCCACGACGGCGGCGTCGCGATGCGGCGGCGGGTGCGGCGAGCTCGGTGTGGTCGTTGTGGTGCGCAATAAGGCAAGCGGAGAAGGGAGAAGGGCAGGAGCTCACGGCGGGTCGGAGAGGGAGTCGGTGAGCTCGGGGAGGTCTGGCGGCGCCGAATCGACGGAGGCGGCTCGGGTGCCGAGGTTGAAGACGAGGGCGAGGTCGGCGCTTCAAGGCGTTTGGAGTCGCGTGGGTCAGCGGAGAGGTCCGGGCGACAGGCGGAGCTCTTGGGCACGCCGGCGAGGCAAGAGAAGAAGCGGTGGCTGCGGCAGCAGCGGCGGCGACAGTGGCGCTTCGGTTGCGGGAGAGAGCGCGGTTCGAGAGGAGAAGCGAGCACGGGAGAGCGAGGGAGTGAACCGGGGCTGCGTGGCGTGGCGGGAGGCGTCCAGGGCGTCGAGGGGAAGCGGCAAGCAGGAGGTGGAGGCCTCGGCCGCGCGCGCGTCGACACGCCTCTGCCTACTGGCAGAGGTTAGAGACGACCGCTCCAGCCGGTGGGCTGGGCCGTTGGAGTGGGCCAGCGTGGGGAGGGGGAGAAGGAAAGGCTGGGCCGGTTGGGCGCCAGGTAGGTCAGGTGAGTTCCTGCTCCTTTTATGGTTTTAGTTTTTTTCTAATTTCTGTTTTCTATTTTGCAGTTTGTTTTTGATCCAGTTTTAAAAACCAAATCAATTTTATAAATCCTGAAAATATTCACGGGCACTTCCTGAATTATTTCTATGGCCCACAAATACTTCCAACATTATTTGAGCATTTAAATTATTTAAAGTGTTTTAAATGCCCAAAGTCAAATGGTTTAAGATTTAATTCAAAAATCCAGGAATGACCTATAAGATATGTTCATCATTTTTGGAAGAGGCTTTCACCTTTATCCATTAATTATGAACATTTTCACAGAGCATTTTGGGATTATTGAAAATGATTTTATTTGAACCTATTAGAATTCAATTGGTGCTAGGGTTTCAACAATCCCCATTTCAACTTTCATGGAAATTAACATGATGACATGAATGCCTTAATGCAACTAATGCCAAACAACTCTAGGGCTGTGACATTGAGATACATGTCATCTCTAGATTCAATAGAAAAGTTCCTATGATGTGGACCAAATGACATCTCTTTTCCAATCCCTACTCATGGGAATTTTGATACATGCCATCTCTTTCCCTACAACTTCCATGTATACATCTTTTATTCCTAAATAGCTAGTACAACCCACTAGTAGCTTTTTTCCTAGACATGCAACTATGGCACAAGAACACATCATGCATGCAAGTCATAAATCACATTGTTTTTTCTACTCTATGCATGCAAGCACCACATCATAAATTCGTGCATGTTACTCATAAGTTATTTCTTGCATTAAATTTTGCATTGACAATGTATGTGCTGGTCACGTGCACACATATGTAGTTCACATTCACATTTTTGTTAGAAATGCCATTCTTGTAACTGCAATTCATTTTTTTCTCTTTGTACTCCCTCTGTCTAGGTGTGTAAGCCATCTTCCAAAAACCAAATAATCCCAAAAAACTTTGGCACGGTACATTAACTCCCTCCTCGTTTCTTGTTTCGTGACATATCAACCAATAAGAGATGTGGGCCGTGCATGCTTTCCCAAAACACAAGCACTTCTCCTTTGTTCTAAAATCTTCCGTATCATAATTTCCCAAACTTTTTTTTTCTAAATGAATTGCCCTTATTTGTTTTTTACTTTATGCTTTACAATGCACAATCCCATAAATCTTTTATAAAACTAATTGATTTTGAATGAGATTAACTATAAGAACTAAATGAACATCTACATCATGCATATATGACTCAAAGCTTTACATGCTATAGTGTGTATTTATTCATAATTTTGTTTCCAAATCTCATGCGTTCAATGCATGTGTACCTTACTAGTTTTGAGTAGAGTAGCAAATTTCACGCGACCGTGGGTATATCAAAATGCAGGGCCCATGCATCATTGCCTTTCGGTCGAACCTACGTCCACAATTTTTTGTACGTATACCTCCACTGGTCCCCGAACCCAAAATGCTGCCTTGTTCCCATAAAACCAAGCGGCCCACACATATTAAGGCGTCGACTCAAACTCAATCCATCTCCCGTTTACTACGACGTGGCCCTGCACGCCATAGTACTCCTACAAACCCAACAGCCGCACGCATCATCGATTTTCTTCAAGAGGACGAGGGAGAAGCAGATTTGTAGTGGAGGCGCTTTCAAAAAAATGGATTTGTAGTGGAGGCCCCTACTCTAGGGTGCCCTAGGTAGCTGCCGCACGCATCATTGGTTTTCTCTTTTATTTATGCTCTTGCGCCCTAGATGAAATGATGGTTGCTTCTCCGTCCAGCTTAACGCGGGAAAGGTGCGGCTTTGTGATTTGACCCCTCATCACTCATTTACTACTACTGCGGCGCTACGACCGGGGTGCCTCCAAGTCCAACCGCTGATCCGAACTGTAATTTGGTGCATCGCACGTGGAACAAGACGATGGATGAGCCACATGTCGGCCAAAGGGGTCCTGTTAAGTGTTTCACCATTTCGTGTGCGGACTGACCCTGCTTGAGTTGCTATGCCAACACGACAGGAGCAGCCTACCACTTGGTTTTGCTCCTTGGTGAATCCCGACTATATTGATCTAAAAAGATACGTACTGTACTACCCTCTCCGTCTCGGTTTATAGGGCATGCACGTAGTTCTCAGTCATCCATTTGACTAACTAAATATGAGTTACTATGTCACAAAAAGTATATCATTCGATTCTTAAGCGGATGTAGTTTCTAAACATATACTGTTCATCACATATATAGCCAGTTAAATTCTCAACCTAGAACGACGTGAATGCCTTGTAAACCGATACGGAGGAAGTAGTAAAAATGAGGTTATTTTACCGAGCGATGTGCGGGGGAGCATGGCCTGTCATGCGGTCCCACGTGTCATGATGTACCAAGGCGATGCGCATGTCCCTCTTGAGGCAGAACAATGGCAGAAGCAATACTATGTGGTTTTCTTGAAGGAGATGATGGCGAAGCGAAGTGTGAAATAATGGTTGCTTCGTCCGTCTGGGAAGGTGCGGCATTGTGATTTGACGTCTCATTGCTCATTACTACTACTGGGCGGTACGACTGGGGTGCGCCCCCTGCTGTTCTGCATTGTTATTTGGTGCATGACACGTCGACCCGGTTGCTATATGTCGCACATGTCGGCGAGAGGAAGTACAGAATTCATGAAAGCGAGTGTCGACGGAGGAGTACAAGACACGGCTTGGTTTTTGCTGCTTCGTGCGATCCATCGATACAAACCCGGACCAAAAAAGGCGAGGGCGGGTCTTTTCCCACGCGGCAGGCAGGGGAGTTTGGCATAGTCTGTTCGAGGTAACAAGGCAGGAAGGGAAACAAGCAAATAAAGGTTGAGCGACTTAGTTTTGGGAAAAAATTTATTTTACGGAGTACGTACCCACTATGGTGGTAGTATACTAGTTACTACTCCCTCCTTTCTGGCTTATAGGGCTTATCTAAAAAAAATCGTTTTTCTGTTTTATAAATCTCAGTTCTACTACTACTAGTAGTAGTAGTAGTAGTAGTAGTAGTAGTAGTAGTAGTAGTAGTAGTAGTAGTAGTAGTAGTAGTAGTAGTAGTAGTAGTAGTAGTAGTAGTAGTAGTAGTAGTAGTGGTGGTGGTGGTGGTGGTGGTGGTGGTGGTGGTGGTGGTGGTGGTGGTGGTAGTAGTAGTAGTAGTAGTAGTAGTAGTAGTAGTAGTAATAGTAGTAGTAGTACCATCACATGTTGGATTTTGAGGTGCGTTAAATCACCTGATGCAAGCATTGTCAAGAGAAAACTCACCAATGCATGTAGAAGTTCATGGAAATTTAGTGGTCATGCATGCATTCGTTCTAATTAATGCCTCGGTAAACATAAATTCTTGAGAAAAACGAGCGTACATTACTTGTGCAAACTATGAAATTAATTCCACCACTCACTGTCTACCTTGGTTGGAGAGATTTCGAAATTGAGCCATAAACTTGAAAGGAGGGAGTAGTAACATAGCCTAGGGTAGCTTGCTGCACCACGGACTCCAAGGAAATTGCTGTAG
This sequence comes from Aegilops longissima, assembly GCA_021605205.1. NCBI lineage: Eukaryota > Viridiplantae > Streptophyta > Magnoliopsida > Poales > Poaceae > Aegilops > Aegilops longissima. The sequence continues at coordinate 135,099,266 of CM038679.1, forward strand.
TAGTACTACTCCTATATACTACTCCAAGGAAATTGAGCCATAAGCTGGAAAGGAGGGAGTACTACTAAAAGACATATATTCCAAAGAATGTGATAATCCTCTAACCAAGGTAGGGACGAGGAGTAAACGGAGGGAGTAGTAAAATTTTCTCCTCATCCGGCGAGCCACCGCGCGCGTGGGCGAGGGAGCGGGCGTAAGGCGTAGTACTACTACCTCCGGCCTGGTTAGGTCACCTTTGTAGTTCGTGCCAAATTTTGACCAAATATTTAGCTAACAAAATCTTAATGCATGTCAACAAAAATTATATCGTTGGGTTCATATTTCAACATAGTTTTCAATGATATAATTTTTGGTAACATGCATGAAAGTTTTGTTAGTTCTATCTATAGTCAAAATTTGACACAATATACAATGGGGACCAATAAACCAGGATGGAGGTAGTTTCTAGTAAGCAAGCTTCACCTCGTCCTGCGAGCCACCACGCCCATGGGCGGGGGAGACGACATAGTAAGCAAGCTTCTCCTCGTTCTGCGAGTTGACGGGACACATCAAAAGTAATACGTACAGAGCATCTCGAGTGTATAGAACCTTGCCTCTAAGGTAGGCCCCACATGACGCGTCAAGTCGCAATTTTTTTGTTCATCGGTGGTAGACGATCCTCCATCAAGTGGACAACCAAGACACGTGTCAAATTACCACGTTGGCTGCCTTTTCGTACAGAAATGAGCTCCACCGTGTACCCACGCGGGTGTGGTTGGGAAAGAGATGGGAGAACATGCGCCGTGCATGCACGTCTTCTCTTTGTGCACGCCCCCACCTACGTGGGTGTGTGTGAGAGAGATACAAACCTAGACATAATGTGCCGTCCATCCCCATGCATCCGCCCAGTCCGACCACCAGTCACCACCACGCCCCACTCCTCCTCACCTTATCTCTCATCTTTCTCGAGATATCATTTTTTTGATGAAATTCTTGAGATACCATTTTTCGATAAAATTCTCGAGATATCATTAGTTTATACACATGGGATTACTCCTGCATGGGTCAATCACAACAGGTGTTTTGTAAAAAAATGCATCTTGATGTTCTGTGCAATGCATGGGCATCTTGCTAGTCCATGAAAACAACACATGGAAAAATTTCACGGCAAACGAGGGATTTGAATCTGCTGGGAGGGGTTGTTTGGATTTTGCCCGGGGTAGCCAAAATTTTGGCGACCCTTTTGTCCACCGGTGCCTTTGCCACCGATGAACGAGGAATGGCTCAGGTACTCATGCATCCTCCACCGCGCACATTGGAGACGAGCTCGCACGAGCTATGCTTTTTTTTTCCCACCACGCCGCCCGAGCCGGTCGTAGACCGACCGGCGACCCGCATATTACGCCATCCAACCGTAGCCACACGCATTCTAATAGAAACTCAACAAACCGAACAAAATTCATGCAAACATGGCGATATTTCTCATAAACAATGATGGAATTCATATAAAACACAGGATTTTCATACAAACATGACGGATTTCATTACATACAAATCAACTAAGCGGTGCTAGTTCTGGACAGCACATGTATCTAATACCTGGCCTAAATGGTCGCCCGCTGATCCACTTGTGTTCCTCATGTCCGGCAGCACGATTACCGGACTGCTGGGAGCCCTGGAGGTATATGCTTCAGCGCAAAGGACGGCTCGCTTGCCCGCTGCCCAAATGATATGGTTGGCTGATGCCCAAGATGATGGTGGAAGGGGGCTTCTCCGCTTCCGTGGAGCCCATGCGGGTCGACGAAGGTCCTCGCAACAAAAGGATCCGGCAAGACACCTGCTGTGTACGCTGGTGTCGCCTCCACGGTGGCCTTCATGGGACCCAAGCGGCAGCTGCCTCCCGTGTACTACTTCTCTTTGATGATGCCGGAGGACGCGGAGGCGCTGGCCACTGAAAGCACAAGTGCTCCATAGGTGGTTTTGGTAATTAATGTCAACATATCTCTTGTTGGACTAACACTTTTATCTAGTATGTTTCAGATAAGTTCAACAATGGAGTGGCATGGACTAAAGGATGTGGGAACTCCTTCAAGATGCTAAGGACAAAGGATTCTCTCAAGCTTCAAGCTCAAGACTCTTCATTTTACATTTTAGTGATCCAAGATCACATTGAGTCTATAGGAAAAGCCAATACTATCAAGGAGGGATGAGATGTTGCTTAATGAGCCTCTTGCTTCATGTGCTTAGTGATATGCTCCAAAACCCTCCACTATTTTCCAACTTCCACTCATATGGCCTAAACCTAAAAGTCAAACTCGGCCCTTCCGATTCTTTCTATCCGGCGCCACCGAGTTCAGATGTCATAGCCACTGCCACAAACCCTAGGCAAATCGGTTTCACCGATAGGGATCTCGGTCTCGCCGAGATGGGATTGTAATCTCTCTGTGTATGTCCATTACCAAAATCGGTCTCACCGAGTTTGTGCAAACGGTACTACCGAGATTACAATGCAAACTTTCTGGTTAGCTTATTACCAAAATCGGTCTCACCGAGTTTGAGTAATCGGTCTCACCGAGTTTGCCTGACCAACTCTCTGGTTAGCTAATTACCAAAATCGGTCTCACCGAGTTTGCGTAATCGGTCCTACCGAGATTACGTTATGCCTTAACCCTAACCATATATCGGTCCTACCGAGATGCATATCGGTCCCACCGAAAACCCTAACGGTCACAAGGTTTACTAAATCGGTTCGACCGAGTTTTTTGATTCGGTCCCACCGAGATTGGTAAATTGTGTGTAACGGTTAGATTTTGTGTGGAGGCTATATATACCCCTCCACCTCCTCTTCATTCGTGGAGAGAGCCATCAGAACAAGCCTACACTTCTAGCATCCTATTTCTGAGAGAGAACTACCTACTCATGTGTTGAGACCAAGATATTCCATTCCAACCATATAAATCTTGATCTCTAGCCTTCCCCAAGTTGCTTTCCACTCAAATCTTCTTTCCACCAAATCCAAATCCTGTGAGAGAGAGTTGAGTGTTGGGGAGACTATCATTTGAAGCACAAGATCAAGGAGTTCATCATCAACACACCATTTGTTACTTCTTGGAGAGTGGTGTCTCCTAGATTGGCTAGGTGTCACTTGGGAGCCTCCGACAAGATTGTGGAGTTGAACCAAGGAGTTTGTAAAGGCAAGGAGATCGCCTACTTTGTGAAGATCTACCGCTAGTGAGGCAAGTCCTTCGTGGGCGACGGCCATGGTGGGATAGACAAGGTCGCTTCTTCGTGGACCCTTCGTGGGTGGAGCCCTCCGTGGACTCGCGCAACCGTTACCCTACGTGGGTTGAAGTCTCCACCAACGTGGATGTATGATAGCACCACCTATCGGAACCACGACAAAAACATCCGTGTCTCCAATTGCGTTTGAATTCTCCAATCCCTTCCCTTTACATTCTTGCAAGTTGCATGCTTTACTTTCCGCTGCTCATATACTCTTTGCATGCTTGCTTCTTATGTATTGTGAATGTTGAATTTGTGCCTAAACTCCACTTAAACCTAAAGAGATTAAAAACTGCAACTTTGGTACTTAGTGTCTAATCACCCCCCCCCCCCTCTAGACACCTCTTCTCAAGATCCTACAAGTGGTATCAGAGCTTTGGTTTCTATTGCCTTGGTTTAATCACCATTGGAGGAAGATGAATGAGTCTACTTTGGGGAGTCTTAGACATAGAGTGCCCATTCTTGATGGAGAGTATTTTCATGAGTGGAAAAATGAGATGCTTGCAATTTTCAATCAATATCATTTGAACAAGTACATTGCTAGCCCTTGTGCACCTCATGTTGATCCTATGCATCCTACCCTTGATGAAGCTATTGACATGACTAGAAATCTTAGAACTGTTAATCTTATCACTAGAGGCTTGCCTAGAAACTTAATTAGAATCTTGCCTACTCTTGAGTGTGCCTACACTATATGGAAATTTCTTGAGGAACGCTTTCCAAATTATTCCTTGAAAAATCTAGATGAGATTCTCTATAAGTCTATCGCCTTGAGTAAGATGAATACTAGTGATCCTATGTTTGGTGATCGCCTGTTTGAACTCACCAACCTTATGCGTGCCAAAGGAGATGTTGGAATTATTGGTGATATTATTTCCGAAGCTATAAGAATTCATAGACAAGATCATTGTCAAACTCACTCTAACGAATTACCCTCTCTAGGACTTGATCCACCACTTGATGATGTTGAACATGGATACTATGATGAGGATGATGATAGTGACTTCGATCTTGATGATGCAATGAGACATTTTGGTCTTATGGAAAATCTTCGGGGATATGTGTGCGGAGGAAAGGAATGGGTTCTTGACAGTGGATGTACCGATCACATGACCGGAGATAAAGACATGTTTCATGAGCTTGCTGAAAATGTTAGTCCTCGAAAGTATGTCACTTTCAGTGACAACTCAAAGGGTAAGGTGGTTGGCCTCGGTAAGGTGGCCATCTCACATGATAGCTCCATACAAAATGTCATGCTCGTTGAGTCTCTTGGCTACAACTTACTTTCAGTATCTAGACTTGCTGATTTCGGTTTAAATGTCCTATTTACTGAAGTACATTGCCAAGTGTTTCGTCGAGACAACCATAAAATGGTCTTTACTGGTATACGTAAAGGTGATCTTTACATTGTTGATTTCTCTAAAAAGGCACAACCTAAAACTTGCTTCATTGCTAAATCCTCAAAAGGTTGGTTATGGCATAGACGACTAGGTCACGTTGGCATGAGAAACCTTGACAAGCTTATTAAAGGAAATCATATCCTTGGAGTTAACGATGTCATATTTGATAAGGATAGACTGTACAGTGCTTGTCAGGCAGGTAAACAGGTTGGAGGAAGGCATCCCGTGAAGAACATCATGACCACAAGGAGGCCCCTCGAGCTTCTTCATATGGATCTCTGTGGTCCCAACACTTACAAAAGTCTCGGTGGAAATTATTTTGGTCTAGTTATTGTTGATGATTTTTCAAGATTTACGTGGGTGTTCTTTCTCAATGATAAATCGCAGGTCCAAAAGATCTTCAAAAACTTTGCTAGGAAGGCCCAAAACCAATTTGAAGTGAAGATCAAGAAGGTTCGCAGCGACAACGGAACGGAGTTCAAGAATGCAAAAGTGGACACCTTTCTTGACGAAGAAGGGATTTCACACGAGTTCTCGGCTACGTACACACCTCAACAAAATGGAGTTGTTGAGAGGAAGAACCGGACGCTCATCGAAATGGCGAGAAAGATGCTTGATGAGTACAAGACGCCGAAGCACTTTTGGGCAGAAGCGGTTGAGACGGCTTGTCATGCAACAAATCGCTTGTATCTTCACAAGCTACTCGGCAAGACGGCATACGAGATCCTCACCGGTAACAAACCCCAAGTTGGATACTTTCGAGTATTCAGCTCAAAGTGCTACATTCTTGATAAGCATCGTCGTTCAAAATTTGCTCCTAAATCTCATGAAGGTTTCCTACTTGGTTATGGCTCAAACTCTCACACTTACCGTGTCTACAACAATTTCACCCGAAAGGTTGAAGAGACGGTAGATGCGAATTTTGACGAATCTAACGGCTCGCAAGTAGAGCAATTGCCAATTGATGTAGGAGATAAAGACCCTTCGGAAGCAATCCAAGACTTGTCTATTGGCAAGGTCCGTCCAACGGAGGTGAAGGAGAGTACCTCGTCTGTCCAAGTGGAAGCTTCTACTTCACGAAAAGGTGAACCAAGAGTTGATACGGAAGCATCCACAAGTGGAACACACCAAGATGAAGAAAACGAGGAAGAACATCATGAACGTCAACAACCTCCCTCTCCACCACGACAAGAGAACAACGACACCAACAATGAAGAAGAACAAGATGAAGAAGATGTTCAACCGAGATCCAAGCAAAAGATTTCACGAGTTCGAGCAAGAATTGCTAAAGACCATCCCGTCTACAATGATATTCAAACCGGGAGAATCACTCGCTCTAAAACTCGTTTAGCTAACTTTTGTGAAAACTATTCTTTCATCTCTAGCATTGAACCTATGAAGGTCGAAGAAGCATTGGAAGATCCGGATTGGATAAATGCTATGCATGAAGAGCTACACAACTTTGAGAGAAACCAAGTTTGGACATTGGTTGAGAAGCCCGACAACAACCACAACATCATCGGTACCAAATGGGTGTTTCGCAACAAGCAAGATGAAGACGGACAAGTAGTTCGCAACAAAGCACGTCTCATCGCCCAAGGCTACACATAAGTCGAAGGTATGGACTATGGTGAGACTTATGCTCCCGTTGCTAGACTTGAGTCCATTCACATCTTACTTGCCTATGCTAATCACCATAATATCACCTTGTACCAAATGGACATTAAAAGTGCTTTTCTAAATGGTGAAATAGAGGAGGAAGTTTATGTCAAACAACCTCCCGGCTTTGTCAATCCTAAGAAACCATATCATGTTTACAAACTTCACAAAGCTCTTTATGGTCTTAAACAAGCTCCTAGAGCTTGGTATAAATGCTTGACCAAGTTCCTTATTGAAAAAGGCTTTGAAATTGGGAAAATTGATTCCACACTTTTTACTAAAAGGGTGTAACGCCCCGGATTCGATGCGCCAGGTGTCTTCCAGTATTCGCCGTCGTTGCCATGTCATTTGCTTGCGTGTTGCACTTTGCTATGTCATCATATGCATTTCATATCATGTCATCATGTGCATCTCATTTTGCATACGTGTTCGTCTCATGCATCCGAGCATTTTCCCCGTTGTCCGTTTTGCGATCCGGCACTCCTATGTCTCCCGGCGCCCTCTTTTACCTCTTTTCGTGTGTGGGTATTAAACGTTCTCGGAATGGACCGAGGTTTGTCAAGCGGCCTTGGTATACCACCGGTAGACCGCCTGTCAAGTTTCGTGCCATTTGGAGTCCGTTTGATACTCCAACGGTTAACCGGGTAACCATAAAAGCCTCCTTCTCTTTGCAGCCCAACACCCCTTCCAAACTGGCCCAAAACCCAGCAAACTCCCCTCCATGCTCTCGGTCGTTCGATCACGATCGCGTGGCCGAAAACCGCACCTCATTTGGCCTCTTCTAGCTCCCTCTACCTATAAATATGTGCCTCTCCCGAAATTCGCGGTCTATTCACCCCGAAACCCTAGCTTCTTCCTCCTCCCGCCGACGGACACGTCCACCGCCGCCGGACGTGTCCGCCGTCCCTCGCCGCCGCGCCGCAGCGATGGCGCGCCGCCACGTGGCAGCGCGCGCGCCGCCGCCGCAGCGCAGCCCGCCGAGGCCCGCAGCTGCCCTCCGGCCCGTCTCCGCCGCCCGAAACCTCCCGCGCGGACCCGCCCGCGCCGCCCGCTCCGCGCCTCCGGCCGAGCTTCGTCGCGCCGCCCGCTGCGCGCGAGCCGCCTCCGCCCGTCAGCGCCTCCCGTCCGCGCCGCCCAGCGCCGGCCGCCGCCGCCGGCCGCTTGATGCGCGCCGCCGCGCCGGTGCTCGCCGCCGCGGATCCGGCCTCCTCCGGCCGCCTCCCGTCGCCGAGCCCCTCGCGGTGCTCCTCCGCCGCCAAGGCTTCGTCTCTCGGCGAGATCCGCCGCCGGATCTCCTCCTCGCCGCGTTGACTTTTCTCCTCGGAGTGGTAATTTCTGCTAAGTCCCGAATCTGCTGTAGTTTTCATGCATTTTCATCGCATCATATCTCTGCATCCGTTGCTCCGTTTCGTGCGTGTAATATGTCAAATTGTTCGCCTCGACGTGTACATCATTTCATCTCATTGCATCATTTTCATTTGAGCTCATCTTGATGCCCGAAATGCTGTTGGAAGAGGGCTATGTGATGTTAGTTTCAGATTCTTATCAGAACATGCACTTTTGTCATTTTTGCCATGATTGATGTGTTCACCCTATGAACTTGAGTCCTACATGTGTCTTGTAATATGCCATTCCATCTTTACAGGGGTGTATGCCATGTATTTTTGTGATCTCTGTGGTGACTAGCACAAGCATGCAAAATAGGCTTCATGATGTTGATGATTTCAGCCCCTGTTCTGCTAATATTTTTATGCCATGTAAACTTGATGCTACCGAGAAATCCATGCATATTTTGAGATACTTCAGTAAGGATGTTTTGAACATATGGTTATTCTCTATCCATCCATGCCCTTGTTTGCAATTATGGAGTGCCATAGCTTGAGTCAATCGAGCTCTACTTTTGCTATAAAATGTTTCCTGGCAGATTGTTTACATGTTTGATAGCTCTAAACATTGCAACCTGATATTATTTTCTGCAAAGTCTGAACTGTTATTATTTGCAATCTTGCCATGTGTTTTTGAGCATGTTCTAGTTGTTTCTGGAGATAGCTCAGTGTTCATGTTTTGTCATGCTTTACCTGTACATCATGTCCATGCCTTTTGTTTTCTTGTTGAGGTCCTGTAGCATGTTGTTTTGATGCTTGCTATATGCCTAGTTGCTGTTTTGGACAACATGTCCTTTAAACTTGTTTCATGTGTATGTGTTGAACCGTTGCTCCGTTTCGAGTGTGCTCTATATGAAACTTGCTTGATTTTGCATGTAGTTTAATATTATCATGTTGCATCCTTGTTTTGAGGTGTTTGCTTGATGTTTGTATGCATTTTGCATCAATGCCATGCTTATCTTGTTTTGCTCATATCTTCTAGGCCGTAGCTCCGAATTAAATGAACTTTATATGTAACTTGACTAGAATTTCGTGTAGATCATCGTGGTGCATATTAACTTGCTATTTAACAACTTGAACATAAAGTTATTCAGATCTGGACCAATTTCGAAATTTGCATATGAGGACTTACCGGAATTGTTCTATGTTGTTTCCGGCCTCATTTAAACTTGCTTTGATGTGTTGCTCTTGTTTGCATCATCTCTTGCCATGAGTAGCTTCATGTAGCTTTGTCATGCATCATGTTTGTTGTGCATCTTGTCATGTTCATGTGTAATGTGTTTACCATGTTGTGTGCTTCTTTTCGTAGTTCCTGTTTCGTTGCGATCGTGAGGATTCGTTCGTCTACGCTTGGTTCAGCTTCATCCGTTCGTATTCTTCATAGACTTGTTCTTCTTCCTTGCGGGATTTCAGGCAAGATGACCGCTACCCTGGATCTCACTACTATCATTGCTATGCTAGTTGCTTCGTTCTATCGCTTCGCTGCGCTACCTATCACTTGCTGATCAAGCCTCCCAAATTGCCATGAACCTCTAACCTTTGTCACCCTTCCTAGCAAATCGTTGTTTGGCTATGTTACCGCTTTGCTCAGCCCCTCTTATAGCGTTGTTAGTTGCAGGTGAAGATGAAGTTTGTTCCTTGTTGGAACATGGAGATGTTGTTCCTTGTTGGAACATGCTTACTTGTTGGGATATCACAATATATCTTATTTAATTAATGCATCTATATACTTGGTAAACGGTGGAAGGCTCGGCCTTATGCCTGGTGTTTTGTTCCACTCTTGCCGCCCTAGTTTCCGTCATATCGGTATTATGTTCCCGGATTTTGCGTCCCTAACGCGGTCGGGTGATTTATGGGACCCCCTTGACAGTTCGCTTTGAATAAGACTCCTCCAGCAAGGCCCAACATTGGTTTTACCATTTGCCTCACCACCACCTATATTTCCCTTGGGAGTAATTAACCCAAGGGTCATCTTTATTCAGCCCCTCCGGGCCAATGCTTGTCTAAGTGTTGGTCCAACTAGAGCCCTTTGCAGCGCCCCCTCAAGGAAACTTGGGGTCTGGTTTTAGTTGTACGGACTGCTCATCCGGTCGTGGCCTGATATGAGATACGCGCGGCTACTATCAGGGTGTCGGCACGCCGGGAGGTCTTGCTGGTCTTGTTTTATTCTTGTCGAAATGTCTTGTAGCCGGATTCCGAGACTGATCGGGTCTTCCGGGAGAAGGAATATCCTTCGTTGATCGCGAGAGCTTATCATGGGCTAAGTTGGGACACCCCTGCAGGGTATAAACTTTCGAGAGTCATGCCCGTGGTTATGTGGCAGATGGGAATTTGTTAATATCCGGTTGTAGTAAACTCAAGTAAACTCTTCTAAAATACACCAACCGTAATGCGAATCGTGAGTGTCTCTTTTCGGGTTGATCGAGAGGAGAACACGGTTTCTGGGTTATGTCTGACATAAGTAGGGGTTCAGGATCACTTCTTGATCATTACTAGTTGACGACCGTTCCGTTGTTTCTCTTCTCGCTCTCTTTTGCGTTGGTTAGCCACCATATATGCTTAGTCGCTGCTGCAACCTCACCACTTTACCCCTTCCTTTCCCTTTAAGCTTTGCTAGTCTTGATACCCATGGTAATGGGATTGCTTTGAGTCCTCGTGGCTCACTGATTACTACACCACCGTTTGCGGTATAGGTTATGCGATGATCATGACGCGAGAGCGATGTTTGTTTGTGTTGGAGTTCTTCTGCTTCTTCTTCGATCAGGGGATAGGTTCCAGGTCGGCAGCCTGGGCTAGCAGGGTGGATGTCGTTTGAGCCTCTGTTTATGTTTCATCTGTAGTCGGATATTGTTCTTGTATGTTGTATTGTTGTATTCTGGTGACATTGTATGTATTGTATGTATCCCCATCTATTATGTAATGTTGATGTAATGATATCCACCTTGCAAAAGCGTTTCAATATGTGGGTCTATCCTTGGTGGGACCTTCGAGTTCCTTTTGGATAGGGTCGCATATTGGGCGTGACAAGTTGGTATCAGAGCCTCGACCGACCCTAGGAGCCCCTTGATTGATCGGTAGTTTGGCCGTTGTTGAGTCTAGAAGAAAACTATTTTCGGAGTCTAGTTATATCAGAGAGTAGGATTTCTTTTTATTCCTCAGCCCCTTCGTCGCTCTGGTAAGGAATCTTGACGTAGGTGTTTTATATTACTCCTCTTCCCCTTCAAAATTTTCTTTAGGTTCACGCAGTTGGTTTTTCCGATCGTTGTTCCTCAGCTCTTTTCATCCGGTGCATTTCTCGTCAAGTCGACTCGACCATCTTCATCTTTGCCAAGTTCAATCCTCAGTTCCTCCTCCGACGTCGTTGTTTTTCCTTGTCCGAAGTTGTCCTTGTTTTTCCCACCCGCCCTCCCTTCATCTTCTCGAATCAGGAGTCCGTAATCGAGTATGCTTCCTACTCGTGCGAAGTCTTTGCTTTCTTTCCTCAATGATTTCAACCGGTGTTTTCTCTTCAGTATATTCGTCGGTTTTCCCCTTCCAAGTTGTCTTTGTTTTTCCTGCCCTCCCTCCCTCTTCTTTCAGGAGCTTGAGTCTGTTTCGAGCATCAATTTCATTCATGCGGAGCCCCTTCAGCCTTCCCTCATTTATCTCAACCGGTGAATTCTCGTCATGTTCGTCATTCTTCATCCCTTTTCTTTTTTCCGGTGGATTCAATTCAAGTTTTTCGGGTTAATCATATTCTTTTTCTTCGAAGTGTTCCCTTTGCTCGTTTGCCTCTCGCCAATTTATCCTTCCGGAGTGTTCAACACATCTCAGGAGATTCGTCTATGTTTGAATTAATTCGAGGTTGTCACCTCATTCAAATATTTCAATTATTCCGGTGCATCATCTATCTGTTCAACAATCCTTTCCAATGGTGTTTTCTTTTAGTGGGCCCTAACCCACAGGTCTTTTCCCAGGATCTTACCTGACTCTTCTAATTTCCCCGGAGTTATTCTCAATTCTTTTCGGAGTTTGACGTAAGAATGAATTTCATCAGTCAGATGCCTTTTCAAGATCGATTTCAAATCATTTCATTGTTGGCTCAACCTCTCTGTTTTTCATACTTCCGGAGTATCTCATTAATTTTGGTGGTGTTTCTCGTCGTCATTTGAAGATCGAAGTAGAGTTTCTCTTAAATCTTGTCCGTTCTCCCGGAGGTTCAGGGTGCTAGCTCGATGTTATCCTATCTAATTGTTTCCAGTCATGCAAATTCTGCTCATACATCCGGAGTATTTCAGAAGTTGATTTCTATTTCGTTTCACCGGAGGCCATCATTCCAGGGGAATTCTTCGTCCTCACATTCCAGCTACCGTTATCCAATTCTTCCGGTGCTTCGTTCAAGGGTTCTTTAATCAGCCCATGATCTCTTTGTTCTTTTGAATCTAAATCACCTCTAGCATATTGGTTCTTCTAATTCTTTCCGGCGATTCGTTCTCTTCTCTTCGTTCATTTTCATTTCTAACGGTGGTTCGTTCAAGATTCTTTTTCTTTGATTATCACACTAATCCATTCGTTCTTTTCAATCCTACCGGTGGTTCATGAAGTCCTTCTCAAGTTTGCGATATGTCACTTCTCAATCCTTTTCAAGAAGAATAAGTAGTATGAAAATCCATTGCTTGTCATCAATTTAATTTGATGAAGGATAAGCATACAATAAATGTTATTCTTATTTCATCAAAGTGATTAATCTTTTTCTTCGGAGTTTGTTCTTGAGGAATAAATTCTAGTTCCAAGTCTTTTCATCTTTTCTTTTCCGGAGTTCAATTATTTCCTCGGCCATTTTGTCGGAATCCTCCATCTAAATCATCGCAAGGCTCATCTTATTCTTTTTTTTCCTTCATTTTATCTCGTCATCCTTTTGATACCGGAGTTCTTCATGGTGGATCTTCATGATTTAATTCATTCTTCAAGTGTTCACCTAGATTCTTGTCGATGGAATTCAAGTATCTTTTCTTCTTGCGTCTCGAAGTGCAATTAATTCTCCGTTTTCTTTTGAAGTGGAGTTTTGAATTTGTTCGTTCTTCTAAGCAATCCAATCATTACCGGTTGTGGTCGGTTATCACCTCATAATTTTGAGATGTTTTCCATAAGTCCACAACAAGCTTTTTCTTTCGTTGTTGATTTTCTCAACAACTCCATTCAATCATTCTAAATTCTTTTCATTCAATCCTCTTTCAATTCTTTTCCGGAGGCTTTGCGTTGTTTATCTCGTCAAGTGTCATTCCATCTTCTGAAGCTCATGTTCTATTCTTTCCTTGTTCAACCGGTGTGCTGCCTAAATCCTTTCAGTCTTATTCGTTTCTTTTCTCATTCTAACCACTCCGGTTAGAACGAGTTGTTTCAGTGTCTATCTTGTTTCCATGAGAATTTGATTCTTGTCATTCTCCCGTTCCTCTCTTCTCCTCGAGTGCTCTCGATTCTTTGCCTCTTCTCTTGAGTTTTTGTTTCACCTCATCCCTTTTCCCTTCTGTCTCGGTCCTAAGATCTCGGGACGAGATCTCTTGTTAGTGGAGCAGTGTTGTAACGCCCCGGATTCGATGCGCCAGGTGTCTTCCAGTTATTCGCCGTCGTTGCCATGTCATTTGCTTGCGTGTTGCACTTTTCCATGTCATCATATGCATTTCATATCATGTCATCATGTGCATCTCATTTTGCATACGTGTTCGTCTCATGCATCCGAGCATTTTCCCCGTTGTCCGTTTTGCGATCCGGCACTCCTATGTCTCCCGGCGCCCTCTTTTACCTCTTTTCGTGTGTGGGTATTAAACGTTCTCGGAATAGACCGAGGTTTGTCAAGCGGCCTTGGTATACCACCGGTAGACCGCCTGTCAAGTTTCGTGCCATTTGGAGTCCGTTTGATATTCCAATGGTTAACCGGGTAACCATAAAAGCCTCCTTCACTTTGCAGCCCAACACCCCTTCCGAACTGGCCCAAAACCCAGCAAACTCCCCTCCATGCTCTCGGTCGTTCGATCACGATCACGTGGCCAAAAACCGCACCTCATTTGGACTCTCCTAGCTCCCTCTACCTATAAATATGTGCCTCTCCCGAAATTCGCGGTCTATTCACCCCGAAACCCTAGCTTCTTCCTCCTCCCGCCGACGGACACGTCCACCCGCCTTCCGGACGTGTCCGCCCGTCCCTGCGCCGCCGCCCGCAGCAGATGGGCATGCCGCGCCGCGTGGCCGCCGCCGCCCGCCGCCGCCCGCAGCCCGCCGAGGCCCGCAGCCGCCCCTCCGGTCCGGTCTCCGCCGCCCGAGCCTCCTCGCGCGGACCCGCCTGACGCGCCCGCCGCTCAAGGCGCCTCCCGGCCGAGCTTTCGCCGCCGCCAGCGGCCGCTGGAGCCGCCTCCGCCCACCGGCGCCTCCCCATCCGCGCCGCCCGCGCCGCTGCCCGCCGCCCGCGATGCGTCGCGCCCGCGCCAAGGCCGGTGCTCGCCGCCCGCGGATCCGCCGCCTCCCGTCGCCGGAGCCCCTCGCCGGTGCTCCTCCGGCCGCCGCGCTTCTCGTCTCCGGCGAGATCCGCCGCCCGGATCTCCTCCTCGCCGCGTTGACTTTTCTCCTCGGAGTGGTAATTTCTGCTAAGTCCCGAATCTGCTGTAGTTTTCATGCATTTTCATCGCATCATATCTCTGCATCCGTTGCTCCGTTTCGTGCGTGTAATATGTCAAATTGTTCGCCTCGACGAGTACATCATTTCACCTCATTGCATCATTTTCATTTGAGCTCATCTTGATGCCCGAAATGCTGTTGGAAGAGGGCTATGTGATGTTTGTTTCAGATTCTTATCAGAACATGCACTTTTGTCATTTTTGCCATGATTGATGTGTGCACCCTATGAACTTAAGTCCTACATGTATTTTGTAATATGCCATGCCATCTTTACAGGGGTGTATGCCATGTATTTTTGTGATCTCTGTGGTGACTAGCACAAGCATGCAAACTAGGCTTCATGATGTTGATGATTTCAGCCCCTGTTCTGCTGATATTTTTATGCCATGTAAACTTGATGCTACCGAGAGATCCATGCATATTTTGAGATACTTCAGTAAGGATGTTTTGAACATATGGTTATTCTCTATCCATCCATGCCCTTGTTTGCAATTATGGAGTGCCATAGCTTGAGTCAATCGAGCTCTACTTTTGCTATAAAATGTTTCCTGGCAGATTGTTTACATGTTGTTTGATAGCTCTAAACATTGCAACCTGATGTTATTTTCTGCAAAGTCTGAACTGTTATTATTTGCAATCTTGCCATGTGTTTTTGAGCATGTTCTAGTTGTTTCTGGAGATGGCTCAGTGTTCATGTTTTGTCATGCTTTACCTGTACATCATGTCCATGCCTTTTGTTTTCTTGTTGAGGTCCTGTAGCATGTTGTTTTGATGCTTGCTATATGCCTAGTTGCTGTTTTGGACAACATGTCCTTTAAACTTGTTTCATGTGTATGTGTTGAACCGTTGCTCCGTTTCGAGTGTGCTCTATATGAAACTTGCTTGATTTTGCATGTAGTTTAATATTATCATGTTGCATCCTTGTTTTGAGGTGTTTGCTTGATGTTTGTATGCATTTTGCATCAATGCCATGCTTATCTTGTTTTGCTCATATCTTCTAGGCCGTAGCTCCGAATTAAATGAACTTTATATGTAACTTGACTAGAATTTCGTGTAGATCATCATGGTGCATATTAACTTGATGTTTAACAACTTGAACATAAAGTTATTCAGATCTGGACCAATTTCGAAATTTGCATATGAGGACTTACCGGAATTGTTCTATGTTGTTTCCGGCCTCATTTAAACTTGCTTTGATGTGTTGCTCTTGTTTGCATCATCTCTTGCCATGAGTAGCTTCATGTAGCTTTGTCATGCATCATGTTTGTTGTGCATCTTGTCATGTTCATGTGTGGTGTGTTTACCATGTTGTGTGCTTCTTTTCGATAGTTCCTGTTTCGTTGCGATCGTGAGGATTCGTTCGTCTACGCTTGGTTCGGCTTCATCTGTTCGTCTTCTTCATGGACTCGTTCTTCTTCCTTGCGGGATTTCAGGCAAGATGACCGCTACCCTGGATCTCACTACTATCATTGCTATGCTAGTTGCTTCATTCTATCGCTTCGCTGCGCTACCTATCACTTGTTGATCAAGCCTCCCAAATTGCCATGAACCTCTAACCTTTGTCACCCTTCCTAGCAAACCGTTGTTTGTCTATGTTACCGCTTTGCTCAGCCCCTCTTATAGCGTTGTTAGTTGTAGGTGAAGATGAAGTTTGTTCCTTGTTGGAACATGGAGATGTTGTTCCTTGTTGGAACATGCTTACTTGTTGGGATATCACAATATATCTTATTTAATTAATGCATCTATATACTTGGTAAACGGTGGAAGGCTCGGCCTTATGCCTGGTGTTTTGTTCCACTCTTGCCGCCCTAGTTTCCGTCATATCGGTATTATGTTCCCGGATTTTGCGTCCCTAACGCGGTCGGGTGATCTATGGGACCCCCTTGACAGTTCGCTTTGAACAAGACTCCTCCAGCAAGGCCCAACATTGGTTTTACCATTTGCCTCACCACCACCTATATTTCCCTTGGGAGTAATTAACCCAAGGGTCATCTTTATTCAGCCCCCCCGGGCCAATGCTTGTCTAAGTGTTGGTCCAACTAGAGCCCTTTACAGCGCCCCCTCAAGGAAACTTGGGGTCTGGTTTTAGTTGTACGGACTGCTCATCCGGTCGTGGCCTGAGACGAGATACGCGCGGCTACTATCAGGGTGTCGGCACGCCGGGAGGTCTTGCTGGTCTTGTTTTATTACTGTCGAAATGTCTTGTAGCCGGGATTCCGAGACTGATCAGGTCTTCCCGGGGAGAAGGAATATCCTTCGTTGATCGCGAGAGCTTATCATGGGCTAAGTTGGGACACCCCTGCAGGGTATAAACTTTCGAGAGCCGTGCCCGCGGTTATGTGGCAGATGGGAATTTGTTAATATCCGGTTGTAGTAAACTCGAAGTAAACTCTTCTAAAATGCACCAACCGTGTGCGTAACCGTGAGTGTCTCTTTTCGGGGTTGATCGAGAGGAGAACACGGTTTCTGGGTTATGTCTGACGTAAGTAGGGGTTCAAGATCACTTCTTGATCATTACTAGTTGACGACCGTTCCTTTGTTTCTCTTCTCGCTCTCTTTTGCGTTGGTTAGCCACCATATATGCTTAGTCGCTGCTGCAACCTCACCACTTTACCCCTTCCTTTCCCTTTAAGCTTTGCTAGTCTTGATACCCATGGTAATGGGATTGCTGAGTCCTCGTGGCTCACAGATTACTACACCACCAGTTGCAGGTACAGGTTATGCGATGATCATGACGCGAGAGCGATGTTTGTTTGTGTTGGAGTTCTTCTGCTTCTTCTTCGATCAGGGGATAGGTTCCAGGTCGGCAGCCTGGGCTAGCAGGGTGGATGTCGTTTGAGCCTCTGTTTATGTTTCATCCGTAGTCGGATGTTGTTCTTGTATGTTGTATTGTTGTATTCTGGTGACATTGTATGTATTGTATGTATCCCCATCTATTATGTAATGTTGATGTAATGATATCCACCTTGCAAAAGCGTTTCAATATGCGGGTCTATCCTTGGTGGGACCTTCGAGTTCCTTTTGGATAGGGTCGCATATTGGGCGTGACAAAGGGTTAATGGAGAATTATTTGTATGCCAAATTTATGTTGATGATATCATATTTGGATCAACTAACCCTCATTTTAGTGAAAAGTTTGGAAAGCTAATGTAGGATAAGTTTGAGATGTCAATGATGAGTGAACTCAAATTCTTTCTTGGGTTGCAAATCAAGCAAACTAAGGAAGGTACTTTTGTGTCTCAAACGAAGTACACTAAGGACTTATTCAAGAAGTTCAATATGCAAGAATGCAAAGATATGTCTACACCCATGCCTACTAGTGGACATCTTGATTTGACCAAAGATGGTAAACCTAGGGACCAAAAGGTATATCGCTCTATGATTGGATCATTGTTATACCTATGTTCTTCACGTCCCGATATTATGCTAAGTGTGTGCATGTGTGCAAGATATCAAGCTTCTCCTAAAGAATGTCATCTTAAGGCCGTAAAAAGGATAGTGAGATACTTAATTCATACACCAAATTTTGGCATTTGGTATCCTAAGAGGGCCTCTTTCGATCTTGTTGGCTACTCCGACTCGGACTATGCCGGAGACAAAGTTGATAGAAAGTCCACTTCGGGTACTTGTCAATTTCTTGGTAGATCTCTTGTGTCTTGGTCCTCCAAGAAACAAAACTCGGTATCCTTATCTACCGCCGAAGCGGAGTACATTGCCACTGGTTCATGTTGTGCTCAATTACTTTGGATGACCCAAACTCTTAAAGATTATGGGATATATGTAAGACATGTTCCATTGCTTTGTGACAATGAAAGTGCTATAAAAATTGGTCACAATCCCGTACAACATTCTCGAACTAAACATATTGAAGTTCGTCATCATTTCATTCAAGATCATGTTGCTAAGGGTGACATTAATCTTAAGCATGTTCGCACCGAAAAGCAATTAGCGGATATATTCACTAAACCCCTTGATGAGAAAGTGTTTTGCAGGTTGAGAGGAGAATTGAACATCATTGATGCTTCAAACTTGGAGTAGAAACTCCATTGTATACATGCAAGATATGAGCTTATGACTAATCCATGATATCTCTCTTATGATGAATATATTATATCTTGGATATATTTGCATCTTGCATGTTATCTAATCCCTGTAGGTACTTGGTTGAAACAAACTCCATGAGATTGTAAGCCACTCACATCTTGAGCAATCTCTACGTCACCAAGTCTCTACACTATGGTGGTTGAAGTCAAGGAAGCACGGAATCTTTCAAATATATCCTTTGACAATCTCTATAATTGAGCTTCATGATTAAATTCTCTTTTTCACAAGTGCTACTCCTTGCAAGAACTAACCCATGTAGGTAGATGGACTCAAATTCCAAGTGGTGTTCCCAACTCTTGATGAGCTACATCAACCTTGAGCAACCCACACAAGTTCAACTACATGGTCAACATCACCAACCAAGGTATGTCATTCCATCTTAGAGAAGCTTTACTCCGAGTCATGAGCTAAAGCAACTCGACAAGATGTGAATACATCAAGATGCTTAATCGAAAAATGGTAACCCCATTTTGAGCTTAAACGAGGAGTATGACCCATGATCAAGTGATCTCACTTGACTCCTAAGTCAATATACTCTAACATAGGTGACCTTGTCACCAACCATCTCTAGATGAAGTTCTCTCATGTTCTTATCTGTGTCTTTGCATTTGTCTCAGGCATATTGGTTTCCCCTTTCAAAAAAAAACTTCATCTAGATTTCTTTTCTTTTCTTTTTAGTTGCTCTGCATTTCCTGCATCCAATTCATTGCACATCCTTCAGTTAATTCCTTGCAAATCTTTGTGAGATCTTACTAGTGTAGTGAGCTGAGGTGACAAGTGTTTTCTCTGCGATGAACTCGGTTTCACCGATTTGTTGTTTTCGGTCCAGCCGAATCCTCTCGGTACAACCGAAGCATACCACTCGGTGTCACCGATTTCACAACATGAAAAACAGGTTGCCACTTGTTCCATGTTTCTTCTGATCCAGCTCCACTCAATGAATCTTGTCCTCTACAAGCATCACAATTTTATCCAGTGCTTTGTGCTGTGACTCAAGGACCAAACCCATTCAAAACAAATTCCAGAAGACCCTTCTTGGAAATTGATGTCAAAGGGGGAGAGAGAGATCACATCAAAGCTTATCACTTATTAAGGGGGAGAAAGAGATCTCCAGGGGGAGAGAATACTAAAGTAGAAAGCATTTCTCAAGGATCCCAGATGCTTGATGTTCAAGAGGAGAGATGCCACATGTCTTTTTGGGGGAAAGACATGTTCACATGTGCTTAATTGCTTTAAGCTCTGTACATTCATATCTTTCAGCTCTGATTTTCTGTTCCCTATCTTCTCCCAATATCCCATGCTAGATTCAGGGGGAGCAAGACATCTAAGGGAAAGAAATCATTTAAATTCATTGCATATCTTTACTCTTGGGGACATGTCTAATCCAATGTGGTACTCAATACTCACTTTCTACATGTCATCCCAGTCCTGGTACTCTTGTGGTTTCTTTTGTTTGCTCTGGCTAGTAGATGTACCTGTGTTATCTAACCTTGTTTGTGCAGGTTCATTCCATCCTAAGCCAACTCAAGACTACAAGGTAAGTATATGCATCACAATCATGTGTATGAGGAATTCTTGCTGATGTACATACTGTTTGCAAGAAGGAATCATGTGCATGAAGGTATTTTCCTTAATAATCTTTTGCTCTGATGCATATGGCCAAGATACATGTAACACATTTCCTACTCTATCATGGTTATGCTCTCATATGCTTCTCTATTCCATATTCACATGATTGCATACATGTAGGGGGAGCCTATGTTTGTTACATGTCTTTCCGAAGCTTTACTTGCTACTCTTTATATCTTTATCTAAAGCTTTGATGTATGTTGCCATCAATTACAAAAAAGGGGGAGATTGAAAGCACAAGTGCTCCCTAGGTGGTTTTGGTAATTAATGTCAACATATCTCTTGTTGGACTAACACTTTTATCTAGTATGTTTCAGATAAGTTCAACAATGGAGTGGCATGGACTAAAGGATGTGGGAACTCCTTCAAGATGCTAAGGACAAAGGATTGGCTCAAGCTTCAAGCTCAAGACTCTTCATTTTACATTTTAGTGATCCAAGATCACATTGAGTCTATAGGAAAAGCCAATACTATCAAGGAGGGATGAGATGTTGCTTAATGAGCCTCTTGCTTCATGTGCTTAGTGATATGCTCCAAAACCCTCCACTATTTTCCCACTTCCACTCATATGGCCTAAACCTAAAAGTCAAACTCGGCCCTACCGATTCTTTCTATCCGGCGCCATCGAGTTCAGATGTCATAGCCACTGCCACAAACCCTAGGCAAATCGGTTTCACCGATAGGGATCTCGGTCTCACCGAGATGGGATTGTAATCTCTCTGTGTATGTCCATTACCAAAATCGGTCTCACCGAGTTTGTGCAAACGGTACTACCGAGATTACAATGCAAACTTTCTGGTTAGGCTATTACCAAAATCGGTCTCACCGAGTTTGAGTAATCGGACTCACCGAGTTTGCCTGACCAACTCTCTGGTTAGCTAATTACCAAAATCGGTCTCACCGAGTTTGCGTAATCGGTCCTACCGAGATTACGTTATGCCCTAACTCTAACCATATCGGTCCTACCGAGATGCATATCGCTCCCACCGAAAAACCTAACGTTCACAAGGTTTACTAAATCGGTTCGATCGAGTTTTTTGATTCGGTCCCACCGAGATTGGTAAATTGTGTGTAACGGTTAGATTTTGTGTGGAGGCTATATATACCCCTCCACCTCCTCTTCATTCGTGGAGAGAGCCATCAGAACAAGCCTACACTTCCAGCATCCTATTTCTGAGAGAGAACTACCTACTCATGTGTTCAGACCAAGATATTCCATTCCAACCACATAAATCTTGATCTCTAGCCTTCCCCAAGTTGCTTTCCACTCAAAATCTTCTTTCCACCAAATCCAAATCCTGTGAGAGAGAGTTGAGTGTTGGGAGACTATCATTTGAAGCACAAGAGCAAGGAGTTCATCATCAACACACCATTTTTTACTTCTTGGAGAGTGGTGTCTCCTAGATTGGCTAGGTGTCACTTGGGAGCCTCCGACAAGATTGTGGAGTTGAACCAAGGAGTTTGTAAGGGCAAGGAGATCGCCTACTTCGTGAAGATCTACAGCTAGTGAGGCAAGTCATTCGTGGGTGACGGCCATGGTGGGATAGACAAGGTTGCTTCTTCGTGGACCCTTCATGGGTGGAGCCCTCCGTGGACTCGCGCAACCGTTACCCTACGTGGGTTGAAGTCTCCACCAACGTGGATGTACAATAGCACCACCTATCGGAACCACGACAAAAACATCCGTGTCTCCAATTGCGTTTGAATTCTCCAATCCCTTCCCTTTACATTCTTGCAAGTTGCATGCTTTACTTTCCGCTGCTCATATACTCTTTGCATGCTTGCTTGTTATGTATTGTGAATGTTGAATTTGTGCCTAAACCCCACTTAAACCTAAAGAGATTAAAAACTACAACGTTGGTACTTAGTGTCTAATCAACCCCCTCTAGACACCTCTTCTCAAGATCCTACAGCCACCGACAGGTCGCTCTCCGCGCACCCAGCTTCTGTCTCCACTTGCATGGCGCAGTCACTGGCATGGGAGTCTCGGCCACAGAAATGGGAGACGCGGTCACAGACACGGGAGGCGCGGTACGAGGCGGCGGCGTGGACGGCAGCGACGACGCCAGTGCGCCGCTCCTCATCGAGCTGGCATGGAGCAGCAAGTTGCTGAACCGCGCGCCGGCTTGGGGCGGTGATACGACTCCAACGTATCTATGATTTTTGATTGTTCCATGCTATTATATTATCTGTTTTGGATGTTTAATGGGCTTTATTACGCACTTTTATATTATTTTCGGGACTAACCTATTAACCGAAAGCCCAGTGCAAATTGCTGTTTTTTGCCTATTTCAGTGTTTCGCAGAAAAGGAATATCAAACGGAATGAAACCTTCGCGAGCATCATTTTTGGAACAAACGCAATCCAGGAGACTTGGAGTGGACGTCAAGGAAGCAACGAGGCGACCACGAGGTAGGAGGGCGCGCCCAGGGTGGTAGGCGTGCCCCCACCCTCGTGGGCCCCTCGTGGCTCCACCTACCTACTTCTTTCGCCTATATATACTCATATACCTTGAAAACATCCAGCAGCACCACGAAACCCTATTTCCATCGCTGCAACCTTCTGTACCCATGAGATCCCATCTTGGGGCCTTTTCCGGCGCTCTGCCGGAAGGGGAATCGATCACGGAGGGCTTCTACATCAATACCATGGCCTCTCCGATGATGCGTGAGTAGTTTACCAAAGACCTTAGGGTCCATAGTATTAGCTAGATGGCTTCTTCTCTCTCTTTGCATCTCAATACAAAGTTCTCCTTGATTCTCTTGGAGCTCTATTCGATGTAACTCTTTTTGCGGTGTGTTTGCCGAGAGCCGATGAATTGTGGGTTTATGAAATTGATTATCTATGAATATTATTTGATTCGTCTCTGAATTCTTATATGCATGATTTGATATCTTTGCAAGTCGCTGCCAATTATCGGTTTAGTTTGGCCTACTAGATTGACCTTTCTTGCAATGGGAGAAGTTCTTAGCTTTGGGTTCAATCTTGCGGTGTCCTTTCCTAGTGACAGCAGGGGCAGCAAGGCACGTGTTGTATTGTTGCCATCGATGATAAAAAGATGGGGTTTATATCATATTGCTTGAGTTTATCCCTCTACATCATGTCATCTTGCCTAATGCATTACTCCGTTCTTATGAACTTAATACCCTAGATGCATGCTGGATAGCGGTCGATGTGTGGAGTAATAGTAGTAGATGCAGATATCGTTTCGGTCTACTTGACATGGACGTGATGCCTATATTCATGATCATTGCCTTAGATATCATCATAACTATGCACTATTCTATCAATTGCTCGGCAGTAATTTGTTCACCCACCGTAATACATGCTATCTTGAGAGAAGCCACTAGTGAAACCTATGGCCCCGGGTCTACTTTACATCATATAGGTTTTCAATCTACAATTCTAGTTTACTATTTATCTTGCAATCTTTATCTATACCACAAAAATACCAAAAATATTTATCTTATTATGTTTATCAGATCTCACTTTTGCAAGTGGTCATGAAGGGATTAACAACCCCTTTATCATGTTGGTTGCAAGGTTCTTATTTGTTTGTGCATGTACGAGGGACTTGCATGTAGTCTCCTACTGGATTGATACCTTGGTTCTCAAAAACTAAGGGAAATACTTACGCTACTTTAATGCATCACCCTTTCCTCTTCTGGGGAAAACCAACGCATGCTCAAGAGGTAGCAAGAAGGATTTCTGGTGCCGTTGCCGGGAAGATCTAGGCACAAGTCAAGACATACCAAGTACCCATCACAAACTCTTATCCCTCGCATTACATTATTTACCATTTGCCTCTCGTTTTCCTCTCCCCCGCTTCACCTTCGTCGTTTTATTCTCCCTTTTCCGTTCATTTCTTTTTGCTTGCCTCTTGTTTGCTTGTGTGTTGGATTGATTGATTGTCACGATGGCTCAAGACAATGCTAAATTGTATGACTTTTCCAATACCAACAATAATGATTTTATTAGCACTCCGGTTGCTCCTATTACCGATGCTGAATCTTGTAAAATTAATGCTGCTTTGTTGAATCTTGTCATGAAAGATCAATTTTCTGGCCTTCCTAGTGAAGATGCCGCTACCCATCTAAACAACTTCGTTGATTGTGTGATATGCAAAAGAAGAAAGATGTGGATAATGATATTGTTAAATTGAAGCAATTTCTGTTTTCGCTTAGAGATCGTGCTAAAACTTGGTTCTCTTCCTTGCCTAAAAATAGTATTGATTCATGGAATAAGTGCAGAGATGCTTTTATCTCTAAGTATTTTCCTCCCGCTAAGATCATCTCTCTTAGAAACGATATTATGAATTTTAAGCAACTAGATCATGAGCATGTTGCACAATCTTGGGAGAGGATGAAATTAATGATACGTAATTGCCCTACACATGGTTTGAATTTATGGATGATTATACAAAAAAATAAAGTTGGATTGAATTTTGCTTCTAGAAATCTTTTAGATTCGGCCGCGGGAGGCACTTTTATGGAAATAACTTTAGGAGAATCTACTAAACTCCTAGATAATATTACGGTTAATTATCCTCAATGGCACACCGAAAGATCTACTAGTAAATTCATGCGATAGAAGAGATTAATGTTTTGAGTGGAAAGATGGATGAAATTATGAAATTCTTTGCTAATAAGAGTGTTTCTTCTGATCCTAATGATATGCCTTTGTCCACTTTGATTGAGAATAACAATGAATCTATGAATGTGAAATTTGTTGGTAGGAACAATTTTGGTAACCACGCATATAGAGGAAACTTTAATTCTAGGCCGTTTCCTAGTAATTCCTCTAATAATTATGGTAATTCCTACAACACCTCTTATGGAAATTTTAATAAGATGCCCTCTGATTTTGAGACTAGTGTTAAAGAATTTATGAATTTGCAAAAGAATTCCAATGCTTTGCTTGAAGAAAAATTGCCTAAGATTGATGAGTTGGCTAGGAACGTGGATAGAATTTCTCTTGATGTTGATTCTTTGAAACTTTAGATCTATTCCACCTAAGCATGATATCAATGAGTCTCTCAAATCCATGAGAATTTCGATTGCTGAGTGCAAAGAAAGAACCGCTAGGATGCGTGCTAAAAAGGATTGCTTTGTGAAAGCGTGTTCTTCTAGTTACCATGATAATAATGATGAAGATATAAAAGTGATTGATGTGTCTCCTATTAAATCTTTGTTTTCCAATATGAATCTTGATAAAGATGGGACTGGAGATGAGTCAACTTTAGTTAAAAGGCGTCCCAATGATTCGGAGTTTTTAGATCTTGATGCAAAAACTGGTAAAAGTGGGATTGAAGAGGTCAAAACTTTAGATAGCAATGAACCCACTACTTTGGATTTCAAGGAATTTAATTATGATAATTGTTCTTTAATAGATTGTATTTCCTTCTTGCAATCCGTGTTAAATTCTCCTCATGCTTATAGTCAAAATAAAGCTTTTACCAAACATATCGTTGATGCTTTAATGCAATGCTATGAAGAAATGCTTGAATTGGAAGTTTCTATCCCTAGAAAACTCTATGATGAGTGGGAACCTACTATTAAAATTAAGATTAAAGATCATGAATGCTATGCTTTATGTGATTTGGGTGCTAGTGTTTCTACAATTCCAAAAACTTTGTGTGATGTGCTAGGTTTCCGTGAATTTGATGATTGTTCTTTAAATTTGCACCTTGCGGATTCCACCATTAAGAAACCTATGGGAAGGATTAATGATGTTCTTATTGTTCAAAATAGGAATTATGTACCCGTAGATTTTATCGTGCTTGATATAGATTGCAATCCTACATGTCCTATTATTCTTGGTAGACCTTTCCTTAGAACGATTGGTGCAATTATTGATATGAAAGAAGGAAATATTAGATTCCAATTTACATTAAGTAAAGGTATGGAACACTTTCCTAGGAAGAAAATTAAATTACCTTATGAATCCATTATGAGAGCCACTTATGGATTGCATACGAAAGATGACAATACCTAGATCTATTCTTGTTTTTATGCCTAGCTAGGGGCGTTAAACGATAGCGCTTGTTGGGAGACAACCCAATTTTATTTTTGTTCCTTGCTTTTTGTTCCTGTTTAGCAATAAATAATTCATCTAGCCTCTGTTTGAATGTGTTTTTATGTTTTAATTAGTGTTTGTGCCAAGTAGAACCAATAGGATCTTCTTGGGTGATAGTTGTTTGATCTTGCTGAAAAAGAAAGAAACTTTGCGCTCACAAAAATAATTGTTAAAATTCACCAGAACGTGATAAATTTCCAATTATTTTTTAAGTAGATCAATATACAAATGATCCAGGTTGTCCTAGTTTTTCAGAATTTTTGGAGTTCCAGAAGTATTCGAACAAATCAGATTGCTACAAACTGTTCTGTTTTTGATAGATTCTGTTTTCGTGTGTTGTTTGCTTATTTTGATGAATCTATGGCTCTTATCGGGGGGTATGAACCATAGAGAAGTTGGAATATAGTAGGTTTAATACCAATATAAACAAAGAATGAGTTCATTACAGTACCTTAAGGTGGTGGTTTGTTTTCTTATACTAACGGAGCTCATGAGATTTTCTGTTGAGTTTTGTGTTGTGAAGTTTTCAAGTTTTTGGGTAAAGATTTGATGGATTATGGAATAAGGAGTGGCAAAAGCCTAAGCTTGGGGATGCCCCGAAAGGCATCCCCTCTTTCATATTCGTCTATCGGTAACTTTACTTGAGGCTATATTTTTATTCACCACATGATATGTGTTTTGCTTGGAGCGTCTTGTATGATTTGAGTCTTTGCTTTTTAGTTTACCACAATCATCCTTGCTGTACACACATTTTGAGAGAGACACACATGAATTGGAATTTATTAGAATACTCTATGTACTTCACTTATATCTTTTGAGCTAGATAATTTTGCTCGAATGCTTCACTTATATTTTTAGAGCACGGTGGTGGTTTTATTTTATAGAAATTATTTGATCTCTCATGGTTCACTTATATTATTTTGAGAGTCTTCTAGAATAGCATGGTAATTTGCTTTGGCTATAAAATTAGTCCTAATATGATAGGCATTCAAGATGGGTATGAGAAAAACTTTCATATAGAGTGCATTGAATACTATGATAAATTTGATACTTGATAATGGTTTTGAGATACAAAGGTGGTAATGTTAGAGTCATGCTAGTTAGGTAATTGTGAAATTGAGAAATACTTGTGTTAAATTTGGAAAGTCCCGTAGCATGCACGTATGGTAAACGTTGTGTGATAAATTTGAAGCATGGGGTGTTCTTTGAGCGCTTTCCTTATGAGTGGCGGTCGGGGACGAGCGATGGTCCTTTCCTACCAATCTATACCTCTAGGGGCATGCGTAGTAGTACTTTGCTTTGAGGGCTAATAAACTTTTGCAATAAGTATATGAGTTCTTTATGACTAATGTGAGTCCATGGATCATACGCACTCTTACCTTTCCGCAATTTGCTAGCCTCTACGGTACCGTGCATTGCCCTTTCTCACTTTGAGGGTTGGTGCAGACTTCGCCGGTGCATCCAAACCTTGTGATACGATACGCTCTATCACACATAAGCCTCCTTATATATTCCTCAAAACAGCCACCATACCTACCTATTATGGCATTTCCATAGCCATTCCGAGATATATTGCCATGCAACTTTCCACCGTTCCGTTTATTATGAAACGCTCCATCATTGTCATATTGCTTTACATGATCATGTAGTTGACATCGTATTTGTGGCAAAGCCACTTCCATAATTCTTTCATACATGTCGCTCTTGATTCATCGCATATCCCGGTACACCGCCGGAGGCATTCACATAGAGTCATATTTTTGTTCTAGTATCGAGTTGTAACATTGAGTTATGAGTAAATAAAAGTGTGATGATTATCATTATTAGAGCATTATCCCGTGTGAGGAAAGACTATAAATAAAAAAAGGCCAAAGAAGCCCAAATAAAAAAGAGGCCAAAGAACCCCAAAGAAAAAAATGAGAGAAAAAGAGAGAAGGGACAATGTTACTATCCTTTTTCCACACTTGTGCTTCAAAATAGCACCATGATCTTCATGATAGAGAGTCTCTTGTTTTGTCACCTTCATATACTAGTGGGAATTTTTCATTATAGAACTTGGCTTGTATATTCCAACGATGGGCTTCCTCAAATGCCCTAGGTCTTCGTGAGCAAGCAAGTTGGATGCACACCCACTTAGTTTTTAGTTTGAGCTTTCATACACTTATAGCTCTAGTGCATTCGTTGCATGGCAATCTCTACTCCTCGCATTGACATCAATTGATGGGCATCTCCATAGCCCGTTGATTAGCCGCGTCAATGTGAGACTTTCTCCCTTTTTGTCTTCTCTCATAACCCCCATCATCATATGCTATTCCACCTATAGTGATATATCCATGGCTTGCGCTCATGTATTGCGTAAGGGTTGAAAAGGCTGAAGCGCAATAAAAAGTATGAACCAATTGTTCGGCTTGTCATCGGGGTTACGCATAATGGGAGCATTTTGTGTGATGAAAATGAAGCATGGCCAAACAATATGATTTTGTAGGGACAAGACTTATTTGGCTATGTTATTTTGATAACACATAATTGCTTGGCTAGTATGCTTGAGGTATTACTATTTTTATGTCAATATTGATCTTTTATCTTGAATCTTTTGGATCTGAACATTGATGCCACAATAAAGAGAATTACATTGAAAATCATGTTAGGTAGCATTCCACATGAAAAAATTTGTTTTTATCATTTACCTATTCGAGGACGGCAAGAATTAAGCTTGGGGATGCTTGATACGTCTCCAACGTATCTATTTTTTTTATTGTTCCATGCTATTATATTATTTGTTTTGGATGTTTAATGGGCTTTATTATGCACTGTTATATTATTTTTGGGACTAACCTATTAACCGAAAGCCCAGCGCAAATTGCTGTTTTTTTGCCTATTTCAGTGTTTCCCTCGTGGGCCCCTCAAGGCTCCACCGACCTACTTCTTTCGCCTATATATACTAATATACCCTGAAAACAACCAGGAGCACCACGAATCCCTATTTCTACCGCCGCAACCATCTGTATCCGTGAGATCCCATCTTGGGGCCTTTTCCCGCGCTCTGGCGGAAGGGGAATCGATCACGGAGGGCTTCTACATCAACACCATGGCCTCTCCGATGATGCGTGAGTGGTTCACCACAGACCTTCGGGTCCATAGTTATTAGCTAGATAGCTTATTCTCTCTCTTTCAATCTCAATACAAAGTTCTCCTCGATTCTCTTGGAGATCTATTCGATGTAACTCTTTTTGCGATGTGTTTGCCGAGATCCGATGAATTGTGGGTTTATGAACTTGATTGTCTATGAATATTATTTGATTCTTCTCTGAATTTTTATATGCATGATTTGATATCTTTGCAAGTCTCTTCGAATTATCAGTTTAATTTGGCCTACTAGTTTGATCTTTCTTGCAATGGGAGAAGTGCTTAGCTTTGGGTTCAATCCTGCGGTGTCCTTTCCTAGTGACAGCAGGGGCAACAAGGCACATATTGTATAGTTGCCATCGAGGATAAACAGATGGGGTTTATATCATATTGCTTGAGTTTATCCCTCTACATCATGTCATCTTGCGTAATGCGTTACTCCGTTCTTATGAACTTAATACTCTAGATGCATGCTAGATTGCGGTCGATGTGTGGAGTAATACTAGTAGATGCAGAATCGTTTCGGTCTACATAACACGGACGTGGTGCCTATATTCATGATCATTGCCTTAGATATCATCGTAACTATGCACTATTCTATCAATTGCTCGGCAGTAATTTGTTCACCCACTGTAATACATGCTATCTTGAGAGAAGCCACTAGTGAAACCTATGGCCCCCGGGTCTACTTTGCATCATATAAGTTTTCAATCTACAATTCTAGTTTACTATTTATCTTGCAATCTTTATCTATACTACAAAAATACCAAAAATATTTATCTTATTATCTTTATCAGATCTCACTTTTGCAAGTGGCCATGAAGGGATTGACAACCCCTTTATCGCGTTGGTTGCAAGGTTCTTATTTGTTTGTGCAGGTACGAGGGACTTGCGTGTAGCCTCCTACTGGATTGATACCTTGGCTCTCAAAAACTTAGGGAAATACTTACGCTACTTTGGTACATCACCCTTTCCTCTTCAAGGGAAAACCAACGCATGCTTAAGAGGTAGCAGGCGGCAACTGGCTCCGTCGGGCGAGGGGAGGGAGGTGGATCAGCGAGCTGTATAGCTCGTATCCGTCGGGCTCGGCGGGCCATCCAGCCGGCTTGGATGCGGGATAACTACTCTTTGTAAGCCATTGTAAGAGTGGACAAAATGGTGAAGGAGGAGATAGGGGAGCGGCGGAGGGGTGCTATTCTTGGCCTGCTGTAACATCCCAAATTTTCAATTTGGAATGTTATACATTAGATCATCATTGCATATCATATTTTATCGCATTTTGGCTTGATCCTAGAAATTCTACGCAGTTCAAGGACCCACAGAGAGAGTTAGGGATTTCGTTATTTTCATATTTGAGTTTTTCTCAAATTTTGAAAAGAGGATCGTTTGATTTTAATTATTTCTCTTCGAATATTTCTTTTATGAAAATAAAAGAGAGAGGATAAAATGACTTCCTCAAAATAAAGAAATATTGGAGATTTAATATTAAAATCAAATAAGATTTTTATTTGGAGTTTTATCGCTATTTTATTTGAATTAGGAAAATATGCTTTTTTCAAAATTTCATTAGAGTCCCAAATAAATGTTCACCTTGTCCGGTAGATTTTTAGAGGACGGGGAAATTTATTTCAAGATTTTTGGAGTCCGTTTAGTATTTCTTTTCTTTGTTTTTCTGCACGGAATAATTAAAAAAAAAGAGGAACC
Source organism: Aegilops longissima (assembly GCA_021605205.1). NCBI lineage: Eukaryota > Viridiplantae > Streptophyta > Magnoliopsida > Poales > Poaceae > Aegilops > Aegilops longissima. The sequence goes on from CM038679.1 coordinate 135,130,260, forward strand.
GACTTGGGCCGCACTCTGAAGCGGGACTCCGCCTGGGGGCGTTATAAGCCACGCCATGAGCCCAAGCCGTTAGCCGCGCCCGCCGCCAAACCCTAGCCGCCGCAGACCCGCCGCGCCGCCCGCCCACCACGCCGTCGGAGCTGCCACCCGCCGCCGAACCGCCGCCGCTTGCTGTCTCGCCCGACCCACGGAGGTAGCCGCTGTCGTCCTCGGTTTCCCGAGAAAACCGATCGGTTTTTTTCGAAACCCTAGATTTGTTTTTTTCAATATCTGGTTCGGTTTTTTTCGGTTTAGTTATTTAGAGGACGTTCGTCCGTACGTTCATTTTAACGAACGGTTCTCGCCGTTAGCCGCAGATAACGAACGTTCGTTAGCCTGTTCGTCAGTTTTTCTTTTTCTCGGATTTTTCGCGATTATTTTCGATCGTGGTTTCTTATCCGATTTTCGTTCTAGTATATCTTTTCGCTCGTTTATCGGAATCTGGCGATTCAAGCGCCTGGAGTTTCGTCTCGAAGCCCTCTTTCTGTTTAACCAACTTAAACAAGATTTTGCGACTGTAAAATTTGACTTCAGTCTAGATTAGTAATCGGATCTTGTTTCTTTCGCAGTTTGAGTTTCGTTGCTTCGTTTGATTTGATTCTTTTTGCAAACCGGAGTTCTTAAGTTGAACTTTCTGGTTAGATTTATTATTTGAGTTTTACCCGTGCATCTTGCTTGATTGCTTATTGTATGTTTGTTTGTTTGCGATAGAGTACCCGGAGTGCGAGGCGTGTGTCGGTGGTAACGACACCTATGGGATCACAAGAATCCCTACTATGGTCGCGGGGCGCGGGGTCGTGAGAAGAGCGGATCAAACAGATAGCACACGGTTGGCGCGCCAAAGATGTCGGTGGGAACGACACCTATGGGATCACAAGAATCCCTACTACGGTCGCGGGGCGCGGGGTCGTGAGAAGAGCGGATCAAACAGATAGCACACGGTTTCTTTATCCAGGTTCGGGCCGCGAGGATGCGTAAAACCCTACTCCTGCTTTGGTGGTTTGTTTATATGTGTTCTTGAACTAGCAATGGGGCGTGAGGAGCTCCAAAAAGCCGAATCCTCCTCCTGGTCGCCTTGGTCCTCCTTTTATAGGGAAAGGGTCGCCACAGTGGCACACAGGAGGTGGAAAGGGTACAGTGATGCGAGTTTATCCCTCGCATTACATGACAAGGCGCTTTTAATGCGTATTTCTTAGGTGTCCTTGCTTTATCTGGGATGGGTGAGGGCCTTGTCTCGTCCGTCGCCGCTCCCTTTCATGTCGACACGCGCCCTGGCCAGCGGTGCCCGCGGTGCCATGTAGGCAGGCAGGCAGCTGAGGTGGCGCAATGGTGGGTCTCCATGAAGATCTGGTTGCCGCCACACAGGTGCCTGCCCAACTGGTTGGGTCGGCAGCTGCATGCGAACGGTGGTGGAGGTTTGATTGGCGTGAGCCTGATGGTGACCCTACGGGTGTTCTTGGCAAGGGCCTCGTCGTAGCCCCGACAAGGATCTTGCCGGGGCCCCGGCAAGGGTCTTGCCGTGGCGCCTGTTGTGATCCCGGCAAGGCTCTTCCCGGGGGCCTTGTGGTCCTCCTTGGCTGGGATCTTGCCAAGGGTCGACATCTTCTATAGTGTGTATCTGATCTTGAATGTCTTCACAAAGATCTGCATGCCACCACGGGGATGTCTCCCGAATCCTTGCCCCATGGGGGCAGTGGACTCAAGGGTGATTCGCTCCGTAGGTGTGGGACGAGCTGCCACGGCAAGGGTCTTGCCAGGTTTGCTAAAATCGCCTCCCGGCAAGGGTCTTGCCGGGGGAGTCCGCTTCGTCCCCTTTGCTCCTTGTGGTCTTGGTCTTGGCGTCGTTCTGCTCCTTTCGAGCTTCAGCCTTGGCTCACCTCCCTTGCCTTGCTCAGTGTGGTGGTGCCCGCAGCTCAGACTGCCCATGCACAGTTATAGGGGTACAAAAAGTGTACCCCTCTTTTTGTACACGGACAGGAGCCCCCGGGCCTGGGCCACACGTAAGCGCAATCGCGTCGTTGGGCTAGGCCCAAAAGCAATCTTGTGGGCAAGGCGGGTGGTTTTACCATGGTAAGTCTCTTCACGCTGCGCTTCAATGCCTCCAGCGTGGCTCGGCGTGGGAGGCGTGGCGTGACGAGGCGGCATGCGTGGGGCTGAGCTCTGCGCGCATGCGTCACATCGTAGTAAAAAGGGGGCGGTTCGCGCCTTCCCCATAAACGGAGGGAGGCGTGGAGGCCCGGCCCATTTAGTGAACGGGGCCGAGGCGTGGTCTTCAAGGCGTCCACTCCCCACGATCACGGGGTGGGGAGAGGTCGCCTCACCCGTCGCCTTGGTCCCGCACACCTGCCACGTAGTTCTCATGCGCTTGGGGTGGCGAACGGTGGAGGCGGGAAACCGGGCCGTCGCGGGCTGGGGCAGCGGGTTGGTCCCAGTTCCCTGCGCCTTCCATGTCTTGATTGGCTGAGCGGGGCGGCCGAGCCCCCACCCCATTCCTTTATAAAGAGCGGGAGGGGGGGGGGGAATGGCGTCCCGCATTCTTCCATCTCCTCCTTCCTTCAGCTTCTGCTCCCCCCTCCATCCGCCATGGAAAGAGGGAATCCTGGCCCTTCAACGGTGGCGGCGAGGGTCGCCGCTCGACAACGCGTCCTTCCTTCTCCTGCACCTGCGGTGGCAGAGCCAGCCGTGAGGGGAAGGGGGAGGGGTCGAGGCCGTGGGCAAGGCCGAGGCGCTCGGGGAAGAGGAGGACGGGGCGGCGCGCGGTCTCGCCTCTGCCAATAGTTCCTCCCCCCATGGACATGGGGCAAGGATTCGGGAGACATCCCCGTGGTGGCATGCAGATCTTTGTGAAGACATTCAAGATCAGATACACACTATAGAAGATGACGACCCTTGGCGGGATCCCAGCCAAGGAGGACCACAAGGCCCCCGGCAAGAGCCTTGCCGGGGATGACAGCAGGCGCCACGGCAAGACCCTTGCAGGGGCTACAGCAAGGCCCTCGCCAAGAACACCCGTAGGGCCACCATCAGGCCCACGCCAATCAAACCTCAACCACCGTTCGCATGCAGCTGCCGACCCAACCAGTTGGGCAGGCACCTGCGTGGCGGCAAGCGGATCTTCATGGAGACCCACCACTGCGCCACCTCAGCTGCCTGCCTGCCTACATGGCACCGCGGGCACCGCTGGCCAGGGCGCGTGTTGACACGAAAGGGAGCAGCGACAGAAGAGACAGGGCCGTCCCCCGTCCCCGATAAAGCAAGGACACCTAAGCAAGACGCATTAAAGGCGCCTTGTCATGTAATGCGAGGGATAAACTCGCATCACTGTACCCTTTCCACCTCCTGATGTCGGTGGGAACGACACCTATGGGATCACAAGAATCCCTACTACGGTCGCGGGGTCGTGAGAAGAGCGGATCAAACAGATAGCACACGGTTTCTTTATCCAGGTTCGGGCCGCGAGGATCGTAAAACCCTACTCCTGCTTTGGTGGTTTGTTTATCGTGTTCTTGAACTAGCAATGGGCGTGAGGAGCTCCAAAAAGGCGAATCCTCCTCCTGGTCGCCTTGGGCCTCCTTTTATAGGGAAAGGGGTCGCCACAGTGGCACACAGGAGGTGGAAAGGGTACAGTGATGCGAGTTTATCCTCGCATTACATGACAAGGCGCTTTTAATGCGTCTTGCTTAGGTGTCCTTGCTTTATCGGGGGACGGGAGGGCCTGTCTCGTCGTCGCCGCTCCCTTTCTTGTCGACACGCATACCTGGCCAGCGGTGCCAGGTGCCATGTAGGTAGGCAGCAGCTGAGGTGGCGCAATGGTGGGTCTCCACGAAGATCCGCTTGCCGCCACGCAGGTGCTTGCCCAACTGGTTGGGTCGGCAGCTGCATGCGAACGGTGGTGGAGGTTTGATTGGCGTGGGCCGATGGTGACCCTACGGGTGTTCTTGGCAAGGGCCTCGCCGTAGCCCCGGCAAGGGCCTCGCCGTAGCCCCGGCAAGGGTCTTGCCGTGGCGCCTGCTGTCATCGCCGGCAAGGCTCTTGCCGGGGGCCTTGTGGTCCTCCTTGGCTGGGATCCCACCAAGGGTCGTCATCTTCTATAGTGTGTATCTGATCTTGAATGTCTTCACAAAGATCTGCATGCCACCATGGGGATGTCTCCTGAATCCTTGCCCCATGGGGGCAGTGGACTCAAGGGCGATTCGCTCCGTAGGTGTGGGACGAGCTGCCACGGCAAGGGTCTTGCCGGGTTTGCTAAAACCGCCTCTCGGCAAGGGTCTTGCTGGGGGAGTCCGCTTCGTCCCCTTTGCTCTTTGTGGTCTTGGTCTTGGCGTCGTTCTGCTCCTTTCGAGCTTTGGCCTTACCTTGGCTCACCTCCCTTGCCTTGCTCAGTGTGGTGGTGCCCACGGCTCAGACTGCCCGTGCACAGTTATAGGGGTACAAAAAGTGTACCCCTCTTTTTGTACACCGACAGCGTGTTACTACGAGTCTCTAGGTTTCGCGGATCATCAGCAAGGCAAGTAACACTTTGATCATACCTCTTTACTACCCTATTTTATTGCATTATATCAATCCTCAAACAATTGCATGGTTAGGATCTGATTAAATTGTGGGTTTGGGAAGTAGATGAGGTAGTACCTACTCACCTGTTTATTATCAAACCTTTGGGAGTTACTTCTACGCTGCTTATACTGCTATGCTATGCTCGTAGATGTGGTTTGGGTTTGAGTGTATTCATGACAGATGTGAGTTTGTTAATTAATGGTTCAACTTAAGGTGGCAACTTAAATAGACATCTGGGTGGGTTGGTTGCGGGCACCTGGAGAATCCAGTGTTGTCCTAGGATATCCCGGAGGACCCGTGTGATCATCCTACGGCTCGCCACCCAGGCTCAAAGGGATCATAAGATTATTCATGCTAGAAACTTCCGTGTGCAGCCACAAGACATTATGGGCTCTGGCATAGTTGAGTTAGTTGCGTGAAGGTCTCGAAGAGGTAGACTAGCAGATGTAGTGGATTGTAGGTGGTACTGTCTACCCAGAGTAGAGAGTTAATGCTTCAGAAAGACTGTGTCTCGAATCTCCGACCATGGATGTATTCGAGTCTTGTGGGGAAAAGTGCGCAAACCTCTGTAGAGTGTACAAACTAATCATGGTTAGCCGTGTCCTCAGTTATGGACATCTTGAGTATCTAGATCTTGGATTATCATGTGGATCTCATCACTCTTAATATAAATTTTGATTGGGTTTAATGATGATATTTAATTGGGATTGAGTTGGAGGAACCTTCTCAATGTTTAACAACTACCATAATAGTTAAATAAAATTTATTCCTTTGTTGTAGGGAAAAATTGGCTTTTCGCAAAACCTATTAACCATACAGCCTCCACCAGCCATATATGCATGTATTGATAGCATTATTTCTGTTTCATTACTCTCTTGTGTTACATTGCCAGCATATTCCATGTGCTGACCCGTTTCAGGCTGCAACGTATCATGTTGCAGACTTTTCAGACGACGAGTAAGGTGCCTTAGGTCGTGGTCTTTCACTCAGTGATGCCGTTGGAGTTGATGGACTCACTTTATCTTCCAAGCCTTCCGTTGTTATCATTTTAGATGGCCTTAAGCCATATTTATTGTAATAAGTTCTCTTTTGAGACATTCGTTGTAATAAGTGTGTGATTGCTACTCTGTTATAAATTCTCGGCATCTTATGCGTGTCAAGCATTACCGATCGAGGATGACAACGATGCACGAGATCGACTGTTTGAGGTCTAGTCGCTACACCGGCGTTTGGCCTCGGTTAAAAAGGAGATTAAATAGATGGCGGACGGGAGGAGCTCGGCTGGTGTTGTGTTTAATGCCGGCCCGGTCATGAACGACGTGTGTCCAGAGTGGGTTTCTCGGCTTCCACACGGGTTTCATGGAGGCATTTTGTAATGCCCAGATAATTAAGCTATAGTAATCCTCTCTTAATGATGCCACGTCACCACGATTACTATTGTTAAACTCGCGTTGATCCAAAGTTGGATCAAATTAAAATTTAAAACAAAGTTGAAAATAAAAGTTTCAAAATGTCAAAACTAAAATGTTCGAATTCTATTATAAATTTCCCTGATCATTTGTCATGTTGAATCCAACATAATTTTGGCTCTCCAATTAATTTCTAGTAAAATATATAGTGGTCCAACTACAACAAATGTAACCATTTCAAAATAAAAAAATAATTATGAGTTTCCCAATGACTCAAAACTTTATGTTCCGCTCCAAGATATTGTGCTTGAATTTTGTGCCAAATTTCAAGCTCAACTAAATTCATTTGCTATAGCAAGTAAATAGAAAACAGTGGTAGAAATGTAAAGAAACGAGAAAAGAGAGAGGAAGTAGATGACATAATCTACTGGCACCATGGCCCATTTAGCAAAAATCGGCCCAGCCAGCCCCACACGCCCTCCTCTTCTCGCTACAGGAGGCTATGATGGCCGTGGCGGCCATCCGCCAGCCGTGGCCACTTGCGTGGCGGCCATCCGGCCCCTCCCGACATCCTATTTGACCTACAAGTCCTCCCCAAAACCCCCTTGACGAACCCTAGCGCTGCCACTGCTTTCCCCCTTTTCCCCTTGCTAGATCCTCCCACTCCCGATAGCCTCCGCCGCTCACCATCGTCGATCCCGCGCTCTCCAATGAGCCCGAGCCCCGGCGAGATGTCACGGAGCTTCGCGGCCCTCCGCTGCATCGCCTGAGCCCAGCCACGGGAGACGACGGGTGAGGGAGTCCTGGATTATGAGGTCCTCGGACTACCGGACTATATAATTTGGTCGTACTGTTGGACTATGAAGATACAAGATTGAAGACTTCGTCCCGTGTCCAGATGGGACTCTCCTTTGCGTGGAAGGCAAGCTTGGCAATTCAGATATGTAGATCTCCTCCCTTGTAACCGACTCTGTGTAACCCTAGCCCCCTCCGGTGTCTATATAAATCGGAGGGTTTAGTCCATTGGACAAAAAGCAATCATAATCATAGGCTAGCTTCTAGAGTTTAGCCTCTATGATCTCGTGGTAGATCAACTCTTGTAATACTCATATCATCAAGATCGATCAAGCAGGAAGTAGGGTATTACCTCCATCGAGAGGGCCCGAACCTAGGTAAACATTGTGTCCCCCGCCTCCTGTTACCATCCGCCTTAGACGCACAGTTTGGGACCCCCTACCCGAGATCCGCCGGTTTTGACACCGACATTGGTGCTTTCATTGAGAGTTCCACTGTGCCATCGCGATAAAGGCTTGATGGATCCTTCGATCATTGACAACGATGCGATCCAGGGCGAGGCTTTCCTCCCCAGACAGATCTTTGTATTCGGCGGCTTCGTACTGCGGGCCAACTCGCTTGGCCATCTGGAGCATATCGAGAGCTACGACCCTGACCATCAGGCCAGGTATGGAAACTTGAACTATACTGCCGACATCCGCGTAGACTTGATCTTTGACGGATTCGAGCCCATGTCAGGTGCGCCACACAGTCACGACGAGCATGACTTAGCTCTGCCGTCGGACAGTGTTTGGGAGATCACACCTGCAGCTACTCCGGCCCTCAATCCGGAGCAGATGGCGCCTTCCGAGGACGGGTGGATGGACCCCGCCACGGAGGCCGCACACTCAGCGGCGATAGAGCCGAATACTGACTTCACCTCCTACGAGACCTGTGTTGCCGGATCCTCAGATTCATCCCCGGCCACGGGCTTCGAACTGCCTGCGTCCGTGCCTATCGAACCTGATTGGGCACCGATCATGGAGTTTTCCTCCGCGGATATCTTTCAGCACTCGCCACTGGGCGACGTGCTAAATTCATTAAGGTCTCTCTCCTTGTCTGGAGACCCTTGGCCGAACTATGTCCGTCTTGAGTGGGAGGTGGACGACGAACAAATTCGTTCCCCACCCACCACCCACTTGGTAGCCACTATCGACGACTTAACCGACATGCTCGATTTCGGCTACGAAGACATCGATGGTATGGACGACAATGCAGGAGAAGAACAGGAACCGCCGCCCACAGGGCGCTGGACTGCCACCTCATCATACGATATATACATGGTGGACACCCCCAAAGAAAACAACGTCGAGGAACAGGAAGAAGCAACGAAGGACAGTTCCCTCGAGAAGCAACCAAAGCGATGGCGTAGGTGCCGCTCCAAACCCCGCCTCGGCAAAAACAGCGGTAACAGCGCAAGAAAGAATAATACCTCGGACGACTCCAGAGGAAACGACGACCACATGGACCCAGCGACAGAGCAGGATGAACCAGCGGACAGAGAACACAGTACAGAGCCGCTGTCCGACAACGGTGACACCGAGGGTAAACCTAATCAACCTGTCTCCGGAGAGGAGAACAGTCCGGATGACGATGCACACATCATCCCGGAAAGGCACTTGGAGCAAGAGAACCTCCATGGAAGGCTTGTTGCCACCGCGAGGAGTCTAAAGAAGCAGAAGCAAAGGCTCAAGGCAGCGCAAAATACACTCAACGGTAGATGGAACAAAGTGCTCGACACTGCAGAAAAGTACGATGGCAGTCGCCACACAAAGAGCTATCCAAAGCGCAAGCTGCTGCCTGAATTCAATGACGTGGCTTTAGAGCCCACACAGCCGAAAAATAAAATGGCCAATCAGCCGGATCGACCACCCCGTGGCCGCGATAGGGCGGCTAACGATGTCGGTATGACCAGGTCCATCTATGGATCTATGAAGCGCGCTCCGGCACAGAATCAAAACTGAACACTACAACCGACAGAACATCATGACACATCCAAGTACAGGGGTGCCGCGCACCCCCTATGCTTCACCGATGAGGTGCTGGATCATGAATTTCCAGAGGGATTCAAACCCGTGAACATAGAGGCGTACGACGGAACGACAGACCCTGGCGTCTGGATCGAGGACTTTATCCTTCATATCCATATGGCTCGTGGAGATGATCTCCACGCCATCAAATACTTGCCCCTCAAGTTGAAAGGACCAACTCGGCATTGGCTAAAGAGCCTCCCCGAAAACTCAGTTTGAAGTTGGGAAGAGCTTGAGGATGCTTTTCAGGCTAATTTTCAAGGGACCTATGTCCGGCCTCCGGATGCAGACGATTTAAGTCATATAATTCAACAGCCCAGAGAGTCAGCCCGAAAGCTTTGGAACAGATTCCTCACTAAGAAGAATCAAATTGTCGACTGCTCGGACGCCGAAGCCTTCAAACACAGTGTCCGGGATGAATGGCTCGCCAGACACCTCGGTCAGGAAAAATCGAGAACAATGGCAGCCTTGACAAGCCTTATGACCCGCTTTTGCGCTGGCAAAGATAGTTGGCTGGCCCGTAACGGCACCAGCGACCCAGGCACATCTAAGTCAGGGATGGTAATGGGAAACCGTGATGCCATAAAAGCAAGAGTCGAAGCAATGAAGACAGCCCAGACAACACGGCGGTAAACGACGGATTCAGGGGCTCTCAACCCGGTCAATGGAAAAAGCAATTTAAAGGCAGCCGAGATGGACCGTCCAGCCTAAACAAGATTCTAGATAGGTTATGTCAGATTCATGGCACCTACGACAAACCTGCAAATCATACCAACAGAGAATGCTGGGTCTTCAAGCAAGCCGGCAAGCTAAACGTCGAGCACAAGGGGAGGGAGACACCAAGTGAGGACGAGGATGAGCCTCGCCGGCAAAACACTGGGGGACAGAAAAGATTCCCGCCAGAGGTCAAAATAGTGAACATGATTCACGTAGCGAAGAGGAGGAGCAAACGTGCACTTCGAGACGTATGCGCCGTGGAGCCCGTCACCCCCAAATTCAACCCTTGGTCGGCCTACCCGATCACTTTCGATCGTAGGGATCACCCGACTAGTATCCGACGCGGTGGATCTGCTGCCTTGGTGCTAGACCCAATAATTAACGGATACCATCTCACCCGAGTCCTTATGGACGGCGGCAGTAGTCTCAATCTGATATATCAGGACACAGTCCGCAAAATGGGAATAGACCCGACAAGAATTAACCAAAGCAATACTACCTTTAAAGGAGTAATACCAGGCCCAGAGGCCCGCTGCACGGGCTCTCTAGTACTAGAGGTTGTATTCGGTTCTCCCGATAACTTCCGAGGTGAAAAGTTAACCTTCGACATTGCTCCATTCCGAAGCAGCTATCAAGCACTACTCGGAAGAACAGCCTTCGCTCATTTTAACGCAGTACCGCATTATGCTTATCTTAAGCTTAAGATGCCCGGTCCACGTGGTACCATCATAGTTAGCGGAAACATAGAGCGTTCCTTGCGTACGGAAGAATGTGTGGCGGCTTTAGCAGCCGAACACTGACTGGCCTCTCCAACCAGAATAAATGATCTGTCGTCAAGACCGCGGACACGGCTAGACGAGTCCGGCGCAACACTGGCTGTAACAGCTCAGATAAACCTGAGATTGGGTTGATGGATATATCCCCATAAGTGGCGCTAGGGGCTTCCCGCATGTAAAAAGAACTACAGTTCGGGTTTCCCTGATCTAGATTGAATTTTAATCGTTTATTAAGAATAACCAATTTTTTCGCACGAATACTTCACCAGAGTTTTTCTCTTTTACAGATGATAATCGTGCTACACCCTTCCATTATACGGCACAACAGAGACACAGGCGGAGACATGCAGCAGGGCCCCGCTCGAAGGTTTGTTTTTAGATTAAGACCCTATGTAAACCTTTCTTACTGTCTCTTGTTGCTTCACACCCTCCGGATACTAAACACAACCGAGAGGGATGCTAGCGTTATTGGCATTTCGCCACGCCAGACTAATGCACGTGCCTGGAAATTCAGGGTTCAATATCAAAGGCGTTACTCAGCCCGGTATATGATGTAAAGACCGAATACCTTAGGGAGTGTTCGGCGTCGCGAGTTTGGCCTTATATGCATCAGCTCCGAATCATGTCTTTGGTCAATAGTTGGGTTTGCCCGGCTCCCGTGTTTTGCTACCTTACGTTCCGCTCTATCGGCTAAGGTGGCACCGGGAGAACTACTGTGATTGTGCCCTGGTTCATCCGGATGAGCACCTCAGTAGAGAAAGCCGAAAACTGACTGTCATGATAAAGTGCGAGACTGATCAACCACTCGATGACTCATCGGAATCTTCGCAATTCCTTCGCATTAACGAAGGACCGGTTTCCCGGTCATGTATGTACGCGCACCGTACCCGGCTAGACGGGAAGTACCAGGGGCTATATAGTAGCCCCACCGTCAAACTCCTATAGCTAAGTGAAAGTGTTAAAGCAATATAGTCCGATTGCCTTGTTCGCCGCGCTATCACCTCCTTAATGGACCAAGATGTTGGATCAAGTGTGAATACACGCTTTGCCGAACACCCCCGCATTATATGCGTGGGGGCTGAAGCCGTCGACTGCAAACTTTCAGGTTATATACATACATAAATGGCCGCACATGAGGCATCATAATACTTTCAGGAAAAAGTATAAACACAGCCTTTATAATCCTAATAGCATTGTTTTTACAATCGGGTTACATGTCACTAGAACATGATACTCTTCGAGCACTGAGCCTCTATTAAATGAGCGCCTTCTAGGACTTCTTCAAAATAGTGCTCGGCCGGTACCTGGCCCACGGCCGAACTCTAGGTCGCAATAGTGGTGGCCTCCATCTCTGCCCAGTATGTCTTAACACGGGCAAGAGCCATCCGCGCACCCTCTATGCACGCCGCGACCTCTTTGCAGCATCGATATGCGGCACAACACCAAGGAATCGTTGCACTAAATCAAAATAACTATTCGGCCTTGGTCCTTCCGGCCAAAGATGTTCCATGAAAGACCTCATGGCAAGCCCGGACAACCTATTGAGCTCAGCCCGCTCGACCATTTGCTCATTTAACAGCAGCGGACGCGTTGGAGCACTGAACTGCGACCAGAACAACTTTTCCACTTCATGATCTTTTTGCTCTTTGAAATACTCAGTCGCATCAGAAGCACCCGCTGCCAAGTCCAAGTACGCGTCTGCAGCACTCCATAATTGATCCAGAGGGGCATACTTCGGATCTCCGAATTTTGTCCGCAACAAAAAGGGCTTCCCAGCCGTGATATCTCCGGCTTGATGAAGCTCCTCCTTCGCCGCTCTGATTTCAGAGCCGGTCTCCTTGGCTGCTACCATGGCTTTCTTCAGGTCCGCCACTTTCGCTTGGGTTTCCTTTTCAAGAAGCTCATATCGATCGGCGGCATCCTTCAGCTCAACAGCCATCTTGGCTATTTTATCTTCACTCTGGCGATGAGAAGCCTGTTTGGCTCTTAATTCTTCGACCGCCTTTAGGGCGGCCGCATCACTTAATCCTTGGCTCGGGCAAGCTCCGCCCGAAGGGTCTCCACGGTGGCAGCTCCATCTGCAGTCACAGCATATTATAGGTACTAGCATCATGCTCCTCTTAAATATCTGTTAACCACCAGAGAATACATACCTTGTGCCTCGTCAAGCCGCTTGTTTACAAGCACGATGTCGGCATCTGCCACATCAAGTTGCCGCTTCAGTTCGGCAAACTCACCAGTCCGGCTAGCCACCGGACCCTCAGCTGCCTGCACATGAAAACAGCATGATCATCACCTGGGACTATGATCCTCTATTTGCCGCCTTTAGGTCGGCAACCAGAGTCTCAGGGGCTACTATCTGTATAGGGCACACCTAGCGTGTGCTGTTCCATCAAAATATATATTACTTTGCGTACCTCAAAGCCTTTTAGCAGGCTCATAAAAGCTTCATGCAACCCACTTTTTGCGGATGAAATCCTCTCAACCACCGTACCCATTAAAGTACGATGCGCCTATGAGATAGCCACTTGCTCCAGAAGACCCATCAGTACGTCCGGTTGTGCACCGGACAGTCCCGGACTCTTTATGTTGCTCTCCTTAGGAGCCGAATCCTCCGGACTTCGGGTGGCCGAAGGGTTACCTTCCGGCCTTGGCAGATCAGGAGAAATCCTCCGTGACGACACCTCAGGGTCGTCCGCCTCATGAGGCGGGGAGACAGGGGGAGGCGTTTCTCTCTCCATCATCTCCAGAAGAAGATCCCCTGAAGACGAACTCTGTCGAGAAGGGCTACGATCCAAACTGCAAGACATACGTCTCGGTTATTGTCCTCGGAGATGAAGCAGGATATATTTATCAAAAGTACTCTTGTTCTCTTACAGCTCAGGGGAGGGCTGATCCCCATGCGGGGCCTGTGCGGTAAGGATGCCCTCTGGGGCAGGGCCCTCTGGTGAAGGTTTCTTCCCTCGTTTGGAAACCCTTGTTTCCAAGTCTTCAGAGGCGGTCCTTTTCCTTCCTTGGGGAGAGGGAATTTCAGATTCTTCTCCCCGATTATCCTCCTTCGCGGAGACACTAATTCCCCCGGTTTGGATGAGTAATGAATGAGGCCTACTTTCGGCTTCTTTATTCCTCAATTTATCTTCCCCTGATGGCGCTTGATAAGGTGCGAGCTCAAGCATCCTGGCTAGTACAGGATCTGGTGAGCCCTCGGGAAGGGGGGTCGAACACCTGATCATCTTCGCCTTTTTTATCCAATCCTGGTCAAAGAGCGATTTTTCAGAATGATGTTGTGACAAATTAAAAGACAGCGTGTTCGGCCGCAGAATTACTTACGTGGGTGTCTGGACGATTGCAGTTTAGACCCGCATCCTCGGTGGTGTCCGGACACTTTATTCGTGATCCGAAGAACAATCCATACATCTCTTCGATCGTCACGCCGAAGAATTGATGAATAGTTCGTGGTCCTTCGAGGTTGAAATCCCACATACGGAGAGGTCGACGTTGGCATGGCCGGACCCGACGAACTAGCATGACTTGCATTACCTTGACAAGGCCGACATCTCTCTTGAGGAGATCTCGGATGCGACTCTGCAATGTCGGCATGTCATTAACTGGCCCCCAGTCCAGCCCCTTGTTGACCCATGACGCCAGTTGTGGCAGGCGGCCCGAACGGAAGGCGGGGGCAGCTGCCCATTTAGTACTTCGGGGAGCCGTGATGTAAAACCACTCCCGCTGCCATAAGTTGGACATCTCCGGGAAGGAACCCTTTGGCCATGGAGCATCGGCGCCTTTGCTTATTATGGCGCCTCCGCATTCTGCGTGTCGCCCATCGATCATCTTCGGCTTCACATTGAAGTTCTTAAGCCATAAGCCGAAGTGTGGGGTGATGCGGAGGAAGGCCTCACACACGACGGTGAACGACGAGATGTGAAGGATGGAATCCGGAGCCAGATCATGGAAATCGAGCCCGTAATAGAACATAAGCCCTCTAACAAAGGGATCAAGACTAAAACCTAGCCCTCGGAGGAAGTGGGAAACAAATACGACGCTCTCGTTGGGTTCGGGAGTAGGAATGACCTGCCCTGGAGCAGGTAGCCTGTACGAGATTTCGGCGGTCAGATACCTGGCTTCTCTTAGCTTCTTGATGTCCCCCTCTGTGATAGAGGAGGCTATCCATTAGCCTTGAAGGTTGGATCCGGACATGATTGAAGGTCCGAAGCGCTTAGCCGGAGCCTCGGGTGTTGGAATTCGAGGTGGGGGAAGGGAAGGATCAAGCTTGAGAAGAAAAGGACAGGCCTTGGCCCCTTTATAAAGAGGGTGAATATCAAGCGTCCTCTGCGTGACCATTTGGAACTTGCCTAAAATCAAGGAGTCATACCCACGGGCACGATTGGGTTACCCACACCCGTATTGATGAGAATCCCATGATAAAAGGAACACGATCTCTGCTTCGACAAGACGTGCCAATAAAACCGCCTCGCAACACGTGCAGCGGCAGGCTGGGAGGATCGGTTCGTCATGACCAGACCACGACAGAACATCACGCTATGAAAAGTTGTCAGCAGATTAGATTTGTGGGAATATTATACTCTCTACGGTGGTATGTGAGATTTGCTTTCTAGAGCTGGACACGATCCTAGTGTTCAAAATCTTCTATGGAGTATTCGGAGGAGGAACCCGCCTTGAAATGCCGAAGACAATCTGCGCGCCGGACTCATCGTCATTGAAGCCTGGTTCAGGGGCTACTGAGGGAGTCCTAGATTAGGTGGTCCTCGGACTGCCGGACTATATACTTTGGCCGGACTATTGGACTATGAAGGTACAAGATTGAAGACTTCGTTCCGTGTCCAGATGGGACTCTCCTTTGCGTGGAAGGCAAGCTTGGCAATTCTCCCTTGTAACCGACTCTGTGCAACCCTAGCCCCCTCCTATGTCTATATAAACTGGAGGGTCTAGTCCGTAGGACAAAAATCAATCATAATCATAGGCTAGCTTCTAGGGTTTAGCCTCTACGATCTTGTGGTAGATCAACTCTTGTAATACTCATATAATCAAGATCAATCAAGTAGGAAGTAGGGTATTACCTCCACCGAGAGGGCCCGAACCTGGATAAACATTGTGTCCCCCGCCTCCTGTTACCATCCGCCTTAGACGCACAGTTCGGGACCCCCTACCCGAGATCCGCCGGTTTTGACACCGACAACGGGCTCGGCATCGAGCGGATCGAGTTTGTCTCCGTCTTCTGCGTCGCCGGTGACCGGCGCTGTCTTTGTCATCCCCTACTGCTCCAAGCTATCGAGGGCCTTTCTTGGCCGCTCGGTGAGCTCCTCTCTCCCTCCATTCCTTCTTCTCGTGGCCGCATTAGCTAGTTCGCCGCCGTTGCCGTGCCTCTACTTCCGCTGGCGTGCTTGAAGCCGTGTCGTTGCTCCCCGTCGAGCTCAGATGAGCTTGGGATCATGCTCAGCACGTCCGTGCGGGCCTGTTGCACCCCTTCCTCGCGCTCTGTCGAGCCTCGTAGCGTTCAATTCCAGCCACTGCAGCATCTCGCACCATCGCCATTTGACACGGCGTCGTCCCGCCGTTTGAACGCACCCTGCCTGCGCCCTCACGCGCGTGTGCCCGGGCTTGTCCGCGGCCCAGCCCTGCCGCCACGACCGCGCCCTGCTACTGTTGCCGCTTGCCACTACTGCTTGCGGCTCCGCCGCTTGCTTGTATTGCCGCCGCTGCTCTGCGTACTGCTGCTGTTGCCTGATGCTGCCACTGTTGCTTGCCGTCGCCCCCACGGAGCCACTCCTGCGCCGCAGCCGCCCCGTGCCCGCGCACCGTGCTCCCGCACTGCCTCGCCCGGCGCTGCTCCCCCTCGCCTGCCCATTGCTGCGGCTGCGCTACTGGTTGCTACGGCCGACCGCCCACGCTCGGCTCATTCTATCGCTGCTAGCTGTACTGCTGATGCTAGCTACTGTAGCGGCTACTAGCTAGCTTTTCAGTTTTTACACTGACTAACCCTCTAGACAGCCTCTAAACAACATCTAAACAACTGTTAACATGGGTAAATGTAATATGAGTAGAAAGTATAGTTGACAAACTTCATTTTATCCAACTGGACCAAATCCTTTCGATGCGTGGATTAATTCCTACGAAAATCACAAAATTCAACGTTCTGTTAACTGAAAAACTGGAAACAACTTTATTTTCATAGCTACTTTATAGCTGTTGATTATCAAGCAAATGAACTCTAATATGGATAAAAGTGAAGCTAACATGTAGACCGCAGAAAAATGCTCACAATTGAGATAAGGCACAAAATCATAGGAGTTACAGAACAATAGTTGTAGCTTTTTGAAAACAGCTAAGGAATGTTTAAAACTGTCGAATTCTCAGGCTTTGCAAAATTTCAGGGATTTTCAGAATATTGCTAAAACTTTGAAAAATCTTTTAAATTAATCGGTAGCTTGGATGAAAAAATTTTATACATGAAAGTTGCTCAGAACGACGAGACGAATCGTACTACGCTCTCTGTTCATCTTTAACATGTCCCTAGCATAGAGAACCTGCAACCGTCCCCCTTTGTTTCATCTGTCCGAAAAATGCCAAACTTCGGGAAAGCATTCCCGGATGTTGTCCCCCTTCGACGGTAGCGTGTAGTGCCGCGTTAGAACACACCTAGTGCAGCTTATTTTCATGTCATGCTTTATGTTTGCTTGTATTTACTGTTTCTTCCCCCTCTTCTCTCCGGTAGACCCCGAGACCGCTGTTGATGCCCCTGTGATCGACTACGTCGACGACGACCCTTCTTCCCTTTTAATGGAGCTTCCAGGCAAGCCCCCCTTTTTGATCATCCCGATATCGCCCATTCCATTCTCTCATGCTTGCATTAGATTTTGCTACTGCAATTGATTGCTCATATTCTGATGCATAGCCTGCTTTTGTAAACTTCTTATTGTTACCTACCTGCTTATCCTAAACTGCTTAGTACAGGTAGGTTAGTGATCCATCAGTGACCCCCACCTGGTCCTTGTTGCCCCTGCTTCATCATCGAAGACTCGATCAACGTGATCAACGACCAGAGCCCGACACCTCACATCACATCACGCCCCTTTTGTTGCTCGACTCTGCAGAGTTACCATCAAGTGGTGAGGGTGGAAACTAATACTCCCTCAGTTCGAAAATACTTGTCGGAAAAATGGATGTATCTAGACGCAAATTAGTTTTAGATACATCCATTTTCATCCATTTCTCTGACAAGTATTTCCGGACGGAGGGAGTACATCAGTCCTGATGAGATCTCTGTAGTGTAGCTATTCGGTCGTGGTCATCGAGGGTGATTTCTTCCTTAACCATTTCCGATATGACTCTGTCGTGCAACCCCTCAAGTGTGAACCTCGAGGGTGGTTCCTCTTATGTTCACCTTGATGATTACATCGAGTGAAATTCACCGGGGGTGATTCCTCGGGTTTTCCCCTTGATGTTTGGACACACGGATACTTGGACTTGACAACTGTTACTTGGAAAGGCTGGTCGACCCTGAGGGGTACCCGTGAGTGATGTGGAGACGGGTTGACCTGGAGGGTACCCAAGAGTTGAATACGAGGCGTGGCCGGACATTCTTAGCCCTTGCTGCAAGTCCTCGAGACGGGGCGATGGCGTCACATCTTTCTTGAGTCTCTGCTCGTGATCACACTACCAACACACTAACGGTTTGGATATTTGATCCAAGGGGCCTCTGGCCTGATAGCACTAACCATCACGTGGGCATAGTATGGGCATTCTGCGTCGTATGCATCAGCCGAAGCTTAATAGACGTCATCGACTGAGCGGCGCGCGCCAGTTTGGACTGCGTAAGCACCTGCCTTGTTAAAGGGGGTAGCTAGGTCTGCTCACCGGCCGCCCACGCAACGTGTATGAGT
The DNA here is from genome assembly GCA_021605205.1 of Aegilops longissima. Taxonomy (NCBI): domain Eukaryota; kingdom Viridiplantae; phylum Streptophyta; class Magnoliopsida; order Poales; family Poaceae; genus Aegilops; species Aegilops longissima. The sequence continues at coordinate 135,148,523 of CM038679.1, forward strand.
TCCCGGGGCAATGGCCCATGACCCCTGGGGGCATAGGTTTAGTCCGGCGTGCTGACCTCTCTATTAAGCCTAGGTCGGGTTGCAGTGTATCGTTTGGCCGAGGCCGGGCATGACCCGGGAAAGTGTGTCCGGCCGAAGTTAATCGAGCGTGGTGGGTAAGTTGGTGCACCCCTGCAGGGAAGAAAACATCTATCGATAACATGTCCTACGGTAACGGACACTTGGAGTTGTATCCCGATCGATACAACTAGAACTGGATACTTGAGATGAGTAATGGATAGTATGGCTCTGGGATTGCTTTCTCGTAGGGAGTCGAGAAAGGATCTCTGGCGAGGTTGATAACACTACTACTACTTTACTTTATGCTACTCTTATCTCTTCTGATGCTGGAAGACGCTTGAAGATGCTAGTCTTCGATATGCTAGGCTTTCCCCCTTATCTTCTGGCATTCTGCAGTTCAGTCCATAGATACAGCCCATTTCATTGGTACCGATGCATATGTAGTGTAGATCCTTTCTTGCGAGTACTTTGGATGAGTACTCTTGGTTGGTTTGCTCCCCCTTTTCCACCTCTTTCCATTCTTCCCAGATGCTACAACCAAATGGTGGAGCCCAGGATCCAGACGCCACATTCGATGACAACTGCTACTACACTGAGGGTGCCTACTACTACATGGAGGCCGCCGACGACCAGGAGTAGTTAGGAGGCTCCTAGGCAGGAGGCCTTGCCTTTTCGATCGGTGTTTCTTTTGTTCTAGCCTTCTTAAGGCAAACTTGTCTAACTTACGTCTGCACTCAGATATTGTTGCTTCCGTTGACTCTTGTGTATTCGAGCTTATGTATTCGAGCCCTCGAGGCCCCTGGCTTGTAATATAAAGCTTGTATTTTTTTGTGTGTAGAGTTGTGTTGTGATATCTTCCCGTGAGTCCTTGATCTTGATCGTACACATTTGCGTTTATGATTAGTGGATGACAGAATCGAGGGCGTTACACGTTTGAATGCGGCAAGGAGGCGTGTTCAGCCGGGCGTGCATCGAGTGGCGCCCTCGACTCTCACGTACGACACCGCATCGTTCTTCCACTGACGCGTGGGCTCTTTGGGTACATGGCCTGCATGTCAGTGACACAACGCATGCAGCGCACGGCAGAGGAACTTTTGGTGGGCCAGGGCGGTCAGAAGCGGGCATTTCATAAATCGATGATTGTTCATTGAGTGTGACGTCATCTATTTCATCTAGATAAGCCTACTATATAATTTATGAGAATTTTAAAATTTTCGAATATACGTTGATAGCCCGTTCGATACGTTGTGATTCATAAAGACCGCTGCAAACATGAATGTTCTGCTTATCACAGATAAGATTGATTAAACCTTGCAAAAAAAAATAAGATTTATTAATACCCGTAACAATCCATGTCCTTAACAAAGGGTGCATGCACGTATAGGTTGAGCATGTGTCTTGCGTCGTGTGCGGTGTGCATGTAAGCGTGCGAGTGTTGCGTGCGTGCATGTGTATGTTTCAGTGTTGCATGCATGTGCGCGTACGTGCGTGTGTTCGTGAGTGCATGTGTACGTGTTAGTGTTGCACGACTGCATGCGTGTGTGTGTTCATTATTTGTACGTGTCAGTGTTGCACGCCTGCATGCGTGCGTGTGTTCGTGCGAGTGTTGCGTGCGTGCATGTGTACGTGCAGGGTGAGGCTACACGTCAGTCGACTGACTTTTTCATCTCTGGTCTGTAGATTTTCCAGCCGTTGGATACGAAATCAAGGGCCTGCAGTTTATCTTCAAGCTCCACCCCTTGAGCCGCCAGCCAACCGCCCATGGCCGGCCCGCGTGGCCACGCCGCCCCGCACGCCCTGAAACCACTCCCGACCGCCGGTCCGCCGCCCCCCCCCCCCCACGCCGAGCTTTTTCTCTGGTGATCCCCACGCCACCGCCCAATCACCGCGCACCCCCCACCACCGGCGACTGCCAACCAGAGGTCTCACGACTTCGAATCCCCACCGACCACTAATTTATTACCATTTCTGTCCTTCATATACGCACTGACAGGTGGGCTCTATGGTAATGTGCGCTGCTGAATGTGGACCATTTGACTGGTCAGTTGGTCGTGTCATCAACAAATCAAATTACGGAGCAGTATGGTAAGCCAGTGACCGTATGATCACCCTAAAATGTATTTTATTAACACAGTACAGACTCAAACTACCATTTCTTTCTTTCATATACGCGCTGACAGGTGGCCCCCATGGTTACGTGCCCCGATGGTGCAACACTAGTTGCGCCACATGGAACGTTTGACTGGTCAATTGATTGTGTCATAACAAAATACGGAGTTGTACGGGTGAGCCAGTGGCCGTAAAATCACGACATGTATTTTTTTAGCACGGTACAGACGCAAGCGCTCATATATACGCGCAAGCACTCACCACTATAAGTGCACACACGCAGACCGTACCCCTATGAGCACCTTTGAGAGAGTGAGCAGCATATGATCTTGAGATTTTACGAAGTCACCATAGGTGCCTCGTAGTCGAGTGGAACGTCTCCTCCCACTGAACGCACATCGCCAGAAAAATACTGAAATTAACCCAGGATAAATGCAAGCACCGGTACTTTAACCCTGGTGGGCTCGAGAAACCACTTTCCTCCTAACCATCCAACCACATGTTGGTTAGCACCACAAAATGTATGTGCTGACCGTGATGAGCTTATTCTGAAGTCCAGTGACCATATCGTGCTTTCGCTTCAAATACAATGACCGTAAGTGTCGTCAACAAAATACGGAGCACGCATCAAATACAATGACCGTCAGTGTCATCAACAAAATACGGAGACGTATCGTGAGCTAGATACCGTATGATCACCACAAGAATATATACGGTGACCGTAATGAGCATATTCTGAAGTCCACCAACCGTATAGTGCTTTCGGTTGAAATACAGTGACCGTCACGCGTGTATGTGTCATGGGCATGCATACTTTTAGAGGGCTGAGAGATAGTTTGTGTGCGTATGTGAAAGTGGTGTAGAAAGAGGGGGTGTCCGGTGGAGACAAGGAGAGATATGCCCTTCGTTTCTCTTTCCCGTGACTAATATTTTAGGAGAAAATATAAACATTCACAATGCAGAACAAATATTTTTGGATGCAACATGCAATTAACTTTCATGTATAACATTGTGCTATTGTATATGCTTATTTTCTTAGGGGCCTATTGCGTGTGTGGTGTGGTGGGCACATCATTTCTAGTTGGGGTGGCATCATTTCTAGTTGTGGTGGGTCAACATTAGGACTCATGGGTCGGTTCCATCTTGCGCCACATAGGTTGGACCGAGATGCATTATACGAAGACCCATGTGGAGGACTCGGCGTACAACACGAAGCTACCAGAGTCATGGAGGATTCTATCCCCACTGGTGATAAGCCGACTATATATGATTTGTAACCCTAGTCCCCGAGTATGTTGTAGAAGCCTGGGGGCTAGTTCGTCGATAGTATGCACACACACACAATGCCTGGTATTCACGTCTACTTTGTACACACCCCTATCACTAATATAATGTACCAGGAGTAGGCTTTTCCTCAACTGCAAGGGTCCGAACTTGGGTAAAACTTTGCCTCGTATTACCATCCAGCCTAACAGTCAGGGATATCCTACCGAATGGTCTGATGGAATCATATCTGCCAACTACTAAGAGAGAGGTGTGTCTGTGGGGGGGGGAGGCAATGTGTGCGAGAGAGGCCTAAAGATAATGTGCGTGCGGGAGACAGGTAGGCATATATATGTGCGTATAGAGGGCTAGTAGAGACCGTGCGTGCGTATATATGCATGTGAGAGAAATAGTGTTTTCTAACTGAGATTAGTGAAAAGAGTGGTACATATTAGTCAGAGAGAGAGAGAGAGAGAGAGAGCGTGAGACACCCCGACACCCTGGGAGAGATTGTGAGCATGTGTGAAAGAGAAATGCTGTTGTATGTGAAGTGTGTGCACTTATGCGTTAGATAGAGAGATATATAGCACATTTGTGAGAACGGGCCGAGGCATAGTGCATCTACGTGTAAAAGGCGGTTCTACGCATTAAATTGAAATATAAATGACATTATTATTTTTGATGAGATCATGAATTTTGAAATTTGCGTATGAACAAAAATCGGTCTATCAGACACCCATACTCTATTGAATTCTAACATGTGCATGTGTTTATTTCATATTATCGATCCATAGAGTGAGAACGGTTTGAAATACAGGCAATGCATTGCGTTTGCAATTCATATATAAACATTAATTAGTGCACTCCATGTTGTTAGTGTGAAGCACTTTATACATTTGTCACTTACATGGATACATTCCAAATTGCTAGCTACGAAATAGAATACATGCTGAATTCAACATAAAGGGGGTTTCAAAGATTCGAATTAATAGGAAGTGCATTCATCTATTTGAACCTGAGATAGTGGCATTTGTAAATCAGATCTAAAAGGGGGTATCAATCTTTGTTGTGCGTTTGAACATGCTATATATTCATACGCATGTCTAACTATTTTTTTGCAACCAAGGAGATTATATTTGGAACCATGCATGAACTGAGGTAAGTTGCATATTTTTTAATATATACTCGTTTACAATGTATATTCAAATGTACCCCCTCCATTCCAAAATAATCGTAGTTTTAGGATTTTCAAGAGTAAAGATTTGTGAAGTTTGACAAATCCTGAAAGTTCAATTCAAGAGAACCGAAAACGTTAAATAAGCCTCTGGTCACCCGAAACCACGAGAGACTAATGTTTGGTGGTAGGAAATTACTGTCCTGACTCTGGCACGTGTAGCCAATCGGCCCGACGTCCAAAGGTCTAAACCAGGGTAGGTTTGTAACTTCACCAAGACGCCAGTCTCAACCGCCTCCGAGAAGCATTCATATGCCGTGGGCGCCTAAACACCCATCCGCTCGGCTGAAATCTATCCCGCCCACCATTTGGGACACCTGAGATTACTGTCCTACCCCCAACCCGCAATATGTCCGAGATTTTAGATGGGGGCAAAGTTTGTAACTTTCCCCAAATTTCAAACAAGCGCGTCCCAAACCGAAACATTGTTCACCCTTAGTCCCCCCTTCTCTCTGTTTTCCCATTCATACTCCGTGGGCGCCAAAACACCCTCTCCAACAGCCGCGAAACCCCAGCCTCCTCCGTCCTCCACCCCATCGCGTCCAATCCACCGCCGCCCTCCTCCATCACGCCGGAGCCGGTACCCCGACGTCATCGTCCAACACAACCGCAACCGCAATGATCTCAAGGACTTAGCAGCTGAAGCCGAGGCAGAGCTGCCTACACGACGCCGACGCCGACGTGCGCCGTACTAGAACAACTTCGACCACACTGTCCTGCGCGTCACTTCTGCCATTCCACTGTCGCAACCGTCCACCACACCGGAGCTGTTCCCGCTACGCCGTTGTTCGCCGCCTCGGATCTGGTTCCCCGCCACCGACAGACGGCCACCGCACCACACTCAACAACTTGGCCATGGGTTCGTCCAAGGCTCCACCGTCCTCCACAACCTCTCATTTCCAGCGAACCACAAGAAGATCGTTGGGAAAACAGAAGGAGGTCACAGCACTGCCAGCAGAAAGAGGTACTCCTCTTCCCTTATTCGTGCAAATCTTACGTCTCTGCTCACACCGTATTCATCCCACAAAAGAAACTAGTTGAGCGCTTCGTACTGCATCTTCTTCGTGATACTAAATGCACAAGGTTTCCTCCCATTTACTATTTCACCTTTGCTAGAGGTCAGTAGCCCACCTGGATTTCAATTCAGGGTCAGTCGAATCGCAATTAAAAGAAGCAGCACCCACTTAGGCTCGCGGAGCACCTAGTCCGCTTGTTCGTCGGGGAAGCGGCGCATCGGTGTCTATCATAGGGGTGTGGGGCGCAGGAGCTGCTTGCGTCCGTTCTGGAGGTCGGCGGGGCTCGAAGGGATGGCCGGGGGCGGTGCCAAGCACGGCGGTGCGGTGAGGTTGAGGGGAGGGCGGGGGCAGGGGACTGGGCCGGTGGTCGCTGGCGTTTCGAGGAAGATCGTAACACTGACTGGCTGGAGGTAGATGAACGCAATCTTCCCGTTCTTTGTACATCGGACAGTGCAGGAAAAATGGACTGACCTATTTGTTTTCAGTCGACTGTTATTTTTATAGTACGACACCTTGTGGTGTGCTGGAGGAGCATCTGCTTTCCCAGCCATCCATGTGCTCATATTTCAAAATCCTAGAATCTAGTAATTTTGTGTGCCATGCATGTTGTAGAGCTATCATATGTCTCCCCTCATTTATTTCTCACCGACCTCCTATCTGCTACCTTTACACTGTACTAATTGTGCACACACTTCACCCATACTCACACTATTGTTTTTTTATGCATGGGTATTTCATATTCTGACGCAGTGTTGATGAATATAAAAAAGAAAAGACAGAAGTCGCTCCAGTGTAATTCGAAGATAAGCACTAAGCGTCTCAGCGCCCTACAGGGTGCAGTGCCAGCAGATGGAGATAGTAAACGTAGCTCTGCAGTTGATGATCTCAATTGCCACACACAACCATCCCAGGTGCTTGCTTTAACTTCGCGCTGTCAAATGTGGTTGCATGTTGCAAATGGTGTCTAGCTTGTATTGCTTCCAATTTGTTTAAATTGCATCAACTTACTTTACACAGTATACCTTTGGTAATGGCATGCCTTCTTGTTTTTGATACATACTACATATGTCTATTAAACATGTCCGTACATCAAACTAATGCTCTTTTGTATCCCTCATCAATCACTTTTGACGAGATAGTCACCCCAGTGGGTTACTGTGAGACGTGCTACTCGTTTAAAGAGTGCAGTGTCATCCTCCCCGCATGATTCTCAAGAAACAACAAGGCTAAATGAAGATAGTCAACGTAGCTCTCTAGTTGATGACCACAATTCCCCCACACCACCATCATAGGTGCTTGCTCTTACTTGGCAGTGTGATATGTGGTTGCATGTTGCATATGGTGTCTACCTTGTAATGCTTCTAATTAGGGTAAATTGCATCTGTTTAATTAACACATTATACCTGTGAATATGACATGTGTTCCTGTTTTCTGTACATATTATGTCTTTCTATTAACCATGTTCTTAATCAAACTACTTTTCTTGTGTATCCCTCATCAATCACTTATGACGAGACACCTGTCGTGGGAGTAAGTCTGACAGTAGAATAGGGGGTACGTAGGAGGAGGCAAGATCCTAGCTACCGTGAGATTGTGCACGCAAGATTTATGAGTTCAGGCCCTTCTTGGAGGAAATAAAAGCCCTACGTCTCGGTGCTCGGAGGCTTGGTCGACTGGATTATGCGTGAAGTTACAAGGGGTGCGAACCCTTGTGCCAGCAGAGGGGTGGCTTATATAGAGTGCGCCAGGACCCCAGCCAGCCCATGTTACAAAGGGTTCAATGCACATTAAGACAGGGCGTTACTGATAAGGCCAGCAATAAAGAGGTATAAATGACCTTTAAGACTACAAAGTGAACGCCTGACCATTGCCATCCCGAGTGACGTTAGGCCTTCTCTACTTCGATAGATTTCTTGTATGGTCGAGTGACTTCATATTGGTCGAATGGAATTGGGGTATCCGAGTGAGGTTAAAGGTTGAGTGGATCACACTCCTTGATGAAGTCAGTCGGTTTCTCTTCTTGTGCTTTGAATGTCTTTGAGTCTAGGGCGGTGTCCTTGGGTAGGGTGTCTAGGTCAGGCCTATGACCCTACCCTAGGTACATGTCATCATCATTAGCCCTGAATGGATTGAGGTCCGAGTGGAAAAAGAACTGAAGCTGACTCCAACTTGATTCCATACTTTGGAGGCATACAATCTGGGCTCATCAGTCGTGTTGGAGCTTCGGTCTTGTTTTAGTCGGCTTGATCGATTCAGAGGTTGTCGAGTGAACTTAACTGACACTTTTCGAGTGTTGGTAGGGTACGAAATCTTCGGTGCGATTGATTGCTCTGCGGTTCCCGGATCTCACGGGATTCGAAATTTCAGGGAAGCGCGCGGGACGGGGCGTGCCGCAGTAAACGGAGTGGATAGACAAAGGAGCCTCGATTCCCATGCCACCTTTTTCGCCACGTATCAGGCGTGCGACTGTTGCGGGATTTGACAGGATCACTTGGGCCCATGAGACAGCCACTCAGAAACATCCCCATATAAGGCGTCGGGGCCGATCACTACAAAAAATACACTTCCATGATGATACGTGTTGGGGGTGCCGTGCGACATATGCCAAAGGATTTCTTATCATGGTGGGGGAAAGTAAGACATCGCCGGTGCCTGGAAACGGGATAAGGCGTAGACTCGTACGCCGACGCATCTTACCCAGGTTCGGGGCTCTCCTAGGAGATAACACCCCTAGTCCTGCTCTGCGGGGTCTCCGCATGATCACTATCTCAACAATGGTGGCTACAAGCTTGCTCCTCGAGCTATTTCTCGAGAGGAGGTAGAAGAACAAGGCTAGCCCTAGCTTCACTCCTCTATGTGTGTGTGTGGTCTCTATGAGGCTAAACCCTTTGCATGGGTGCCCTGGGGGGTTTATATAGGCCTACCCCCAGGGGTACAATGGTAACCCGGCCGGGTGTAGGACCCGGCTGTTAGTGTCTATGGACGCCGGCTTCTCCGCCGGCCGCTAGGGCCCACAGCCTGGTGGGTCCCGCTGGTTGTCTCATACTTCACTGCCAGGTCGAGCCCACCGCTTGCGGGTCCTGCCGGCTGCTAAGTATTGTGGTCGCGCCACTAATGATGCATGCTTTGTCGGGGAGAGCATGGCTACAGTGCCGCCGCCTGGTGGACGTTCACTGTAGGGTGGGGGAGGGCCGCCTGCTGGGAGTCGGCCACCCCTGTGCCGACTGGTCAGGTCTTGCCATCTTCTGGCGTCTCACAGACAGATAGGGCCCGTCGCCTGTGGGCCATACTGACAACCCGTAGTGGGAGCATGGCCACCTCTGCCATGGGTGATGTCATGGGCTGCGTGGCAACAGTGTCGCGCTGGGCGAGGGATGTCCGCCCAGTACGCTGCACTATGGCCACGCTCCACCCTGGATTCGGGGGTGGCAGTCTGTACTATAGCCACGCCCCGTCTCGTCGTTATAATGTGGTGTAAACTTCAATGGAGTGGAGGGGGCCGCCTGCTAGGAGTCGGCCTCTCTCGAGGCTGCCTGCTAGGAGTCGGCCCACCTCATGGCTGTCTTCTGGGAACTGCCGCCCTCTAGCAGCCGGCCGCTTGGTCTAGGCGGCCCTGAGAAGGCGGCCCTTTGTATTCGAGGATTGAGGGGCGCAGCCGGCTCCGATGTCTTGAATCGCCATGGGGAGCAGATGAGGCTACCCGTGGTCATTTACTTCGACAGTAGTCCCAGAAGCTGGTGGGGCGCCGCCGCTGAGAGGCTGTGGAGCCTCAGCAGCTTCCTACTCCGAGTGGTCTGGTCGCTGTGATTCGTCCGTCTTCTGAGGCGCCGACTACTAGGATTCGGTCGTGACCAGGTAGGCCGCCTGGCGAATTTGAAATGTTTGTGATGAGCCGGGCGGCATGCCAGCCAGATGGTTGACCTGCCGCCCGTTGCTTGCCTGCCACGTGGTGCTAGCAGGCCGGGCGAGCCTGCTAGCCCACGCGCGACGGGACGTCGCCACAGGCCGGGGCCCGCCAATACAGGGCCTCGGCACGCTCGGATCAGGGGTTCCGGCAAAACCCTTATGGTTCGAACACTGGGGTGCGCACGAAGATTTCCCCCCTACCGATCCACGTCCTAGTTTTGCTAAGATCTTATGGACTAACTCGGCGAACTCACAACACAAGGGACACAAGATTTATACTGGTTCGGGCCACTATTGTGGTGTAATACCCTACTCCAATGTGGTGGTGGTGGATTGCCTCTTGGGCTGAGGATGAATAGTACAAGGGGGAAGAACAGCCTCCTGAGGTTGAGGTGTTCTTGTGCTTGGCAAACTTGTGTGGGTGAGGATTCGATCAGCTCAGTCTCAGTTGCCTTCTACTGTGGTGGCTAGTCCTATTTATAGAGGCCCTGGTCCTCTCCCCAAATATTGAGCGGGAAGGGAGCCAACAACGGCCAATTTGAAAGGGGACAACTAGTATAGCTTATCCTGACAAAAGTAGTATTTGCCTGCAAAAGGCTCTGGTGGTGACGCCCCCTTGGGCTCCATGGTGACCTCCATCTTGCCGTCCTGTTGGTCTTGGTCTCGTTGCACTGATATGGAAACCTTTGCTTGATGCCTCGGTACTCCGCGCCTGCGCTTGCCTCCTTTGCACCAAAGAGGAAACAAGGACTCTGCGCGCGCTGGCGCCCTCCTGGCGTCCGCCTGGTCTCGATCGTCATGGCTCACGTCACGAGAACCTTGCGAGATTTTCCTTGCCTTGATCTCTCCGCCCCTCGCGAGCCTGCCTGGCGAGGTCGCTCCTGAGGAGGTCTTGTGTCGTCCGCCTCGCGAGGCTTGGCCCCTCGCGAGGGTCTTGTATGCCTTGTTGATGAAGATGGACCGTACGCGCCTGCTAGCAAAGCCACGCCGTGGGCCGTAGGCAGGCAAGTCTGGGGAACCCCGTTCCCAGAACACCGACAGTAGCCCCTGGGCCCAAGGCGCGCTCGGGCTTGGCTTTGAGGCGAAGCCAAAGGTAAAGTACAGAGCGTCGCGGGCCCCAATAGCCTGCGGGCTTGGTCTACATGTCGTGGTTTATTGGACGTGGGCGTCTCCGCTTCCCCACGCTGCCTTGGAAACTGCCCGACTTGACAAAAAGGCTGGTGTGGGCAACGCTTGTCTTCACTGCTTCCCTCCGCCTTGCTCAGGTCCCCTTTCTTGCGCCCTGCCTCCGAAATCCTTAGATCTGCTTCCTTCTTCTCCCGCATTAGCGACTAATGGCGCCACACAAGGTCAAGCCCTACGCGTCGCCAGCTTGGTACGAACCTGCTCTCGACGCGCCCAACGTCTCGGAGAAGAGCCTCGCCGCCACGTGCTTGCTGACGGCGGGGGAGAGCAACAAGAGGGGGAGGACGGAGCTCCGGGTTTCCTCCGACGTGCCGGAGCCCGAGGGGAGCACGTTCTTCCCCTTCTTCACGAGCAGTATCGCCGCAGGGTTGGTTCATCCCTTCTCTGATTTCTTCTATGAGGTCCTCGGCCACTACGGGCTGCAGGCACTGAACCTCCATCCCAACTCCATCCATCTCTTGTCCATCCACACCTACTATTGTGAGGCGTATCTGGGTGTGATGCCGTCCGTGGCTCTTCTGTGCCACTTCTTCTTCCTCCACGTCAGCGAGGGTCACATCTCCGGGTGCGCCAATTTCATCGTGGCCAGCAAGGCCAACTCGATCTCGAATACCGGGAAGAAGGCCGGCAACCTTAGGGCTAAATGGGTTATGATGGCCGCCGAGTGCGTCCATCCGCGCTTGGCGCTGCCGACGGAGATGCCCCAGTCCGACAAGGGGTGGTCTTGTGTGAAGCTTACTGATGAGCAGGCGTCGTCGGTGCTGGAGCAGATGAAGGCCGACTTGAAGCCGGGCAATGCGAGGGTGGCCAAGGTGATAGGGGCCATGCTCTTGAGGGAATTCTTGAGGCTGCGTGTTGCTCCTCTTTAGGCGCGTGCGCGCCCCTTGTGAAGGCTTGGCGATGAAGAGGACAAGATTCGCCTGAGCCCGGAGGCCTTGCCCGACGACGAGTTGTCCGTAGTTCTGCGCCTCTTGGTCGGGGACAACCAAGAGTACCCACCGAGCGCCTTCGTTCCCCTGTTCCGCCGCAAGGACTGGGAAGAGATCGTGGCTTCCCGGCCAACTTTCGACAGTCCCGGGCTGGTGCCGCCGGCGCCTACCGGGGTCCTTCTGGCGCCGAAGCCGGTGGAGCTATCTTCTGACGAGTCCCGCGGGGAGGAAGAGGGGGAGGAGGAAGACTCGGAGGTGACCCCCGAAGGGATGGGGGAGACCTTCCCCTTAAGCAAAGCCGACATCCTCCGTGCCTTGCCTGATGACGCCGAGGCCGACACTCCCCAGGAGAAGGGGGAGCTGCCCGTCATCCCGACAAGGGGCAGATCATCGCTGGTCTCTCGAGATGTTACTCATTCCGTGGCGCCGTCTGGAGCTGCTTCCAGCCCCTCTGCTGCGCCAGGTTCTGCTCTCGGAGCCAGCGCGCCCGCACCTCAAGCCTCGAGGCTCTCAGGCTTCAAGCTCACCAAGCGGAGGGTGGACTACGCCGCGGTAGACCAGTAAGTGCTCTAGCTTTGCCTTGTCCTTGCTTATGATGCTGCTTCCTGACGTTCGTTCTTGGTTGTCCAGGCCGCTGCCCTCGGCGAAGAAGAGGAAGGGGGATGCTGCGGCCGCGCCCCCTTCTGCGGAGAAAGGAGGCGACAACACTCGCACCTCCCCGGCCCGGTCGCCCTCGCGAGACCAGGAGGAGCGTCGTCTCGAGGAGTCAGCCCCCGAGGTCCCGCTGGCTCCGGAAGTGCGGATGTCCGGCTCGACTGCCGAAGTTCCAAAAGCTCAGGAGCCCTTGGTCTCCCAGGCTCTGGTGACGATGCCATCTCCTCCTCCCGCTGCGCCACTACTCCCAGCTTCTTCTGCCTCCTCCGCTGTCTTGGAGCTTGCCCTTTTGGAGATGACCCAGCTGCGGGATGATCTCCAAGGCACGGACCCGTGCCTGGTGGCCGGGCGCCTGGAGCTGGCCTCTGGCTGGCTTCATTCTGACTCGGCGATTCGAGCGACACTGAGCCAGGCCACGACGGCCTTCGAGAAGGAGAAGCAGGCCGCCACCAGGGCTGCGGTTGATCGCGAGGCGGCGTGGAAGGACGCCGAGGCTGCCCACGACCGCTGCGGGTTGCTGGAGGACGAGCTAAAGAGCCTGCACGACCAGCTCTCAGAAGAAGCTCGTGGCCGCCAGGCGAAGGAGGAGGAGATGCGGGCTCAGGAGGACGCCATCAAGGACCATGATGCCGAGCTGGGGGAGTTGGCGAAGGCGCATGCCATGGAGCGCGGCCGGCTGGAGGAGCTGGAGCTGAAGGTGAAGGCGAAGGAGGTCAAGCTTGATGCCAAGGCGAAGGTCCTGGCCGAAGACCGCGCGGCCTTCTCGCTCCTCGAGGAGAGGTCCTGCGTGGTGTTGAAGGCACTGTACGAGAAGGGCTTGGAGATGCCGCTGACCACGGACAAGGATGGCCCTGCTCAGCTGCTTCCCTTCTTGGTGAAGGCGCTCGAGGAAGTCGTGGAGGGCATCGGTCCCATGGCGGAGGCAGAGGCTCACGTCCTTTCTTCAGCCGCGATGACGCGGGTCTTCAGCCGCACTGATGTGGTTCTTCAGCCACCTGCACCTTCGTGACCCCAGCGCTCGTCTTGATGAGCTACTGCAGCCTGTAGCTGATGAACACTGCACGGCCACCGCCGCAGCCGTGAAAGGTCAGGTGGAGGCCCTGCTGAAGAAGTTCCGCGGCTTCACTTCCACGCCTTCAACCGAAGGCGCTGCCACTCTTGCAGCTCTGGCTGGCGGCACACACGAAGGCAGGGCCATCAAGGGAGGAGTGCCTCTTACGGGCATCGATGGTGTTCAAGGATGACCTGCGGCTCCTTTCCAGTTTTATTCCTGTGACATGCACCATGCCTCGTGGAGGCGTTAAACTTGCGTTTGATACTGTGAGAACAATATGTCTTGTAATATTTTCTTTGAGATTTTGCGGTTTTTCTTCCTATTTGCTTTGTGTTCTGCGTCGGCAGAGCCCGGCCCCGCACATACCTCAACCGCCGTTGGGCCGACTGGAGAACAGGACGGACCAAGGAGTGAGGGGCTACATGACCAGTTAGGCTCCTGAGTCGTGATCCTTAGGAGTCCCCCTTGACGCGCAAACCTCTTATAGGAAGGAGACGCGAGAATAGGTTAATGTTCTATGTCAGCAGAGCCCGGACCCGTGCATACCTCAACCGCCGTTGGGCCGACCAGAGACCAGGACGGACCAAGGAGTGAGGGGCTACGTGACCAGTTAGGCTCCTGAGTGGCGATGCTCAGGAGTCCCCCTTGACGTGTAAACAACCTCCATACCTTTGCCCTCGCCGAGGCTCGGCTCGGGAGGGGCGTGCGACGACCAGGTCCGAGGGACCTGGTTGGGTGGCGTACGCTTGGGCGTGACCCGAGCGCACCCCCCGTGCCCAGCCCCCTCGCGCGGCTCTCCCGAGGGGAGGCATTGCGGTGAGGGCCTCACACTAAGCTTTGGGGCTCCCTGCGGTTGGTACGGCCGTGAGGCCTGTCGGATGTGGGGTTCCAGCAAACCCTTAAGGTTTGAACACTGGGGTGCGCGCGAAGTCTTTCCCTCCTACTGATCTACGCTCTAGCTTGCTAGGACCTTGCGGACGAACTAGACGAACTCACAACATAGAAAGACACAGGGTTTATACTGGTTCGGGCCACCGACATGGTGTAATACCCTACTCCAGTGTGGTGGTGGTGGATTGCCTCTAGGGCTGGTGATGAACAGTACAAGGGAAGAACATCCTCCTGAGGTTGAGGTGTTCTTGTGAGTATGAACTTGTGATGTGAATCCCTCTGTTTCAGATTCTCCCCCCTCCTACTGTGGTGGCTAGCTCTACTTATAGAGGCCCTGGTCCTCTTCCCAAATATCGAGCGGGAAGGGAGCCAACAAAGGCGGGAAAATTTGAAGGGGACAGCTAGTACAATCTATCCTAGCAAAAGCGGTCTTCGCCTGCGAAAAGCTCTGGGGTGACGCCGTCTTGGGCTCCACGATGACCTCCGCCTTGCCGTCCTCCTGGTCTTGGTCTCGTTGCACCAATATGGCAACCTTTCCCTGATGCCTCGGTACTCTTCGCCTGCGCTTGCCTCCTTAGCACCAAAGAGGAAATGGGGATGCTGCGCGCACTGGCGCCTGCCTGGCACCGTTCGTCATGGCTCGCGTCACGAGTGTCTCCGCTCCTCATGAGCCTGCCTTAATATCTCCGCTCCTCATGAGCCTGCCTGGCTAGGCCACTCCAGAGGAGGTCTTGCATCATCCGCCTCGCGAGGCTTGGACCCTCGCGAGGGTCTTGGATGCCTTGTTGATGAAGATGGGCCGTGCGGCCTGCTGCTTAGCCGCGCTGTGGGCCGCAGGTAGGTAAGTATGGGGACCCCCGTTCCCAGAACGACGACAGTAGCCCCCGGGCCCAAGTTGCGCTCGGGCTTGGCTTCGCGGCGAAGCCAAGGGTCAAGTTCGGAGCATCGCGGGCCCCAAAAGCCTGCGGCCTCGGTCGACGCGTGGCGGTTGATTGGACGTGGGCGTCTCCGCTTCCCCATGCAGCCTCGGTGGTTGCATGACTTGACAAGTCCCTGCGACATGCAAGGAATGCCATCTTTACCTGCGATCGTGGGAGACGCCGACTGGCCTTGTCTTGCTATAAATGGGGAGGGGGCGGAGCCCCCGTTGCCCATCTCTTCCTCGCTTGCTTGCTTCTCTGCTCCATTGCTCGCAGTGCCATCGATGTCGCCACGAAAGAAGTTCTCTGCCGCCGAGAAAGGAAAGGCTCCTCGCGAGGGCCCCGGCTCCCCGGCACCCAAGCGTGGCCGCGGCCGTCCGCGCAAGCACGCTGCGACCCCCGACGTGGCCCACCGTCAAGGTGGCGCCGCGGCACGCGGTGGAGATCGTCCCTTCCTTGGTGGTTCAACTGTTGAGGGGAGGCGCGCGCTGGTGGCGCGGCCTCCCCGCCCGCGCTTCCATTCGGTTGAGGTGTCGCCGGAGTTCATTGTCTGGTCGGAGAGCCCGGCCGGCAGCTGGCTCCAACTCCCGTGCTTCTTCGCTGGCGAACTGCCGGGCTCTATTACAGGCAGCCTCTGGCTGCAGGCGGACGGCTGCTGTAGCAGGGCCTCTTGCGTAGCGGTTGAGACTTCCGCCGCGGGCAACATAGCCCTGGCCCGCGGCTGGCAGACGTTTGCCAGCACGCGCGGCCTGGGTAGGCGGTGCACCCTCCATTTCAGGTACGATGGTGAATCGACCCTTTATGTGAGGGCGTTCGGGGAAGATGGTCGCCGCGCCGGGTGCTGCCCCGAGACAAACGACGGTGAAGAGGTGCTCGGCCTTGGTGATGGTCGTGATGAGGACAAGGGCGAGCCTGCCCTCGGCGGCGACCGCGCCTCCTCCAGCTACGGCGGCTGTTCCTCTGGTGATAGCTCTAGCAGCGGTGGCTATGACCAGCCGCCACGTCGCCGCGCCCGCTTCGAAGGAGGCAGTGGGTCATCTCGTCGTCGCGCCTTCGTGAAGCGCGAGGAGGGGTCTGGCTAGACTCGGGGCGTCGCCAAGGGCCTGCCTCCGCATATTGCTGCAATGCTGCGTTGCTTAGCTTTTTCTTTCTTTCCTGCATCGGAAAACGGAACCTGTATGGGCCCAGAGGGGCGTGTATCGAACTGTGGGTCTTTGGTTAATGCTTTGTGCAAATCGTTCCCATGCCGTGTTGTTATTTTGCGCAAAGATAACTTAACCTGGTGTGTTTAGGAAGCCCTTTTCCTCACGTGGTGTCCGCGTTGCTCGAAAACTACAAAAAATTCGTTAGGGGGTGTACCGAAAGAGTTGCCGTCAACCCAAGCCTTGACTAGGCGCCTTGTATCGCGGTACCCGAGGGGTATGGATTTAGGAGAGGTGTGCCAGCTTCTAGGCTCGAACGAGGGTGGCTCGCGAGAAGGCAAAAAGAAGAGAAGTGCTCGCGAGGGCACCTGCCAAGCCCCCTCGCGAGGTATGCAAGAGAGAGAACAAGAGCAAATTAGAGCCGAAAACATCGGTAAAAGGCAGGGGAACCAAATCGGTAACGAATCACCAAGAGCAACTTCGATTAAGGAAAAGCGAGCCAACTTCGGAAAGCAAATGAAAAACGCGTCCGGCACCTAATCTAGTCTTCAAGTCTTCTCACCAGCGCAGAGCTAAGTGCTGTCCACTAGGCGTGGGAGGGAGCCCCAGGGACTGAGGCTGGCGCTCCTGAGACTCCGGGGCATGTACAGCCGCAACTCATTATTACGTGAGAATGTCACGGGCGGAGATTCTTCACAGGAACCAGGCCTTCTTCACAGGCTCTGGCCTTTCTTCTCAGGCTCTGGGCCTTGCTTCTCAGGCTCTGGGCCTTGCTTCATGGATAGAACTTCCGGAGGTGCTGCGGATGTTGCGGCAATGGTACTACCGCAGAGCTTGTTGGTACCTTGCCGCCCTTAATGCGGCTTCGCGACGGCGCTCCTCCCCCAGCACGAGATCCATCCCCCGCGTGGCGTCCTGCTGCATTTCGTCGAACGCCAGGATGATACATCTCCGTCGTATCCACTTTTCCAAACACTTTTGCCTTTGTTTTGGACTCTAACTTGTATGATTTGAATGGAACTAACCCGGACTGACGCTGTTTTCAGCAGAATTGCCATGATGTTGTTTTATGTGCAGAAAACAAAAGTTCTCGGAATGACCTGAAACTCCACGGAACATCTTAGAAAAAATAATAAAAATCCTGTAAAGATGAAGACCGGGGGCCCACACACTGTCCACGAGGGTGGGGCGCGCCCCCTCCTGGGCGTGCCCCCTACCTCGTGGGCCCCATGGAGACCTTCCGACGCTAACTCCAACTCTATATATTGGCTTTCGGGGAGAGAAAAGTCAGAGAGAAGAAATCATCGCGTTTTACGATCACGGAGCCGCCGCCAAGCCCTAAAACCTCTCGGGAGGCTGATCTCGAGTCCGTTCGGGGCTCCGGAGGGGATTAAATCGCCGTCGTGATCATCAACCATCTTCCATCACCAGTTTCATGATGCTCACCGCCGATCGTGAGTAATTCCATCGTGAAGCTTGCTGGGCGGTGATGGGTTGGATGAGATTTATCATGTAATCGAGTTAGTTTTGTTAGGGTTTGATCCTAGTATCCATTATGTTACGATATTGATGTTGCTATGACTTTGCTATGCTTAATGCTTGTCACTAGGGCCCGAGTGCCATGATTTCAGATCTGAACCTATTATGTTTTCATGAATATATGTGAGTTCTTGATCCTATCTTGCAAGTCTATAGTCACCTATTATGTGTTATGATCCGACAACGCCGAAGTGACAATAATCGGGATACTTCTCGGTGATGACCATAGTTTGAGGAGTTCATGTATTCACTATGTGCTAATGCTTTGTTCCGGTTCTCTATTAAAAGGAGGCCTTAATATCCCTTAGTTTCCATTAGGACCCCGCTGCCACGGGAGGGTAGGACAAAAGATGTCATGCAAGTTCTTTTCCATAAGCACGTATGACTATATTCGGAATACATGCCTACATTACATTGATGAATTGGAGCTAGTTCTTTGTCACCCTATGTTATGACTATTACATGATGAACCGCATCCGGCATAATTATCCATCACCGATCCAATGCCTACGAGCTTTCCATCTACTGGTTTACGCTTATTTACTTTCCTGTTGCTATTGTTACAATCACTACAAAACACCAAAAATATTACTTTTTCTTCTGTTACTTTTGTTACCGTTACCACCACTATCATACTACTTTGCTACTAAACACTTTGCTGCAGATATTAAGTTATCCAGGTGTGGCTGAATTGACAACTCAGTTGCTAATACTTGAGAATATTCTTTGGCTCCCCTTGTGTCGAATCAATAAATTTGGGTTGAATACTTTACCCTCGAAAGCTGTTACTATCTCCTACACTTGTGGGTTATCACAGGACCCGCGCGGAGCGATGCTTGACCTCGTGAGGAAGGACCGCCTCGGCTCCATAGACGAGGAAGAATGGAGTCTCGCCCATTGGCTTGGTGGCAGTGGAATGAATGGACCACATCACGGACTGGAGTTCGTCGTGCCGGCCACCGCCGAGCCTCGACTTCTTCTTGAAGGTCCTGGTCTTGAGACCCCTCGGGACCTCAGTTGCATGGCGTTGACCGACCATTGCTCTGGGGTGGGCCACCGAAGCGTAACAGATATCGTTCCAAGGTTAGCATAGTAGGTTTTGAAGAGTTCTTGGTGAAAGCGAGAGCGTTATCGTGTGATGTGGTTGGGAACCCCGAAGCGGCTCACGAGGCCCTTGATGAACTTGACAGCAGAGCCAGCTGGAATGGTACGAACGGCTTCCACTTCTGCCCACTTGGTGAACTTGTCGATGGCGACGTAGAGGTAGCAGTAGCCCCCTGGCGCTCGTGGGAATGGGCCCAAGATGTCCAGCCCCCAGACCGCCGATGGCCACGTGAGCAGTATGGTTTGGAGGCCCTGTGCAGGCTGATGGATCTGCTTGGCGTGGAATTGGCAAGCTTCACAAGACTTCACCAGCTCGGCCGCGTCGTTGAGTACCGTAGGCCAATAGAATCCGCTGCGGAAGACTTTGTCGACCAGGGTCCTTCACGACGAGTGATGTCCACAGTCCCCGCCGTGTACGTCTATTAGCAGCTCCCTTCCCTAATCGCTGGAGATGCAGCACAGCGTGACATTGTTCGGCTGTTTCCTGTACAACTCGCCATCTTGAATGCAGTATGCCGTGGCCTGTCGGGCCACGCGCTCCATGTCTTCTTCCTTCTCCGGCAGCGTCCCGTGCATCAGGTACTCCTGAGGCTCGAGCGCCAAGAGCAGCCAAGCTCCTGAGGTTGGGCCACAGGCTGGGGCTCCCATGGCCGGGGGCCGTGGGAGTTCCTCCCGGGGCTGAGTCGTGCTTGAAAGAGGTGGCGATGCCGATGGCTTGAAGAGCCGCTCTTCGAAGACGCCGGGCTCTTGTGGATGACGCTTGGATGCTCTCTTGGCAATGTCGTCGGCTTCCTTGTTGGTTCCCCGGGGCACATGCTGCAGCTCCAGGCCCGAGAACTGCTTTTCCATCTTGTGCACCTCCACAAGGTAGGCCTCCATGTGCTCATCCTTCGGTTCATACACTTTGTTGGAGAAATTGACGAGGAGCTGCAAGTCACCTTTGACGGTGAGGCACTTCACCCTAGAGCCGCTGCAGCCTTCAGGCCAGCTATAAGGCATTCGTATTCTGCGATATTGTTGGAGACTTTCTCGCCGTGCTGGAAGCAGAGTTGCACGGCGTAGTAGAGCTTGTCCTGAGTGGGCGAGATGAGCACTGCTCCAGCCCCCACGCTCTGGTGCGCAAAGGCGCCATCGAAATGCATGACCCAGCCGTCTAGTGCCTCACTTCCTGGGGAGGTGGACCGGTCTTCTCCTTCCTCAATAGCCGGGGCATCTGCCCATTTTGCCACAAAATCGGCGAGTGCGGCTCCCTTGATGACCCTGGTGGTGCTGAACTCCAGCTGGAATGCTTGCAGCTCGATGTTCCATTCCGCGACCCTTCCGGCCGAGTTTGGGCTCCTGAGTACCTTCTCCAACGGGTAAGATGAGACGACCTTGATGGGGTGCCCTTGGAAGTAATGTCGCAGCTTGCGTGAGGCCACCAAGAGTGAGAGCAGGAGTTTTTGCGGCATGGGGTAGCGTGCCCTTGCGTCCCACGGTACGGTGCTGACAAAGTACACCGGGTGCTTGACGAGGGCTCGCACACTGTTAAGGCTCGGATCTTGCGGAGATTGTGGCGTATCCTGAGGTGAAGGGTTTCCTGAGATCTGACCGTCCTCGGGAGCTGCTGTGATGCTACCCTGCTGAGCTTGGTCTTCCACCGCTGATGGCCCTGCCGTGCCTTCCTGACCATGCGCTGCATCAGCTTCGGCTTGGCGCGGCGCACCCTTGTCTTGGTGCTCCTCCCGAACCGCCACCAGCGCCTTGTGTTGGCGTGAAGTCTGGTGGCGGCAAGGTAAAGTACCAGAGGCTCGAGAGGCCATGGTGCCACCATCACCGGGGGCTGGTGAGGTATTTCTTGAGGCCTTGGAAGGCCCGGTCGGCCTCCGGGGTCCACTCGAAGGGGCCCTTCTTCTTCATGAGCTTAAAGAAGGGCAAGGCACGCTCGCCTAGCTTGGAGATGAAACGCCCTAGCGCAGTCACCCGTCCTGCTTCTCTGTGGACTGCCGTCTTGCCCGCTGCTTCACGAGGCGCATGTTGGGGCATACCCTTAGATGATGCTGGATCACCTCTCTCGGGACCCCTACCAGCTGATTGGGCTCCCACGCGAATATCTCCTTGTTGGAGCGCAAAAACCTCACCAAAGCTTCTTCTTGTCCCGGGTCAAGGCTGGTTCCTATGGTAAAGGTGGCCCCTGAAGACCCGTCCTCGTCAACCGGCACCTGCTTGGTTTTCGCTTTGTCTTGGGTGAACAACTGCTTCTTCTTGGTGGGCGCGGTCTCCTTGGCCTCGGGCGTACCAGCGCCGCTGTGCTGCTGCCGCGGTCTTGAAAGCGAGCCTGAGTGCCGTCACTGCTTCCTTGGTGTCCCCCTTGATGGTGAGGACGCCCTTGCTCCCTGGCATCTTCGTGAGGTTGTAGGCCGAGTGAGTCGCCGCCATGAACTGAGCAAGAGCCGGGTACCCGAGTATGGCATTGTACGGGAGACCGATTGTAACGCCCTCGATGCGGCTATATCTCCCACGTGTCGAAGCACGACTTAGAGGCATAACCGCATTGAAAGCAATGTCGCAAGTGAGGTAATCTTCACACAACCCATGTAATACATAAGGAATGAGATACATAGTTGGCTTTATGCGCCACTTCACACAATACATAAATAAACATCCATCATTCAGATTACACTCAAGGTCCGACTACGGAACCAAAATAAAAGAAGATACCCCAAATGCTACACGGATCCCGATCGTCCCAAGCTGAGCTCCACTACTGATCATCGGGAAAAGACACATAGTAACGACCACGTTCCTCGTCGAACTCCCACTTGATCTCGGTTGTGTCACCTGCCTTGGCATCGTCGGCTTTGCAACTGTTTTGGTAGAATCTGTGAGTCACGGGACTCAGCAATCTCACACCCGCGAGATCAAGACTATTTAAGCTTATAGGAAGGACAGAGTTGTGAGGTGGAGCTGCTGCAAGCGACTAGCATATATGGTGGCTACATTACAAAAGAGAGCGAGAAGAGAAGCAAGGCACGGTCGTGAAGCTAGTAGCGATCAAGAAGTGATCTGAACTACTTCGTCGGACATAACTCCAACACCGTGTTCACTTGCGGACTCCCGAGAAGAGACCATCACGGTTACACACGCAGTTGATGTGTATTTTAATTAAGGTCAACTTGGGTTTTCTACAACCGGACATTAACAAATTCCCATCTGCCTCATAACAGCAGACACGGCTTTCGAAAGATAATACCTGCGGTGTCCCAACTTAGCCCATTATAAGCTCTCACGGTCAGCGAAGGATATTCCTTCTACCGGAGGCCTGATCAATCTCGGAATCCCGGACTACAAGACATTTCGACAGCAATAAAACAAGACCAGCAAAGCCGCCGAATGTGCCGACAAATCCCGATAGGAGCTGCACATATCTCGTTCTCGTGGCACACCGGATAAGCGAAGCGTCTGGTACCGACGTAATCCAAGTTGCCAAGGAATGGTCCCAAGACGGTGCTCTAGGTTGGACCAACACTCGAAGGAGCACTGGCCCGGGGGGGTTAAATAAAGATGACCCTCGGGCTCGCGAAAACCCGGGGGAAAAAGGCTTAGGTGGCAAATGGTAAAACCAAAGTTGGGCCTTGCTGGAGGAGTCTTATTCAAAGCGAACTGTCAAGGGGGTCCCATAAATCACCCAACCGTGTAAGGAACGCGAAATCAAGGAACATAACACCGGTATGACGGAAACTAGGGCGGCAAGAGTTGAACAAAACACCAGGCATAAGGCCGAGTCTTCCACCCTTTACCAAGTATATAGATGCATTAATTATAGCAGATATATTGTGATATCCTCAACAAGTAAACATGTTCCAACAAGGAACAACATCTCCATGTTCCAACAAGGAACAAACTTCAACTTCACCTGCAACTAGCAACGCTATAAGAGGGGCTGAGCAAAGCGGTAACATAGCCAATCAACGGTTTGCTTGGAAAAGATGGTTAGGGGCTGACATGGCAATATGGGCGGCATGATAAGCAAGTGATAGGAATCGTAGCATAGGCATAGCAAAAGAGCGAGCATCTAGCATAGCAAAGATAGAAGTGATTTCGAGGGTATGGTTATCTTGCCTGCAAGGTTCTCAGAGTTGTCGAAAGCTTGATCCTCGTAAGCGTTCTCAACAGGTTCCTCGTTCACGTACTCGTCTGCCGGCTCTACCCAAAGCAAGAACACAAACAAAGGAACCACAATAAATCACGGTGCAATGCACAAGCAACATGATGCAAAACATGGCATGATATGCGAGATGTGATATGCAATGCGTATGCGTGCTCGGAAGGAAAATGATGAACCAGGCATCAAATTGGCAAACCAAGTATGCCGCTGGAAAGATGAGATGATTTGGTTGAAATCGATATAAAGATCACCGAATCGGATGCACGGTTTGCAAATGACAAGCAAAACAAGAATGGCACAAATCTGCCATTAACAGCATGATACCACTTAGCAAGCAACAAGAAATTAAGCTACTGCACCCAAACGTACCAACAAAGTATATGGCAGTGATCCACTCAAGATGTTTGACAAAAGATGATCACTGAGCTACGGCTAAATCACATCATAACAGGTCCAAACAAGCATGGCAAAAGTGCATAATATATCAGGTTCACAGACTTAGTGAAATTCCTGAACATGGCAAAATCAGCATCAGGAAGCAATGTTCAGAGCAACAAAACAACATGCTACAGGAACTTATAATAGCAAAACAAGGCATGGCATGAATCTACTCAAAGCATAGAACAAAAGTCCCTTACTGACCATAAGCCAAAAAGGGTCAGAAAATATAATATCACACATGTCAAAATAGCAAGTTTCGTTAACAGATTCAGCAACAGGGCATGACAAAAACAGATAACAAGTAGGCATGTTTAAGAGCTCGATGCACTCACTACAGAGCATTTCATGATAAACTAAGCATACATACATCAAGAAGACATGGCATAGAAGATATACATGGCAAGAACAACATCATAGCATACACGAATCAACTACAACAACCTTGGCAAAATTGAATAACATGTAAACAATCTGCCAGGAAACATTTTATAGCAAAAGTAGGGCTCGATTGACTCAAGCTATGGCACTCCATAATTGCAAACAAAGGCCTGGATGGATAGAGCATAACCATATGTTCAAAACATCCTTACTGAAGTATCTCAAAATATGCATGGATCTCTTGGTAGCATCAAGTTAACATGGCATAAAAATATCAGCAAAACAGGGCTGAAAACAGCAACATCATGACACCTAGTTTGCATGCTTGTCCTAGTCACCACAGAGGTCACAAAAATACATGGCATACACCCCTGGAAAGATGGCATGGCATATTACAAAACACATGTAGGACTCAAATTCATAGGGTGCACACATCAATCATGGCAAAATGACAAAAGTGCATGTTACATTAAGAAAGCGAGAAACTAACATCACATAGCCCTCTTCTAACAGAATTTGGGCATCAAGATGAGCTCAAATGTAAATGATGCAATGAGATGAAATGATCTACTCATCGAGGCGAACATTTCGACATATCACACGCACGAAACGGAGTTACAGGTGCAAAGTTATGATCGACAAAATGCAACAAATATCACCGAAAAAATGACTTAGAGGATTGGGGGGAAGGAAAGTCAACCTGGCTGATCGATCGGATCGAGGCGGATCTAGCGGAGGTCGAGGCTGGCAGGCGGAGTTGCTGTCACGGAGCGGGCTCGGGGCAGGAGGAAAGGCGCCGGAGCGATGGCGGGCGGCCACGGGGTTTGGCCGGACGCGAAGAGCCTTGGAGAGGCAGGCGGCAGCAATGGACGGCAAGCACGGCAAGCAATGACGAGATAGCGGCCAGCGGAGGAGTGGAAGGCCGGCCTTGGGCGGGAGGCGGCTGCAGCCTTGAGCTCGGCGGGCATGGCCCAGTGATGATGATGGCCAGGTGCGATGGCGCCCAGTGGTTCGTCCGAATGGGCGGAGGTTTCAGTCCGTGTGGACGGACGTGTCCGCTAGCTGGAGGAGCGGGCTAGGGTTTGGGATCCGGTTTGGAGGGAGATGCATATTTATAGGTAGAAGGAGCTAGGAAGCTCCAAATGAGGTGCAGTTTTCGCCCAAGCGATCGTGATCCGACTGACGGAGAGCATGGAAGTGACTTAGATGGGTTATTGGACTATTTTGAAGGGTGTTGGGCTGCAACTTAAAATAGGCCTTTGCGAGAATCGGTTAACCGTTGGAGTACCAAGCGAGCTCCAAATGACCGAAACTTGCGGGTGGTCTACAGGTGGTGTACCAAGGCCACTTGACAAACCTCGGTCCATTCGAGAAAGTTTAGTACCAGCTCATGGAAAAGCGTAAAAGGGGCGCGGGGGACATAAGTCTTTGGATTGCAAAGCGGACAACGGGAAAATGCTCGGAATCATGAGGCGAACACGTATGCAAATCACGATGCACATGATGACATGATATAAAATGCATGACATGGACAAAATGCAAAATGAAGAAAAACCCAACCACGGAGAGAATATCATATCACAATGCGAAAATGGCAAGAGTTGGAGTTACAAATATGGAAAGTTACATCCGGGTGTTACACGATGTGGGGCGACGTCGAAGTCCACCAACTCAGTCTTGATAGTTATCGCGCATGCGAAGGTAACGAGAAGCGGATCTACCCCTGGAGAGTAGGCAACTCCTCCGCCCCTCCCAAAAAGGCTTGGCGAGGTTGAGCCTCTCCGGATGCGGCACGTGGAAATTTGAAGGCTTCTCGGAGTAAGTTGAGGCCGGCACGCCCGTCGATGAGGTCTGGTAGTGACCGCGTTGAGATGGTAGGCGTGCGAGCATTGGGAGCATGCGAGCAGTGGTGGGCGGGGTGATCTTCCCGAACCGAAGGTGAGGTCGACCTCAGCGCAGCCCAACCGCAATGAGCCCACAGCGCAGGCTGCCCGATCGGCGGAAGAAAGGCTTGACATGGCTGTCTGAAGGCGGTGCG